>JAHLJT010009845.1:0-60905 GCA_031308135.1 Acheta domesticus
TTCTAATGTAAGCAACGCGATGCTTTCCAGAATATTACTCGACTGTTTCACTGTTTACGCGGAGAAACGAGAAAATGCTCCGCGCAGAAGGTGACGCCGCTGTCTGCAGTGTCGTTGCGCCCGGTTTGAATTTCGCGCCCCGGAAGTGATTTTTAAACTCAATATTCTCAAAGACAATTTTTTTTTCGGAAAAACTGGACCTGCCATTCTTCATGTCTGGCACCACAGAATTTGTGGTATTTTTTTGTAACGGGAGCTTCTGGAAACCCTGTATACGGGGTAATATACGTAGTATAGGGAAAGTTATGTAATGCTGCGGAAAATCAATTTCCATATTTTAACGGAAATACAAGTTTTTGAGTCCCGTGATGCCGAATAAGTGTTGTTTTTTTTCAAAACGTCCGTCCGTCTGTGAACAACACTAGCGTTTAAACCATACGTACGATTTATTCTCAAATGATTATTCCCAAGTCAATCTGCTTCCACTCAAGGCACCGCGATTTTCAAAAACTTTCTTCAAAATTTGAGGGTACTTTACGCGAAGCCCCCAGGACATATTTGAAATTTTCTCAAAAACGGCTCCAAATTTTTTCTTTCAATTTCTTGTAAGAATAGACTAAATTACACTTATAAAGATGGCATAGGTCCCACTTTCACGGTTAACTCTGAATTTTTTGAAAATTCCCAAAGTTTTTCTGCCCCCGTCTCTCAGCCGGCGCTCCGCGGTTCCCGTGAGAAACATCTCAAACCTTGAAAATGAGATGCAGCCATCGCAAGCACCGCAATTGCCGCGCCAAAGTCACGTGACACACTTCAGAAAATAACAACAAATAGCGAGCAACTCTCGCGGCTCACTGCGTCTCACTGCATGTCATAAGCTAGCTGCAAATGTCACGTGACTCCTCCCCCTCTGCGCTTGGAAACATACGTTTCAATAAATTCGCTCCCACGCGTCACTCTTCAGTCAAACTCTCAGTCAAACTTCCAAGCAACTGTTTCAATCAACAACGTCTATCAGTCGTTTCTACGCTGCTACTGAAAACTATTCAGTCAGCTCTTCAGTCGACTTCTAACAGTCATTTCTACTACTCGGTCAAACTCTTGGTCAAATTACCGCAACTCTCAGTCGAACTTCCGACCAACTACTTCAGTCAATTTCTATCAGTCATTTCTGCGCTGCCACTGAAAACTATTCAGGCACTACTACAAACTACTGCAACTTTTTCAGTCAGAGTAGCCAGTCATTTCTTCAGTCAACTTCTACGAGACAATCGACTGTCATTGACACTATTGACAAATGTACCGTCAATACACCGGACGAGTGTCAATGCTCGCTCTACTCGTCAGACAGCCTGCGAACGATGCAGTCCATGCTCTGCTTATCAAGGCTCTGGCAATCAATCAGTGCGGCCAGCAGGCAGCGATCTACATTCGGGCCACCCGTGAATCAACCTTCACCTGGCCAAGTCAACAGTACGGGCCGCTCCAGTAGTCTAGTACGCGCCCATGGTGACATCCAGCCTACCAGCCGTATCATCTGCAGCCCATTTCAACCGACGGCATACACACTCAGCCGTCTGATCTGGGTTGATGTTTGCTGTACTTTCATCAATCTGTGAGTAAATGTAAACTTCAAGAAAGAAGAAACGTAAACTATAAACTTGAAATTCTTTTGCAAGGCTGTCACTTAGATTGATGTAAAAGTTTAAAAAGATCCAAAAATATTTCGGACAGTCATATTTATAACATTAACAACTTTTATTTATTGCCATAAATAAAAGTTGTAAATGTTATAAATATGACTGTCCGAAATCTGTTTGGATCTTTTTGAACTTTATTGCCATAAATAAAAGTTGTTAATGTTATAAATATGACTGTCCGAAATCTATTTGGATCTTTTTGAACTTTATTGCCATAAATAAAAGTTGTTAATGTTATAAATATGACTGTCCGAAATATTTTTGAATCTTTTTGAACTTTTACATTAAACCATAAACATTCATTGGTCCTCCGACTTACTGCATAATTACCTACTTGTGTAACTAACCAACTATTTTCAAGAATGAAATTCAATTCATTCACAAGTGCATTGCCTTTCATTTGCCTCTAAAGAAACAATCCCCTGAAACTTGTTCTGCCTGAGCCTGTATGTAGTCGCATTCGCAGCACGGACCTCACACCGCGCTGCATCCACTACACTTACTTTATGAAAAGTTCCAATATCAATATTCTCTTTGATCTTTAGCATTTCCTTTAATTTGAAATAAGTGCACCACAGTGTCGACGCTTTACATGCTGTGGACTTAGGGCCGTATTCATAGTTGTCACTTATAGGATAAGAAAATACTTAAGCTATAAGAAGTTACTTTTGATAAGGAAATGCTTATGCACTTTTGGTATTCATAGACAACTAGAGGTATACCCGCTCATTAAATGAGCGGTTTCCTTTTTCTCCATTCCGTAAGCGATCAGGTAAAGAAAAGAAACTTGCAAAAGTAAGCATGTTTTTCAGATGAAGGATTGAAAGGTTTACAGAATTTAAAAAATGACTTTGCAATTCAATGAAAATACATTTATCATATGGTTTTTAAACAATTTCTTGATATATTAGATATATGAGTGATTAAATTTTACGTGAGTTATATTTATTTGAGTGATTAAAATTTTACGTGTAAAGAATTTGTTACGATATACCATACATATATGGTAATGAATGAACGTGAATCATTATTATTTGTCCACTACATTAAAGTGATTGTATTCATTGTTAAAACGTAACTTATGCAATTATGAATAAAATCCATGTGAAACCATTTTTTTAAATCCATTCAGTTTAAAACATGAATAAATGTATTATAAAACTTCAATTTCAGTTTACCGGTACATGATACGTTGCACAGCAAAGTGGAAAACGTAACCAACGCAAGCATTGAAATTTATATTGATACAATAACACATCCATTGTCTAAGCTCTCAGGACTGTCTATCCTCTAAAATATAGTATTCCCAAAACAATATTTTTTCCTCTTAATTTTATAAAATTAAATCTAACTTGAGACAATTGCAGGTCATACACTTTTTTAGCTCTGCAATGTACAATGTAGTTCTTAGGGGGGATACATTTTGTAGTTCCATGCGCCATATTGAAATATGTTTAAATCATTCCCTCTTTATTGTAATGTATGCATGCATGGTATTAATATTAAGAGAGATTATCTGAAATGGCACAGAAACAACTCAATTTCAAGCTGTAAAAATGTTTATTTCCTCTAGAGAAGCAAGAGCCTATGTTGGTATTATAAGTGAAATGTTAACTAATATTCCTCAAAATGCATGAAGATGCAAGATATAAAATAAACATTACTCAATTATTTAACTATTCACAATTACTGTTCTACACATCGTATTTTATTATTTTCGGAGAACACTTAAGAATATAATGGAATTCAACACCATACAGAATTATTTTGCACCTAAAAAGTTATAAGGGATGCTAAATATTTTGTTTATTTTGTTTTTGATAAAATTTTGATGTAAGAATCTACAACATATTGTTGGAACAGTCTTCCAGAACTGGGCAAAGGGCTGAAAACCACCTCTTATTGCTAAGCGGTAAGAATAGTACTGCAACTGAGTAACAACATTACAAACCAAAGTTGTATGGACAGAATCAAGACTCATCCAAAGCTTCCGCAATGATTCTCTACGTACAAAAAGTAATGGATAAGAAATGGGTTCAGTATCCGAGTCGAGAGCAGATATTATTTTCATTCGATGACCAAATACTTCAGAATGAATTGTGAAAGAAATATTGTTGGAGGGACCTCTATCGTCACTTAGAAATACAGAAGCAATTTCTACAGTTGTTGATAGATCGTAATGTCTTTTATCAAAAGTATTCCGCAGAAAAAATGAGATGGTAAATAGGAGCAGAATTAGAACAGGTTTGTTTCAAATTTGTTTCACACCAACTTTATGTTGAAACAATTGGGTATACGGATTGACATTGAGAAGCCTGTGCATCAATAATATTTTTTTTTCTGCTTCGCATTCGTTATTACTAACTTGATTTATTCTGAACTGTAAAGAATTGTCCGAGTCTCGAATAAAGAGAGATTTGCATACTTTAAAGGATTGACATTATTGAGATGTACAGGTATCTTTGAATGGTATATATGCCCTTGAATGCGTAACAGTATGGCCTATGGTTTTTAAATGCTAAAAGATTTGCTTGCACAGAGACAAATGCTAGGACATTAGTACAAATAACTTCTAATATTACCCAAGTAATGTTTTGATCTTTCATCATTTTTTGTAATTAATTTTCCTAGGAGTTCAGGAACCTCAATAGGGGAAACAATATCAGATTTTGCTTGGCTTAATAAACCCGCCTTGTGCTTTTTCGGAGGCAAAATGTCTCTAGTTAAAGCACTCAAAAAATACAGACATTTCTTCAAAATAAACTTTCTGGACATCTTTATCGTTTTGGTGCATCATGTTATATGTTTGGTGCATCATACCCTTTCTGTTCACACTACGGTTTGGCTGTACTATGTATACTAATTTGTAGACTGCTACATCTGCTTCCCCTGATCTTCTGACATTAACTTGGCGTGGAGGACTGTTTCTGTTGTTTTGATCTTTCTTCCTTTATTTTACGTTAGCTTTTCAAAGTCAAACGCCTCTTACATGCCATTGTAGCTACAAATTACAAATCATATCAACTCAGTTATGTCCTAACAATAAACTTGTGTCAAAGGTTACTGTAGCAATGATAATATACTGTATCATAACACACAATTTTATATCATTTCATTCATTAATTAACGCGTACTTTTGAACTTCCAAATTTCAAAGCTCCACAAACAGCCACACATAAATAATTAGTCAGTGACCTTGCAAGTCGCTGAAAAATAATTCATCAACATCAATATACAAATTCTACAAATGATACTACATTGTAGATAGAATATATCTACAAATGATCAACCATAATAATTCAGTTGTATATTAACAAATTATTAGCATTAACAATGTTACAGCATTGTGATATTTTTTAATTTATTAGTAATTTTCAGTATTGATCAGAGAAAATATTAAAAGAAATACACTTATGGGTAAAGTAAATTACTATTTTTCTTTTCTTTAAAAATGTAATGCTGAAAAAAGTTATACTGCACTCCCACACAAATAATTTGTCAGTGGCCTAGCACTTGCTGAAAATGATTCATCAATATCAGTATACAAATACATGTTAATCTATCTACAAATTACACATCATAACAATTCAGTTATATAGTAAGACTATTGGATAACGTTATTGCAGCACAGACATGTTTTAGTTAAGTTTGGTAGATGAAACCAATTCACATGGACAACAGCTGAAAATGTTAATGTAATAAAGATCAATAAAACCAATCAATCAAGAACAAAATATTGCAAAAAATGCACATAATCAACAGAATAAATCAAGGGGGGAAATAGTGCAAAAAGCACATTTATGGATACAATAAGTTACTTTTTATCTTTATAAAAAAGGAATGAAACACAGTTACTCCTTTGAATAAATTATTTACATTAGTTTGGTTTCGTAGTTGAAACAAATTTACTTGTACAAATACAACTGAAGAAATTAGGTTATGTTAGGTTTGGTTAGGCGCGAACGTAACACATAAAACGCATAACACATAAAATCCCAATTGTATTAATACGTACCTTTCCTACCTATTTTGGATTCACAAATTTCAAAGCTCATTGCCACGCTCGAATGGATTTTTCGTGGCTTTTGCAAGCTGCTGAAAAATATTCAGAAACTGCAATGTTTTAAAACATTAAATAGTAAATGGTTAAATATAATGTGAAACTGGTAACACAAAACATAAAATTCTAAGTGAATTCATCCGTACATACTTTGAATTTACGAAGTATTGAAGCATGCTGCCACGGTACAATAAGTATTCGTCCCAATGTGCAACGTCATATTTGCTTCACGCCGCGTAATGCTACTGCTCTCTGGCCGGGCCGGCCATGCTTTCTCATGCCGCTGTTCCCGTCGATTCAAGAATCGATTCTGAAGAGAATCAATGATCACCATCGAATCGCACTTATTGCCCGTCTGCTCATTTTATTTCAAATATTTATTGTTATAATAAAAGAATTTAAAAAGTTATTCCCAGGGCCGACACAATGAAAAAAGAGCTTCAAGAAAAATGCTTCCCGAGCGAAATCGGTCGCGTAATTTATCCATAGTAGTTCTAAATCGAAACTGCCTTACACTAATAATATATATGATACTTAACGTAAGTACGACGCTAGCAGCGTCTCGCGTGGCAACAGCGCATTGGTTGGTTCACAGCCACTTGAATCCTGCCTGATATGACCCATCAAGCTTTGCCGTGAACTATTCCTATGCATGCGTTCGTAGACATCCGGTAACCTACACAATTACTTAAAAAGTGGTAGTAACTTAAACACTGTCTTAAATAGTGGAAAATCAGTAAACCTCAATTAGTTAGAGCTAGTTTTTGCCACCCACGTTTACCAAAACATGTACTTTCGTCTGGGTGAAACGAAACCTTTTCTTAAATATTCTTGATCGTTATGCATTTCCGGTAAGTTGTGAATACCACGTAAATATAGATAGTTGCTACGAAGAACGGTGCCACTATAAACATTTTTATAATGTTTAAAATCGTAGTCCATTTCCATTTATTTCAAATTACGACTATTTTCACTCCACCAAGAGATGATTCACTTATAGCTATAAGTGAAAGTTGGACCTTCCTTATAGCTATAAGGAGTTTCTTATGTACGGGGATAAGTTGCCACTATGAATTGAAAAACGTTATAAGGAACTCCTTAAGTTTTTCCTTATTATAAGTGACGACTAGGAATACGGCCCTTAATGTTTAAAGAAGCGTGCATTAAATTAACAAACGTCTTTATTCTAGCATGTACATTATACTAACTTAACCAAACTGCTCCGATTGATACGAAAGAACAGCAGCTTTGCATAATAAATTTGCATGTTTTTTATCCATCCATTTCCTAAACTTTAAGTACTCTTTCTCATAAAGTTTGCAAGACTTTTTCGGTATCATAGCATTTTCTGCTTTTGCAGCTTCTTCCACAATTTTTCTGGGCAAATCCATTATGTTTGAATCGCGACTTTCAAACTAATTGCCATTTGTAACAAATTAGTTGCATAGGTAGCATTCATAACGTCAAAACATGAATTTCAGATCTACTACAACTACGAATTGTAATTCTTAGTTAACACAATTAACTTCGCTTCCTTAAATCCTTATAATACTGTTATACAAAAATACGAGTGTATGCAACTCCGTAGTATGCAACTCGTTTATAATGTTACTTTTTTGCACTCGTAAAAAGATATTACAGAACTCACTTCTAACGTCGTTCTTTCGGTAATCGTCTACTGTATTATTTCAGTAGTATACCTTTGGGTTCCGGCTCTCACACCGAACCAATCTTTATAAATGAGGGCTCTAAAGAAAGATAATATCACGGAGACTTGACGAATTCCATTTTGACTTTAAAAATATGGATGATTTCTTTAAAAACACGCATCGAAATATTCATGTAAATGCAACCCGCATTACATGTCAACCTATATCGGCAAATAACTCATAAACAAAGCGTTTTAGATCCTTAAAAAGTAAATTTTGAGCCTCAAAGAAACGTTTTCCACACCATAATCTACAAGATAAGACATTTCCCGATCCATTCAATTAACTTTTCGGTTCCACGCTTCAATACTATCAAGGCCACCTCAATATTTCAGCCCTTCCTGCTGGTAGCAATTTTTGTTATGCAACTATTATAGTTGCTTGATACCTATGAAGATTGTTTCTCATGCGTGTAGTGAAAACTATTCAATTAACGTTTTTTCATGGTCTATAAGTGCTGTGTACTTAATTGTGGAAAGATGTTGTTCAGTGAAGAGTAAAGACTGTGTGTGTGTTTTACCCTATACCAATATTTTCGTTATCATTCGATGAAATTTTCAAGTCAACAGGTTCAGACAAGTAGTTTTCTCAAAAGTTAAAAGCTAATATTTTTGTGGCTATCACGAAAAACTAAAACCTAACTGACCAAGAATATTGAATAATTACTTCAAATGTCTCTAAGTAAGTTTTGGGAATTGTTCCAAGAAAATTCTCCATGATATTGAATAAATATTTATTGAAAATTTCTTTTACACATTAATTGCATTGTTTTACTTTCCTGTATACGTACGTATACACGGAGTGATATACGTAGTATAGGGAAAGTTATGTAATGCTGCGCGAAAAAATGGCCAATTTTCGGCGGAAAAAAATTAATTGCCGGGCCGTGAAAAACGAATAAGTGGATAAAACCAGTTGCTAATTAAGAAAAAAAATCCTCTATCTCGTGGTGTGGTCAAAATCCATGATTTGTTGCTTCTTTATACTTAAAAATCGATTGACGGCATTCCGTCCGTCTGTCCGTCTGTGGTAAACGCTAGCGCCTAAACCGTTCGTCGATTTTCTTCAAATTGATATTCCCCAGTCGATCTGATTCTAGTAGAAGCTTTGTGATTTTGAAAAAGATTCTTTAAAATTTGGGGGTACTTTATATGAAGCCCCCCGGGGATTTTCAACATTTTCTCAAAAACGGCTCCAACTTTTTTCTTTAAATTTCTTGTATGAATAGAGGAAAATACACTTTTTAACATGGCATAGGTCCGATTTTCACGTACAGCTCTGAATTTTCGAAAATTGTGAAAGTTTGAATTTTTTTCGGCTTCTTTCTCCAACTACAAAATTGAAGATAGAGATTTTTTCTTCAAATAAAATTTGTTCTGCATATTGAGTTCTTTAATAAAGGTCATGTAAATGTTTTTCACAATTTTGGTAGTTTTCGTGCAATATTGCGTGCAATATGTGCAATTTTAAAAAATTACAAAAACAAAATTTTCTCAAAAACGGCTCCAAATTTTTTCTTTAAACTTTTGGTAGGGATAGTGGTAAATGTACTCTATCAAGGACATAAAAGCCATTTTGGTCTATCGGTTGGTTTTTTCAAAAATTACCAAAATGTAAATTTTTTTACTTGTCTCTCACGTCGTTAATATTTACATTATCGGCGATTTTTTTACATTATAATATTTACGAGTATATATGCTTTAAATAATGTCAAGTAAAGTTTCTCGAAAACACTACAGTTTTCTGTGAAAAGTAGCTCAAATTTCGGCATTTTCAGAAATGCTCAAACGTCATTTTCTCGTATTTGGCTGCAATTTTTTTCTTGAAACTTTTGTAACGGATAGTGCTGATTACACTCATTAGTATAGCGTGAAGTTTATTTTGAGTTTTTTTTGTTTTTTTCAAAAATTATATAAATGTAAATTTTTTGAAAGATCTCTCACATCTTTAATATGCACATTATACGCAATTTGTAAAGATGATTATATTTGTGAGTGTAAGTGCTTCAAATAACTTCAAATAAAGTATTTTGAAAACTCAAAAATTTTCTGTGAAAATGAGCTTCAAATTTCGCATTTTTAGTAGTCCTAAAACGCCATTTTCTCTTAAACGGCACATAATTTTTAAAAGAAAATTGCCATTTACGGCTAGGTTTTGTGTTCTTCAATATTCTGAAATTATGTTTCTGTTCTACCAATAGGAAACCGAAAAATTAAGAAAACGACAAAAAAATGTACTTTTGGCGATGATAGATGGTAGCTAGCAAGAAAGAGTATGTGGCAATTCCGAATAGCTAGCGAAGACCCAGGAAAATAGAAAACAAATACGGGAAAGTCTGTGCCATTCTGTTTCTGTTTTTTGACAAATAAATAAATAAATAAATACGGTCATGCTTAATTTTTTCAAATACGAGTAGTTTTTCTTTAATTTTGTGACAAACGTAATAGGCCGCTGTAAATTTACTGCGCTTCGGACAGCTGGATGCGTCGTAAATTAGAATGTGCAATTTTGTATATTATTTCTTTCTTCGTTTCTTACATTCGAACTTTGTTATAGACTTACACATTAATATTTTAGAAATTGTTTATTTTGAAATATTTGAAATAAGTAAAAAGAAATCAATATTTGATGTAGGCTCCTCATCGTAACTGTTTATTTTGGCATAAAGCTTTTTCGGCCGCATTGCGGCCATCTTCAGTGCTCTTAGAGGCGGCTGTGGGCCTCAGTCCAGACAAGACTCAGTCCCTCGTCTTGTCTGGACTGAGGCCCACAGCCGCCTCTAAGAGCACTGAAGATGGCCGCAATGCGGCCGAAAAAGCTTTATGCCAAAATAAACAGTTACGATGAGGAGCCTACATCAAATATTGATTTCGATGATAGCATCGTAAATGCCACACCATTTCCTACTAAGTAAAAAGAATTAATAGCTCTCAGAATAGCGACAATGCAGGGTCTGCAACAATGGAATTCACTTTGCGCTCGCGAATATCTGTGAATTAGTGTCATTGTTGTGACCTAATGGAGCTGTATGAATAGGAGTTATAATTGTCTAATTTATGTTGATATTTGCAGGCAAATATTTAGTTTTGCACCAAATGCTGTACCATTTGTAGTGAGTAGAGAATTTGTTGCATGGTTTTTAAAATACTCTTCCCTAATCATGGCCCAATGGAAGGCATTTCTATATTTCCAGGGTATCAGGCTTCTTTTTCCAATACAGGGTTACAAAACTTCTGCATTCTATTTTTGTGAAGTTGTAGAATTCACATAGTTCTGACAATACTGCAATGGAAATAGTGAGTTCCAAGCGAAGATGTTAGTAGCGCATAAAGTGCAATATTACAGTACTACTTAGCTGTTTCCTCTAATACGGGAAAGTAAGTGCTGTTGTAGCACCACTAGTTTTATTTTTATTTGTAATTGTGTTAGTACATTGCAAGTTACCTTTATACATTTTAAACAAATAAACACGTTTCGTTAACTACTTTCCCTCTTAGAATGAAAATAGAAGGATAGGGATGAGTGTGTGTCTAACATGTGAGAGTTCTCGCACGGGTAAGTAGAGCTAGTGGGGGAAAACTTGTGCTATGGCACAACACAAAGAACAAACTTTTTAAAGTAGCTAAAGTAAAATAGCTTGAAATAAATGGAAAACAAAAATCAAAACGCGCTAGCCTACAATACCACGTGAATCAATTAAAAAACAACTAAATTTAAAATTATAGAAAGAATAGTGCAAGTCACCCGACAACTTGCCAACTACCGCAGTTCAAACGCACGATTTAAATGTTGGTGGTATCTGGAAGTATGTACACCAACGCCCATCTGCAAACTCATATTGTAAATAAACCACCGTTTGATTTTAAACTCAAGTTGTCGGTTTGTTAGGATATTAAATTCAAAAATCGTTTGAGCAACATTCCCATGTACCGAAGTGGGCTTACTAATGCCTACTAAATTGTTTCTACTGCTAACAAATGGTATTTAGTACTCAAAGGTGAAAACATTAGTTTGATTATTTTTTGGCTCGGAATTGCTTTTCTTGAGGTACGTAAGGACGCAGAAAATAATTCAATACTTTTTACTATACAAATAATTTTTCAACTTTCTCACCCCAGCAAGCTGGCATCCTGACTCTCCAAACCCACTCGGTTCTTCATAATAATCAAGAAAAGTTAAATAATATTGCAATGAGTAGGTCTGTTCTTGCCCGATCCGGTATTTTCGCATTACTTTACTTGGCTTTCTCAAGAGTAAAAATTTTTTGTATTATTTGACTATCAAGGAAAGCGAAAAGCTAACTCTCAAGGAATATTGAAACATTTCTTCAGATGTTGTTTTTAAAGAAGTATGAATGGTTCCAAGAACATCTTTCTGTAATGTTGAATAAACTTTAATTGAAATTTTGTTTCAAACATCAATTGCATTGTTATTTTGTTGATATTCTGTAAGTACATTGTTGTATACCAATGAAACAACCCTCTGCGGTCTGCAACAACAATTTATTATTCACCAAAATCCCAAAGAATAATACACAAACGCTGCCAGGAGTCCCAATATCAAAGATACGTTTTATAGCCGGGTCGTTATACAGGTTACAAAAAAGACCGCTAATCCAAGAATCACAAGTAATTGCGCCGGGTACAATGTCTAAGTCATTAATTTTCTACTACTAGCTGTCGGTGATGGAATGCCCGGGGCCCTCGCCCCGCGGCTGCCTCGTCGGCTTTCCCACCCCTTCGCAGGGGGAAGGGAGTCGGCTGCGTGCCCCCTCTTCTACAGGAGGAGGAAGGGGGGGGCGCCTTCCACGCCTTGGCCGCTCTCGTGGTGCGGTGAGGCGTATCGCTTCTGGAGTGCCCGCGTAGCGGACACTACACCCTCCCCACCTAATTGTGGGAGTATTGGGCGAGGTGCTTCTGCAGGCGCGCGCTGCGGCGCCTGTGCTGGCCTGTGGCGCTGCTGGCGGACTTTTGTAGTGCCGTCACAGGCGGACACTACAACATTAGTAGTTCCTCTCCTTTATGGGAAGGATAGACAAAATAGATAGGGAAAGGGTGAGATTGAACATGCGAGAGTTCTCGCACGGGTACGCTAGTTCCCTATACATATAAAACACTCTTACTCATTCTAGAATACAGTGTTGGAGAGAACCTAATCCGATGTCTCCCAGAAAAATTAATGTGAAAATAGCATTCTTTCAGGAGCATTCCACGGTCACGTGTGGGACATTTGTACGTATTTTCTATTTAGTTGTTAGCGCATAAAAAATTAAATAAATAGTTATATTTTTCTGAATAACGGGCGAAACAAAGAGCAAACTATGATTTATGTTTTGACATATAGAAATTTCTTATATCTTTCTAATTTTTTGAGTAAAAGCAAAATGGTCACGTGCGGTACAGGTGAATATTACCTCATTAACAAACTCTTCTATTCAGATAAGATTACCAGCCCATCTACGGGTGCAGCAAGCGTATATTATTTTTTTCTGAAATCCTCGTACATAAATCTATAGTTTCAGGTAAATACAACCACGAAAACATCAGTTCCCGGACTTGCAGGTTTTTCTTTATAATGGTCACGTGCGGGACACTAAGGGTCACGTGCAGGACATTTACTATCTACTTGCCGAAAAAAATCAAATAAGCATAAAAAACTATAGTTTCAGCAAATGTTACCCCATTTGCTGAATGGCAAATGTGATAAACAATACGAAAATATAAATGAACACAATAAGAGACTGATAAAAACATGATAACATTATGATTGCAAATATTTATTGACAACATGCTTTTCTGTTGATAGTGCATTTTTTACTTTCCCCTATACGTACGTATACACCGAGTGATATACGTAGTATAGGGAAAGTTATGTAATGCTGCGCGAAACAAATGGCCAATTTTCGGCGGAAAAAAAATTAATTTGCCGGGCCGTGAAAACGCAAAAGCGGATAAAACCAGTTGCTAAATTAAGAGAAAAAAAACACTAACACGTGGTGTAGCCAGAAACCCTCTTTTCTAGGTCCTTGATACCGAAACCCAATTGAAAGGGAAACGTCCGTATTACCCGTCCGTCTGTCCATCCCTCTGTCTGTCTGTCCATCTGTGAACACTGCTAGCGCCTAAACCATAAATACGATTTCTTCTAAAATAGATATTCCCCGGTCGATCTGGCTCTAGTCGAAGCTTCGAGATTTTGAAAAAGATTTATCAAAATTTGGGGGTACTTTATAAGAAGCCCCCCGGGATTTTCAAAGTTTTCTCAAAACAGCTCCAAATATTTTCTTTAAATTTCTTGTATAAATAGAGTAAAATACACTTATAAACATGGCATAGGTCCTATTTTCTGGGATAACTCTGAATTTTCTAAAATTGTAAATGTTTGAATTTTTTTCGGCGTCCTTCTCCAACTACAAAATTGAAGAGAGAGATTTTTCCATTTAATAAAATTTGTTCTCCAAAGTGAGTTCTATCATTAAGGTCATATACATTTTTTCGAAAATTTCAGTATTTTTCGCGCAATATTGCGTTGTAATATGTGCAATTTTAAAAAATTACAAAAACAAGATTTTCTCAAAAACGGACTCCAAATTTTTCTTTAAACTTTTGGTAGGGATAGTGGTAATTTTATTCTATCAGATGACATCAAAGCCATATTGTTCTATCGATTGGTTTTTTCAAAAATTACAAAAATGTAAATTATTTTACGTGTCTCTCACGTCATTAATATTTACATTATCGGCGATTTTTTTCACATTATTATTTTACGAGTATATATGCTTTAAATAATGTAAAGTAAAGTTTCTCGAAAACACTACCGTTTTCTGTGAAAAATAGCTCAAATGTCGGCATTTTCAAAAATGTCAAATTGCGTTTTCACCACTCCTATATGGCTGCAAATTTTATCTTGAAACTTTTTATAACGGATAGGGCTTAATTACACTCTTAGTATAGCGTGAAGTTTATTTTGAGTTATTTTTTTGTTTTTTCAAAAATTACATAAATGTAATTTTTTTGAAAAGATCTCTCACATTTTTATATGCACATTGCCAGCAATTTTGTAAAGATTATTACATTTTTAAGTGTAAGTGCTTCAAATAAATTGGAAATAAAGTATTTTGAAAACCCAATCATTTTCTGTGAAAATGAGCTTCAAATTTCGTACTTTTAGTAGGCGCTAAAACACCATATTCTCTTGAATGGCGCAACATGATTTTTTAAAAGAAAGCTTCCATTTAGAAACTATTTTTTGTGTTCTTTAATATTTTAAAATTAATATTTCCGTCTACCAATAGAAAACCGAAATATTAAGAAAATGACAATAGCATATTATGCAATAGTTTATAAACGTTGTCCTTTTTTTTCACGAATAAGAAGATATTACCGAACGAACGACCGTTAGAAGTGAGTTCTGAAATATCTTCTTACGAGTGCAAAAAAGTAACATTATAAACAAATTGCATACACTATTTTTTGTATAGCAGTATTATAAGAATTTAAGGAAGCGAAATTAATTGTGTTAAGTTTTAATTATTTAGTTGTAGAAGATTTCAAATTCATGTTTTGAGGTCATGAATGCTACGTAAGCGACAAATTTGTTTACAAATGGCAATTAGTTGAAAGTCGCGATTCAATCATAATGGATTTGTCTAGAGAAATTGTGGGAGAAGCTGCAAAAGCATAAAAGCTATAATACCGAAAAAGCCTTGCAAACTTTATGAGAAAGAGTACTTAAAGTTTAGGAAATGGATGGATAAAAAATATGCAAATTTATTATGCAAAGCTGCTGTTCTTTCGTATCTATCGAGCAGTTTGGTTAAGTAAGTATAATGCACATGCTATAATAAAGACGTTTGTTAATTTTTATGCATGCTTCTTAAACATTAAGTCCACAGCATGTTAAAGCGTCGGACACTATGGTGCACTTATTCCAAAATTAAAGGAAATGCTAAAGATGAAAGAGAATATTGATATTTGGAACTTTTCATAAAGTAAGTTTACTTATGAAACAGGCAAATGTAGGATATGAACCTATAATGGCAATGGTATTTTCCCAAGAAGATGTAAACACACTTCTTACAAAAGCTGATGATGAAACTTTTCTTTTTATGAAGGTATAACTAATGACAGTGGCAATAATAGTTAAGTTTTATTTATTAACTGGTGTATTGTATTAATAACTGGTATGATTTTCAGGTGGTTGCTATTTTTGGGCTTGTTTGGTGCTTGTAGACGTGTCGAATTGTACAATTTTTGCATCAACGATGTGAAAGAAGAAGGTTCTGTTTTGATAGTAAACATTAAAGTGACAAAAAATGACAAGCCCGGATATTTACTATCGTATCCAGTGAAGAATTTAATTATGTTGAAGTCTGTAAAAATACATTTCCGTAGACCCTTACATGTTAAACACAAAAAACGTTTTTGTTTTACAATCATGACAAATGCAGCTCCAATCCAATTGGTATCAATATATTTGCGAAAATATAAAAAAATATTGCACATTTTTTTAAATTACCAAATGCAGAAAGTACTCTGGTCATTCGTTTAGGAGAACATCCGCGACGTTTCTCGCAGATAATGGTGGTGATATCACTACACCTAAACGTCATGGAGGATGGTGGTCTACACGTGTAGCCGAGTCAAACATCGAAGAATCGGTGAATAACAAGATTCTAATAGCTAACAAGACATTGGTAAGTGCAGAAAGCAAAGAAAAAAACAAGCATTTTAGATATAAATGCATGTTCTGGAGTGTCACTGACCAATTTATCAAATTTTACACTTAATGTACATGTTCACAAGAATTAATTTGATGTTTTTTTGTTGTTCTTGTTCACGCAAGCAGTAATATAGCCATAACAAATATGTCTGATACATCTGACAGCCTGAGTAGCAGCTGTACAAACTACATCTGTGTTATGTATTTAAAAGCGAAGCTGAGATCCACACATGTGAGCTCAGCCTTACATCTGCAAGATACCCACAATGCACTTTGGCCTCCCTCTTGCAGAGAGGATGCTATCGCGTCCGTCACTTTTACTTTGGTGTGCTGTTGGTGTGGATCGTTGGCGGCCATGTAGGTGCATTGCAGTGCTAGCGAGATGTTTGCTGAGGCGCCGCAATGTGGCCGTGTGATGTGATGGTCTCATGCCACTTGGTCCTTTTACACCACTGTGAATTGTCTGTGTGCACTTAAGGCTGGTTTGAGGGGATTGTTCCCTCTTTACAGCTGACGACGGTGGACAGGCGCCCGCGTGTGTGCGGGATGACTGCAGAACCCCGCCATGTGGCCGCGTGGTGGTGATGGCCCTCGTGCAGCATATTTTATGATAATTTGAAACTTGTATGAAGAACAATTCTCGCACTGGTACTGTGGAGGTATTAGTAACCTATGTTTTGTACTGGAATAAACCTTTCCTGTGATGTAAAGATTTATTCAATTATTTGAGTTCTTTGTCATCAAGGCATGATATTTTGTATGTTTACTAATGGAGGAGGAAACGGTTTGTGCCCTATATGCTATCGCCACATCATGAAAGATGTTCATACGTTTGCTTCAAAGGTATACAACACAGTCTAGATACGGCTGTTGTCTCATCTAGGGACCAATATGCATCGTCTATGTGCATTTAAGGCTGGTGTTTCCTAAATTGTTGCAAAAATTGCTTACTGGTACTTCATTTATTTTTGTTTATTCTTTCTTTCTTAATAGCTTGTTTAATTAAAACTGTATGCTCTTTCAAAGGACAATTTTAGGATGCTGTATGTTTTATTGAAAATTCTATATTGAAAGGTTTATTGAAAATTGTAATTGTAAGTTTATGATCATACAATGTTAAATATTTACTCAACAATGTGTTTGAGCATTCTTTTATATTCCTTTGTTTTCCTGGCATAAGAGCTCCTAGTAGTTAGTGTCCTGCATGTCGTAGGTTTGGTGAGGGTTCACTACTTTAATTTGTCCACTGCTCATTAGTGGTCCCCAACAGTTCTTATTATGATGTTCTTGTTATATTACCAAATAAAAACAAAACATAATTTTAAAGGTGTAATAAATTAATAAATCAGTTTTTAAAAGAAAGTTTTTTCATAACGTATTTGATTTTACTGCGAACACTGCAATCTATTTATATTGTACCACTGCCTTCTTTAAACTCCATAACTGAAAATATATAGTGGCCGTGACTATTACGTCAGGGATGGCTCATATTTCGTGCAATAATATGCCATACTATGAACGATTTTGTTAATGTAAAAGGGTTGTTTATAATACTGATATACAAAACAAATGTACTTTTGGCGGTGATAGATGGCAGCTGGCAAGAAAGAGTATGTGGCAATTCCATATAGCTAGCGAAGACCAAGGAATAGATAACTAATACGGGAAAGTCTGTGCCATTCTGTAGCACCACTAGTTCTTACATGTGATTACATTCTTTTCACCAGCGAGAAACATGAAATTTTTGACAGGAACCGCTACTACATTCTTCCATGGCTTTTCTGAAGCAATCACGGTCAATATGTGATCATTTGCTACATAAATAATTCGGGTAGCGCTAACAACTTCAGAAGCAATTTCAGCAACATCTTTCGCTGATTGAACGTTGCATCCTTTCCCTGAGCCATTATTTTCTCTCTCTCGACGCTTTACATTGCCTCCAATTCCATCGACAACACGTTTACCATGGGCAGTTGCAAATACTTTTAAGAAAAGTTTCTTTTATATTTTTCAGAAAATATGCTAAGCATTTTCAGCATGTAAATTTATTTTTTAATTCTTATGATGGCCCATCGATCCATATTATTTCTGACTCTGGTTGATTATCTCTTTCCCGAATGATTTCCTCATACAAAAAGTCGATGAACACAACACGAACACTGTCTTTATTCTTATATTGACGGAACAAATTACGTAGGTTTTGCACTTCCCTTTATAGAAGACTGCCGCAGTAAACAAAAGTACACTTCTGCGTGACCAAAGAGCACGTTGGATTTCATTCTGGTATTCACAACTGAAATTCATTTTGCTGAATACATTTTGTGTTAACATGGTTCATCACATCAGGTAGATCAGCTGTCACTAGTTCATGTAGTTTCTCCTAAACTGGTTTCTTTAAAAGAAAGTTGTAACCTACCATCACCGCTTTTTTTCATACTTTCCAAATCACAATTTGTTCAACAAGAGAACAAAACTTTGAAATTGCGATTTTATTTTTTGAAAATGAAGTATGCTTCTTTTAAAAACATTGTCAAATAATGGTTTTGCAATTTTTCTCTTTTACCTTCGTTCCAAACTGTTACATCTTTCATTCCTGGACAGGTATAAGTAATGTCCGGGCGGTAAAAAATTGGTAACTGCCATATTTTCATTTTCCTCATTATTGTTTGACTTATCTGTTGTGCATTTCTTTAAGCCAATGCGTTTCTCTAAACTTGTTACTACAGCTTTTGTTTCCCAGGCGATTTTAGAACAATCCGAGATGTCTTCTAAACGGCTTTGGATAATGTTGTCTCACAGGAATAATGTATGTGGCGAATTTGTTTGGTCATTAAAACCTCTTGAATTATTAAGCTTTTATTTGCTATCTGTATTCTCTTCCTGTCTCTTTTGTATTTCCTGAAGTCCTGTTTCTCTTTTTCAGACATTTCACTCCTCTTTTTTCCTCTTCAAATCTGAAATTATTTTATTTTCTTCTTTTCGATTATTTGGAATTTCAGCTTTCTACCTTTCCTTCATCTTCTTAATCTTTCTAGCACTAATTGATTCTTTGGCATCTTCATTTCTGAATTGTAGAATAATATAAAATCAACATATTTAATAGTAACACTTTTCAATGAAGAGATGTTAGGGCGGTGCAGTGACAGACGGTCACGTGTGGAACAAAAACATAAATTATTATATTTGCGTCTAATATTAAGAATGTGATTTAAAACTATTATTACCCAATACTTGGTCATTAAGTGAAGAAAAAAATGTATTCACAGATCACTGGCAGAATGTATTTTCTCTGTAAAACAAAACTTAACCTATTTCGAGTCACGTGCGGGACATTGAATTTGATTAATTTCATTCGGTTAGTTAATTACTTGTAGAGCTATAAGAATGATAACATATTCTTATGTATACTTACATTGTCCTGGAAAGCACAGAACCTTCACAACAATGATTGTTATGCAAATTGCAACCTCTGAAAACAGTATCGTTTCGAGCATGCGAAAACCGCGAAACAATCTAGAATGAAAGCAGGTGTACCACTCTTGGAATTAGAAACGTGAAAAAGTGAAACATTTTAACTAATTTATAGTTTCAGGAAAGGTTTTATAAGGATTTAGTTGGAAGAAAAAAATAAAAGACGTAGGGATAAAGTTCCTAATTTTCATGGAATGCCCTTTCAGTGTGTTATCAAGCGCTTATTAAAGAAAGATTGAATAGAAAAAAGTTTATATTTATGAACACACTGTTTTATTCCTATTGCTTTATATCAGAATAATATCTAGTAGTTAAAACTATGCTAAAAAGGGATTATAACATTAAAATTTTCATTAATTCTTGTTAATTGTGCATTTTATTCGCGTTTCGGGAATGTGCTTATTCAAAGAGTAATCTAAAGAAAATCTTTAGTTCACACCAATTCTCGGTTTTCGATATTGGTCTTGCAAATGAGTCATAGTACTTAATACTGTCATTCTCACATTCAAAGATATCCAAAACCTAATAGCTTTTCTTCATATAGAACATACTATCATATAAAATTATTCAATAAATATAGTGCAAATCTTTATAAAATAATATTATTGTTTAACTAACTAAAGCACTTAACTTCCATTAACACATACGTATTTTACTGCAATGTTTTAGTTACTTGACTTGTGTCATTAGCAAATATTAATAACTAAATCTTCATTTAGCATTTTGACAATATTCAAAAAGATCATTTTCGACGTATAAAATTAATTGGTAGAGGTACTTTTAAAAAAATATATTTTTCTCGTATAATTATAAGTACCGTAAATATTGTCAATCTCATGAATCATAACTCAAGGATTTACGTGGTTCCTGAAAGTAACTGTAGTAATTCACATCATTTCATCAATATTGATATCTTGAAACACCAAAAATGTGTACTTCAAGTTTGTTTTTCTTTCTCAGAATGTGCTAAAAGTATGCAGGACCTAAAATAATACCACTACGTTTGCCCCATTGAAAGGAATCAAATGGGCTATTGGTCCCCATTGCAGGTGCCGAAACGCGCTCAAAACACTTTTTTTGCCAAAAAACGCAAAAACACATATTTTTGGAGACATTTCTTAGAACAAACACATCGTTAGTTACCTGCCGAGAGACGAAGGAACGTCGAATGACAACTAATTTGTCTCGATTTGTGGGCGGGAAGGGGTCTAAACATGAGTGACGGATGGACGCATGACACACGAAAAGACGCAGGTTATTCGAATATTACATAGGAATAATGCATAAGGGGGTCCGAAAAATTTAAGCTTTCAAAATGTTTGAAAGTTGAGAGGGTGTTTACATAAATCGGGCCGGTAGCGTATTGATAAGAATATTTCACTCTATTCTAACAAATATTTCAAATAAAACTTTTGGAGCCAGTTTTGAGAAAATTTTGAAAATGTTAAGGAGCTTGAGCAAATTACCTTATTAAAATAGATATTTCAAATTTGCAGGACCTTGAGACGAGCCAAATTGATAATTTAGGGTGAAAATGTTATGTAGGCGTAAGCGGTGTTCGCAGATGAGCAGGTGGAGGAAGAAGCAGAGAAACAGATATGTAGAAAGAAAATTTGAAAAAACTCTTTTTTGGTATCAAGGGTCAAAATGGGAATTTCCATAAAAATCTTGACATCGATTTTCCGCAGCATTACATAAGTTCTTGTATCCTATGTTATATAAACGTACGTATACGAGGAATGAAAAATCGAACGCCGAACGATCGAAACCTCAAATAAGGAAGGAAAGGTACCGCGCCTCGTGCGTGGGCGTAGCGAAGGGCGCGAACCGCGGGCGGCGGCAGCGGCGGCGGCGACACTGACGTCAGTGGAGGCGGCGCGGTTCGATCGCACTGCTGGGACCAGCGGCGCGAGGAGGCCGAATCCGCAGGGCCAGAGCGCACGCCCAAGGCGAAACAGCCAGAAGACAGAACATGGTTCATTCCAGGCTATTAAATAATTTACAATATTAATGAAAGAAATAGTGTCGATAACCCGAACAGGAGTATCATCTATCGCATCCCAAAGTACATTTTTTCGACATTTTCTTAATTTTTCGGTTTCCTAATGATATAATGGAAATGTTACTCGTATTTTAAGAATATTAAGGAACAGTTATACCCACCCCTGAATGGCTATTTTTTTTTGAAAATTGGTAGCCGTTTTTAAGAAAATGGCTTTTAAGCGCTACTGTAAATGCAAATTTTGTAGCTCTTTTTCACACAAAATATTTGACTTTTCAAAAAACATCACTTCATGTCATTTGAAGTACATCAACTCACAAACACAATAGTGTTTATAACTTGCTGAAAATGTGCATAATAACGGTGTGTCAGATCTTTAAAAAAATACATCTGTGTAATATTTTTAAAAAATGAAAAAATATCCCGCAATGAACTCCAGGTCATATTAAAGAATGCAATTAGCACTACCTTTTCAAAAAAATTGAAGAAAAAATTTGGAGCCATTTATGAGAAAATGGCGTTTGAGCGTTTCTGAAAATGCAGAAATTTGAGCTAGTTTTCACAGAAAACGGTTGAGTTCTCAAGAAACATTACTTGACATTATTTAAAGCACATGTACTCATTAATATAATCATGTCAACAAATCACTGCTAATTTAATATTAACTACGTGGGGGACAGGACAAAAAATTACATTTTTGCATTTTTTAAAAAACAAAGAATACAGCAATATGGCGTTTAAGTCATCTCATAGAGCACATTTAGAACTATCCCTACCAAAAGTTTGAAGCAACAATTTGGAGCCGTTTCTGTGAAAATCTTCTTTTGTATTTTTTAAAAATTGCACATATTGCATGCATATTTCGCGAAAATTGCTAAAATTTTCAAAAAACTATACGTGACCTTAAAGAAAGAACTTACTATCAAAAATAAATTTGAATTGAAGGAAATATCACCATCTCCAATTTTTTAGTTGGAGGAAGACACCGAATAAAATTCAAACTTTCGCAATTTTCGAAAATTCTGCATTAATCGTGAAAATCGAGCCTAAGCAACCTTAATAAGCAAATATTACTCTATTCTTACAAGGAATTGAAAAAAAATGGAGCCTTTTTTTATTTTGAAAATGTAATGCACCCCCAAAAATTAAAATATCGGTTTCAAATTCAAGGAGTCACGAGATCAGCCAGATCGATTCGGAAGAATCAATTTTGGAGTAAAAGGACTGAACGGTTTAGTCACTAGCGTTGTTCACAGACGGACGGACAGACGGACAGGCGGGCGGACCGCCGGATGGACCGCCGGACGGGCCGATGGACGGACGGACGGACTGATGGACGGATGCACGAATAGACGTTTTGCTTTCAATTAGTTTTTCGGTATCAAGGACCCACAAAACAGGGATTCTGGCTGCACCACGAGTTAGGAGATTTTTACTTTCCCGTATGCGTACGTATTTACGGAGTAATATGCGTAGTATTGGGAAAGTTATGTAATGCTGCGGAAAATCGATTTCGAAATTTTAATGGAAATACACGATTTGGTTTTTTTTCAAAACGTCCGTCCGTCCATCTGTCCGTCCTTCTGTTCGTCAGTCTGCGAACAACACTAGCGCCTAAACCATAGTGCGATTTCTTTCAAAATGAATATTCCCCTGTCAATCTTCGTCCACTCGAGGCGCCGCGATTTTTAAAAACTTTCTTCAAAATTAGGGAGTTCCTTGTGCGAAGTCCCCGGGACATTTTCAAATTTTCTCAAAAACGGCTCCAAATTTTTTCTTTAAATTTCTTGTAAGAATAGAGTAAAATGCACTTATAAAGGTGCCAGAATCTTCTAAAATTTCGTTTCGATTTCATTAAATTTAATAATGGAACTGGAATAATTCCCCTCATATTTCTATGAGTACATCTATTTATCACAATAGCATTGTGACAATGATTTATTTAGAGCCGAAATAAATGTATTGATTTCATAATCAATATCATGATTAGGAAAGAGTTAGGTTAACTGGCCAGTTATGTTAAGTGGAGCATGCTTTTAAATATTGATGGGAAGTGTTTCCTACCTTTTCCACTGGATGGCATTCTTAAGATGACAGGGCTGATAACACTGACCTGTGAATTTAAACTTTCCCATCATTGCATAATTGTTCGGTAGTAATCTTTAATATTTCAGTCTTGCTGATCCCGGAACTGAAGTCAGTTTTCATCTATCACATCAGGTTTTTTACAACATTAAAAGGAAAATACGGGAAATACGAGACACGCGAACAGGTAAGATTACAAGTAATTTATTATCATATGTATTCTTCTGTGGATATTAATGAATGCTTCTTTATTATTTTTTAACTCGTCTAAATGCTACTATGTTACATACTTATGAATATAACATAAAGTATTGAATTGCGTATACAGATTTGAAGAAAAACAGTCACATAGACCAAATCTCCCATAATGTATTGAGAAAGATCACTGTTTCAATTTTTTAACGTCTTAATATAGTCTAAGAAACTTATTTGTCTTTTCGCATGTTGGATGTAGTTGGATCTTCCCTCTTTAGTAACCAATAGTAATTTGAGAGCATGTTTTTGTTCCATTTTCCTTGATATTTGCGTTTCAATTCCTTTCTTCCAATCTTCTCCTTGCTCTTCACTCAGTATTCCTAGATTCTCAGGGAAATAGCCCAGATGTGAATGTAACATTTAACTTTTATGTAGTAGAATCTACAACAATTTCAATATTTAACTTTTGTGCTACCCTCTTTAGAAGTAAATTCCTGTTCGCGATATCTGTACGAATATTACGTCATCCCTGGTGCCAACATGTACTTTTCACGAAGTCTAGACCCGAGTACCTCGGAAGATTTCTTTGTTGGGCCAAAGTCTTGAACAAAATCCTTTAATGCACTTTAAAAACACTTGAAACGTTAAAGTTCCTTTTCAACATCTTTAATAGAGAAATTCACTGTCAGAAATAAGCTCGGCCATTTCTGCGTCACATTCAGATTCAGAAGAGAGACTGACCTTGTAAATTTTCCAGATGCTGGTACATCAGGACCATGAGGAACACGTGAAAATGAAGATGGAATATTGTTTGGATAAACAATAATATTTTTGGGATTGCTGTTAAATACCTTCAGATTCACATAACAGACGTAGCAGTCAGTACTGTGGTCTGTAGGTCGCCACACCATTAAAATTCCGAATGGCAACGCCGTTCACTCACCATTCATCCATTCCCTAACGGCTCTACGCACGTTCTATAGGCCATATGGTGAGCCCATAGCTTGTCTTGGTCTCTTAATTTTATGTTGAAATAGTCATGGTAGCTCTTTCTCACGATACTGGGTTATTTTGCACTTCTGTCCTATTGGCACGAAACTTCCATACCACATAGCAGAATGAATCTGGGCTGTCCTTGCAGCCACGACGTAGGACGTTGATATAATTTGAATAAAAAGATAATATTTTTATTGAAATACGTGTTAAACATCGTATGGCACTCACTATAGAACACTTATGAAGACAAAACATTTCTTTCACTAGAGAGCGAAACGCAACTTAGACTAGCGGACAAATCACAATAAATTTCGCCACTCAGCAAAACTTGCTCCGTGATACAGTGTTGGCAGCTCTAGACTCGAGTGGTTTATAGAGGGTTGTCAGATCGCTGCACGACATTGAATTAATAAATTGATCTAGAAACCTTATTAAGCAACTCGTAAGAAGTGCACTGTAAGAAGTGCATTGATAAATGAGTGAAATAAAAACTTAATATAACATTTAAAATGAAACGTAACGTGATATGGGAAAAATATTGTCATATCCTGATTCAAGGTGCAAAAGTAATAAAAAGCAAAAGAAAACGGCGGCAAAGAAACCGTCGCAGGCCACTGTAATCTAAGTCAAAATCATAATTTGCAGGCCTTGATTTGTTCAGTACAGTAAGGAATTTGTATTCTGAAAGGTCCGATGTTTTTCCTACCACTCATCTACTTTTCATTTTTATTGCAATTGAATAACAACTACAAGAAGAATATTCACACCAAATTCATTGTTAGTATTTCTGCTCTATATTATTGTGTTTTGTTTTTAATAATAGGCTTGTGTGTTTTCGGGCATATATGTGCTGTGGGGTTAACTGGACCGCTGGGAGGTTAGGTTAAGTAGACCGGTCCAGTTAATAACCGCGCAACTTCTCTTGACCGATGGATTGAAGAAATGCGGGTGGAGTGGGGATTTTAATTACAAAGTCGGCCACTAGAGTATTTTTTGTAATGCCAACCTATGGAAAATCAAAATCAATTACAATTATTCATTCATTGATTAATAATAAAGGAATATTCAATTTCAGTAAATAATTTATTACTAAGATTTGTCCTCTGTATCACAACTTTTTCGTTATAGCTTGATTAATTTTTCCTCTCAGTACAACTTGAATAAAAACGTTCTATCTCAGATTTATTTAAAATTGACCCTCACATTTCGTTATGCATTACTGGTTATTTTTTTGGGAAGCCCATTCCAAAGTGTTATGCAAAGGATACAGCAAAACCTTGTTGCCCTTTTCCATTTCACAAGCATTCGCAATGTTTTTCGATAATGTTGAGTTGGCCGCTAATATACGTTCTCTTAACTTTCCCAGAAATTGGAGGTGCCGCCCTTGAAGAACCTGGACATGCTTCAGTCATTTCTTTATAAATCCGAAGATAAATTCTCGAGTTTAAAAGCAACTACAATAGTTTTGACTAGCTTCTGTTTCGCGCCAACGAAGTTTCTATGTTTGGAAATCATCAGTGCTCGCTGCGAGATTTTGCCTTCTACTGTTTATTGCTGAAGGGAGGGGGAAGCAACATCATCGGTCAAGAAAAGTTGCGCGGTTATTACCCTCTTATTTTTTTCTTCGGAAGTAGAATTTGTAGACATGCAATTAACTAAAATTATTAAATCTGGAAAGCGTTATGACAATGTGTAGAAGAATGATTTTCTTTCATTAAAACAGTCTATTAAACGTCAATTTTATTTTCACAGCTTATTTCAATTTCCGATCCATTTAACCTTACCGGTTAGGTTAACCATTTCTATTGCAAATGTTTAAAACATTCCGTATTTGACAAAAACTGTAAGCACAATGATGTTGTTTGTTCCTACAATGTAAGGCGAAAGCCTATCTCAAATATCATCCGAAATTTCACGTGCATTTGTCAAATAAATAACATTTTAGAGCTGGTTAAAAAAAGTGCACCAGATAATCTTACTCTCCCATAAATTTAACATTTCGAGGGTATTAATAATTTTATTGCATAAAAAAGAAACCTGTGACCAATCTCTTTTTGTTCCTTTCTATTCACTAAATTAATATTCTTTTCTAAGGATTTCAAATGTTTTATCAAAACTGGATTGTGGTTTGATTGCATATCATACAATACATTTTGGGAAATAAGAAAAGTTATACCTTTGGTTAATACAATATCTAATACATCTGGACAATAAATTTTGTGTTATAAGGAAAATGTGTACCATCAGTGGGTGATAATACTGAAGTATTATTTTCCATTGTAAACACCATGAACTAAGTTTACTATTTAAATCTAACAATTGTATTAATCGTATTTATTAAATTTTTTAACAAGAAATTCGGAATATTTTATTGGGAGGTTTATCTGCAGATATTAATATTATTTACAATTTATTTATTTATAGTTTAATTCCCACAGATTCAATGTTATAAGAAATAGGAGTATAAACCTGACTATCTTTAATAGATTTCTATATAATAACAGAAACTCCACCTGATGCTGTTTTAGCTAACCTATCATTCTTGTATATTCTAAATCCAGGAATAGAGAATTTGTCACTCTCAAGTACATGAGT
Organism: Acheta domesticus; assembly: GCA_031308135.1. Classification (NCBI taxonomy): domain Eukaryota; kingdom Metazoa; phylum Arthropoda; class Insecta; order Orthoptera; family Gryllidae; genus Acheta; species Acheta domesticus. Next base: position 27,535 of record JAHLJT010009845.1, read on the forward strand.
TTCTGTAATTGGCTATCATTAATTCATTACTTTTATTAAAATATCTAAGTCTACACTCTAGACGTTTAATTCCGTTTCCATTCCAGTTAAGAAGTTTCAATTCTTTATTTTTACTTGCCTTAATTTATATTACCGAGCAACTTCTGAATCATAAGATGAATTTTTGAAATAGTAGCATTTAATACTTTAGATGTTATGTCTTAACTAAATCTGATAAAAGTTGCGATGGTGATTGTATATTGGAGTAATATGAATTTCTCTTAGGGAATGGAGAATAATTGAGTCGGTTAGAACCAAAGGTGTGTAAGTGGCAAAATTGAGAAATATAAGGTATCTCACTCACTTTGAAGCATGAAGTGCAATTTGTAAAGATTATTATATTTGTGAGTGTGAGTGTAAGTGCTTTAAATAACTTCAAATAAAGTATTTTGAAAACTAAAAAATTTTCTGTGAAAATGAGATTCAAATTGCGCATTTTTAGTAGCGCTAAAACGCAATTTTCTTTAAAACGGCACATACTTTTTAAAAGAAAATTGCCATGTAGGACTAGGTTTTTATGTTCTTTAATCTTTTTACGTGCACTAACTCCATGCACACTTGTGCGCATTTCTTAATAATTATTATAATCTTTTTACGTATAGGAGTTAGAGAGTTACGGAAGATGTCATTTTCACAGTAGCATCCAAGTATTTCTTGCCGTTGGGTTCAACACCCGGCAGCGGTGCAACTGTTTATCAGACAAGAACCTTCAAGTCCTACAATGTAGGTAATTGTATCATATTTCATACAAGGTCAAAAACACCAAAATGCACGGTACTCTACCGGCAATGGCAGGCTGGAGGAAAAACCCTTAAGATATAAAATGTAGGCAATTTTATCTTCTTTCATTTCATTTATGACTAATATTTATGAAAAGTGGATGGTGTTCGTGTTATTTTGATAAATCTGAAAAATTTCGAAGTTTTTACATGTTTTTTGCGAAAAACGTGTTTCCGCGTACAATGTTTGTTGGCAAACCATTGGGAGTCGTATTCAGCGACTCCAAAAGCATACCCAAATGTCAAACTACACCAAAACTTTCTGCTATTTGCCATTTTTGAACACCGTTTGTCTGGACTATAAACTATTGCATATAACTGGTGGAAATCAATTCCTATTTGTGAGGCCTATGGCCTTGGGCTTATGCATTAGTTAACCAACACATGGTACAGGAATCTGATCATTGACTACAGCAGACTAATGTTGTCCATACTTGGAAGTACAGTGCATCCATAAACATGAAGCCAGAGAATGAAGGTGTTTTTGTGCAGGTGTCCCTGATGCCATTTGTTGGATGATTGATATTGTGTTCTTGAATATTCAAACTTAGCAAGGTGGGTTTTAATGTCATATTGGCATAATAAATTGTAGTTTAATACAATATTATAACTTCATTGTTTTATGTTTAATCTCCCAGTTTATGTGTAATTTCCTTTTTATATAATATATCTAACTGGAGGTAGTTAGGGTGTAAATATGTGTCCCACAGCCCTGATGAGGGAACAATAAAGTCCCGAAACATTGGCGAACTAAGAAATATTTTAATTGTTGACCATAAAACCATGAAACATTTCTAGAATTAATAGTGTGGTCTTGAATTCAATAATTATTACAGTCTTTCATATTACTCATCTTTCCCCAACATGACATTTTTTGAATGGTTCAATAAAAAATAGTGTGGTCGTGAATTCAATAATTATTACAGTCTTTCATATTACTCATCTTTCCCCAACATGACATTTTTTGAATGGTTCAATAAAAAACCTACCATGACTGGTGTTGCTACAGCGGTGACACAATGGCCGGTACACTCGTAGAGCGCAAGAGGTTCTCACTGCGCAAAAGTCGATTAAATAACTTTATTGCAAGATTAAAATAATGTAAGGTGATGCACTATCCTCTGCAACATAAAATTGATAGAATGTTTACTGATGTCAAATGCACAAATACAAGTTTTGTTAGATTACTTTGTAACACTCTATTAAATACATCGGTATAGTACGGGCCCTTGAATTATGAAATTAAAATAGCACATATAAATCCTTTACACATTGCACTAATTTGTTATTAGTCTACAGTTATCAATGGAGAATGTGCACATGAAAACTCTTAAGGTGTGACGGAGAAAAGGAGAAATGGACATAAAAAATTGTATTTCGAAATCATGGGAACACAAATCACTCATATCGCACTGTTTCGAAATAAATTGGTTTGCACGATTGCTATGCTTTGTCTATATTTCTTAACCAGAAAATAAATCAGTGCATTCTCTCTCCATGTGCTAACACAGTGTTGGATATCATACTATTTCGATATCATACTGATATCATGCTGATGAAATAAGTTTAACTCACCGTTCATTTTAACAACTTCGATGTTTTCAGAAAAAAATACTTTCAATATTTATCAAGAACGTTAGAAACATTTCTAGAAATTCTCTGTGAAAGCTTTGAGGAAAGTTTTAAAACTTAATAGATATTGAGTATTGGCTTACACATTTTCATAAAGTAATGCAGTAAACTGAAGTAATAAATACCACTGGTAAATGCTGCACTGTTTCAAACTACCTGACTTTCACATTGAAAAACATTTCTGTTTATCTGACATTCCCAGAAGTTTTATTATAATACTTGATCTACTTGAACACGGCCGTAGTTTAAATAATTTTTTGAAGATCAATACTATTTAAAGTGTTCTTACAAGTAACTTAAAGCAACCGTTATTTTCGACGTCGTCGTCATCATCTTCATGTTTGCTTCATGCCCCAAAACCTGCTTCTACGTCCACTTCCCCGGTGTCGCTATCTTCTCGCCCAAGCTCATCCAGACAAGCAGGGAAGTCCTCGTACCCATTGCCGTAATCACAACCGCCGGCAACAATCCGCCGTCCTCCGTAATCCGTCCCCTTAGTCCATGTCCTGTGCTCGCCTCTCAGGGTTCCCTACTGCCCTGCCCCGCGCTGCCCAGCCAGCGCCGCCTCCGCCGCCTCCGCCGCCTCCGCCGCCTCCGCCGCCTCCGCCGCCTCCGCCGCCTCCGCCGCCTCCGCCGCCTCCGCCGCCTCCGCCCGCGCGGCTACGTAAACACTCTGGGAGCGCGCAGCTGCGCCTGCTCACCGCCACTCGGCGCCGCCTCTGCAGGCGCTGCGCTGCTCCGCCGACGGCTCCGTGCGCCCCCGCCCCCGCCCCCGCCCCACGCAGTCGCTGGCCCACAGCAGAAAATACACTTTCCACCAAAGATATACATATTTTTAATAATCAATGGTAGATACATTTTCTATCGTCCCTCTGTCATTCGTCTTTATGCGACGAAATACGAATGAATAGTGTAGATTGCTAGCAAGTTAATGATAACAAGCATATTGTGTGACATTGTGATCATTTTTACTTTCCCGTATACGTACGTATACACGGAGTGATATACGTAGTATAGGGAAAGTTATGTAATGCTGCGCGAAAAAAATGGCCAATTTTCGGTGGAAAAAAATTAATTGCCAGGCCGTGAGAACGAATAAGTGGATAAAACCAGTTGCTAAATTAAGAAAAAAAATCCCCTAACACGTGGTGTAGCCAGAAACCCTGTTTTCTAGGTCCTTGATACCGAAAATCCAATTGAAAGGAAAACGTCCGTCTGTCCGTCCGTCTGTCTGTCCGTCTGTGAACACTGCTAGCGCCTAAACCATACGTACGATTTCTTCCAAAATGGATATTCCTCGGTCGATCTGATTCTAGTCAAAGCTTGAGATTTTGAAAGAGATTCTTCAAAATATGGGGGTACTTTATTTGAAGCCCCCCGGGGATTTTCAACATTTTCTCAAAAACGGCTACAATTTTTTTCTTTAAATTTCTTGTACGAATAGAGGAAAATACACTTTTTAACATGGTATAGGTCCGATATTCACGTACAGCCTCTGAATTTTCGAAAATTTTGAAAGTTTGAATTTTTTTCGGCGTCTTTCTCCAGCTACAAAATTGAAGATAGAGATTTTTTCTTCAAATAAAATTTGTTCTGCATATTGAGTTCTTTAATAAAGGTTATGTAAATGTTTTTCAAATTTTGGTAGTTTTCGTGCAATATTGTGCAATTTCGTGCAATTAAAAAATACAAAAATAAGATTTTCTCAAAAACGGCTCCAAATTTTTCTTTAAACTTCTGGTAGGGATAGTGTTAAATGTACTCTATCAATGACATTTTGGTCTATCGGTTGGTTTTTCAAAAATTACAAAGATGTAAATTTTTTTACTTGTCTCTCACGTCGTTAATATTTACATTATCGGCGATTTTTTCACATTATTATATTTACGAGTATATATACTTTAAATAATGTCAAGTAACGTTTCTCGAAAGCACTACCGTTTTCTGTGAAAAGTAGCTCAAATTTCGGCATTTTCAGAAATGCTCAAACGCCATTTTCTCATATATGGCTGCAAATTTTTTCTTGAAACTTTTGCAACGGATAGTGCTAATTACACTCTTAAGTATAGAGTAAAGTTTATTTTGAGTTATTTTTTTGTTTTTTCAAAAATTACATAATTGTAATTTTTTGAAAGATCTCTCACATTTTTAATATGCACATTAGTAGCAATTTGTAAAGATTATTACATTTGTGAGTGTATGTGCTTCAAATAACTTCAAATAAAGTATTTCGAAAACTCAAAAATTTTCTGTGAAAATGAGCTTCAAATTTTGCATTTTTAGTAGTGCTAAAATGCCATTTTCTCTTAAAACGGCACATAATTTTTAAAAGAAAATTGCCATTTACGGTTAGGTTTCTGTGTTCTTAAATATTCTAAAATTAATATTTTCGTTCTACCAATAGGAAATCGAAAAATTAAGAAAATGACAAAAAAATGTACTTTGGCGGTGATAGATGGTAGCTGGCAAGAAAGAGTATGTCGCAATTCCGAATAGCTAGCGAAGACCCAAGGAAAAACTAAAAGTCTGTGCCATTCTGTAGCACCACTAGTTACTTTTAGTATAAGGAGGTAAATTCTGTTGTTGGAGAGAAAATCTAGTCGAGTGATGCAAGAAATATCATCATACTCAATCTCCAGGAGTGTCATTTATATCATACACTACCAAAAATAACTTGGAGTTGCCTTGTCATTAACTGAGCCGTTGAGAGCAAAAGTGGTGTAAGTCAAAAACATACTTTCCAGAAAATGGCGTGTAAACCAAAAACGCTGTAAAACAAATTTTATTTGGAGGAAAAATCACTATCTTCAGTTTTGTAGTTGTAGGAAGAACTAATAAAATTTTCGAAAATTCAGAGTTAACCGTTAAAATCAGACCTATGCCACCTTAATAAAGGTATTTTATTCTATTCTTACAAAACATGTAAAGAAAAAATTGGAGCCGTTTTTGAGACAAATTTGAAAATGTCCGGGGGGCTTTATGTAAAATACCCCCAAATTTTGAAGAATGTTTTTCAAATAGCGGCGCCTCGAGTGGAACCAGATCCAACGGGGAACATTCATTTTGGAAATAATCGTACTTATGGCTTTCGGTTGTTCACAGATTTTGGAAATAATCGTACTTATGGCAACTACGGTTGTTCACAGATTGAGAGATAGACGGACGGACGGAAGTACGTTTTCAGAAGACCCATTTTTTCGGTATCTGGGGAGCCCAAAATCTCGAAATTGACTTTCGAAATCTTGAAATTTCAAAATGGATTTTCCGCAGCATTTCATAACTTTCTCTATACTTCGTATATACGTATGTATACGGAAAACTAACTAGTGGTACTACAGAATGGCACAGGCTTTGCCGTATTAGTTTCTTTCCTTGGGTTTGGGCCACCTCTTCGGAATTGGCACTTTCTCGTGCCAGCTTCCATCTGTCGCCGCCCAAAGTACATTTTTTGGCATTTTCTAACTTTTTCGGTTTCCTAATGGTAGAACAGAAATAATAATTTTGAAATATTAAAAGAATAGTAAATTTCGTCCTAAATTGAAATTTTGTTTCAAAAATTTGCAGCTGCCGTTTTAAAAATGCAAAATGCTATTAAAAATGAGAAATTTGAAACTCATTTTCAAGAATACTTTTAAGTTTCGAAAAGCTTTATTAGAAGTCATTTGAAGCACTTACACTCACAAATGCAATACTGTTTACAAATTGCTGGAAATGTGCATATTAGAGGTCTGAGAAATCTTTCAAAAAATTACATTTATGTACTTTTTGCAAAAACAAAAAATACCCCAAACTGAACTTGACGTCATATAAAAGGGTGCAATTAGCACTATTCCTTCCAAAAGTTTGAATAAAAAATTTGTAGCCATTTATGAGAAAATGGCGTTTGAGCGTTTCTGAAAACGCGAAGTATTGAGTTAGTTTCACAGAAAACGGTTGAGTTCTCGAGAATCTTTACTTGACATTATTTAAAGCACATGTACCCGTAAATATAATCATGTGAAAAAAACGCTAATGTAAATACTAACAGTCTGTCCGTTTGTCTATCTGTCCGTCCGTGGTCCATGCTAGCTCGTAGCCGTTCAGCGGATTTTCTTCAAAATTGATATTTTCCATTCGCTTTCACTGATGTCAAGGCTTCTGGAATTTGAAACTGATCTTTGCAGCGGACTGCCCTTGTGTAATTCTGAGGAACTGTGTCCGGGTGTCGGAATGGAAACAAACTTGCTGGTTAACACACATTTTACTTTCCCGTATACCTACCTCGTATATACGTAGTATACGGAAAGTTATGTAATGCTGGGCGAAAACAACGGTGGATTTTCGGTAGAAAAAAATTGATTGCCGGGCCCTGATATCGAAAAAATGGATAAAACTAGTTGCTAAACAAAGAAGAAAATCCCCTAACATGTGGTCCAGATTCCCTCTTTGGTGGGTCCCTGATACTGAAAAAACAAATGAAAGCAAAACGTCATGGTCCGTCCGTCTGTCTGTGAACACTACTAGGGCCTAAACCATACGTAGGATTTTTTTCAAATTGAGGAAATGCCTGTCTATCTGGCTCGACTCCAATCTTTGAGTTTTTGAAAAAGATTCCGTAAAATTTGGGGGTACTTCACATCAAGCCTCCCAGACATTTTCGAATTTTTCTCAAAAACAGCTCCAAATTTTTTTCTTTAAATTTCTTGTAAGAATGTAGTAAAATGCACTTTAAAGGTGGCGTAGGTCCTAATGTCACGTTTAGTTCTGAATTTTCGATAGGAATGAATTTTCTGTTCGGAGAGGCGGTGGTGCGGGCGATCTTCTGTGGCGGTGTTTGATTTCAGGGGCTGAGGAGGCCAAAGCCGGATGGAGAAGATGCCCACGCTAGGAAATAAATAAATAGTTTAGAAAATAAAAACTAGTAGTTTAGCATGTACTCGTCTTCTGACGGCAGGTTTTTTCCCCCTTCAGGGGTTTTTTCCTCAGCCGTACCTTATGGTCTCCTTTCCGCGGCTTTGATGCGATGAAGAGACCATTAGGGGTGAATGCCAGAATTCGAAAGGTTAGAATGCGGTAGGATGTAGGTATTGTAATGGCTTAAAGGCCTTCAGCCTAGCCACATAGTTAAAAGAATTGAAAGTATGTATCAATGTGTCATAATTACCTATTAAATAAATAAATAAATAAATTTTCGATAATTGCGAAAGATTGAATTTTCTTCGGCGTCTCCCTCCAACTACAAAATTGCAGATAGAGATTTTTCCTTCACATGAAATTTGTTCCTCATAGTCAGTTCTTTCTTTACGGTAATGCGTTTTTTTTAAATTTTAGTATTTTCGCGCAATATTGCGTGAATGTGTGCAATTTAAAAAAATACAAAAACAAGATTTCCTCAAAAACGGCTCCAATTTTTCTTTACACTTTTGATAGGGATAGTGCTAAATGTACACTAGTAGATGACATAAACGCCATATTCGTTTCTTTTTTCAAAAATTGCAAACATTTAATTTGTTTGACTTGACCCTCACGTCGTAATATTTACACAAGCGGCGATTTGTTCACATTATTTTATTTACGAGTACATGTGCTCTAAATAATGCCAAGTAAAGTTTGTCGAGAACTCAGCCGTTTTCTGTGAAAAGTAATTCAAAACTCCGCATTTTCAGAAACGCTCAAACGCCATTTTCTCAAAAATGGCTCCAATTTTTTGTTCAAACGTTTGGAACGGATAGTGCTAATTGCACTCTTTATGAGGTAAAGTTCAATTTATGGTATTATTTGTTTTTTTCAAAAATTACACAAATGTAATTTTTTTAAAGATCTCACACACTATTTATATGCACATTTATATGCCAGCAATTTGTAAACAATATTGTATTTGTGAGTTATTACCTCCTAACAACTTACAAGAAATACGGAAAAGTGAAGAGAAGACGAAAAATAACTGTCCGGTACCACACGAACCTCGTGGTAGCTATTTGGGAACGAAAGGAAAGGGATTAGCAACAGGAAATCGCCTCGCCACAGGTGGAAGAGAAAGGCTTTCCCTAGAGCAAGCACGTGGCAATGGCTGAACAAAGACAAAGGGCCATGTGCAGGAGCAGAAGAAAATGGGGGAGGCGGCGTGACGCGGAGGTCACGTGAGCCACAGGTATATAAGGGAGTGTACAAAGCCAGTGGGCGGGTTCTGAAGAAAGAGTGAGAACCTCGTGCTGATGCACAAATTTGCGCCAGGGCGGTGCAGCGGCGAGCAGGGCTCGCGAGGCAAGCCATATGTTGACGCGCCTATGGGGACTTTGTGTCCCATGTGTGACTGCGGTCACATAGGAGTGATGCTGGGTGCGAGCTTCGAGTGAGGTGTGGTTGAAATCTACGACTCACATGAATTATCAATCGGTTAAGATCGCTTTTGCGATCAAGGCACATCACTGATTGATGCGCCTGTAAGGACTTTATGTCCGAGTGTGACATCCGGTCACGGAAGCTTGGCTTTGTGCGCGCTTCGAATTTAGGAGTGGCGAGTGCTACTAATTAAGCCGATTCTCAATCGGATTTGGATCGCTCCCGCGATCAGGGGATAGTAGGTCTATCATAGCTATTGTATAAAGTGTAACTATTTAAGTGTACATATTTGTTTTATAAATATAACTGTGTATATGAAAGCTCGTGTCTGTGTTCACTGTGACTACCCATTACGTCACAGTACTTTGTCGGATACCACCCGAACGACCCCCTCAACCTTAAGAAGAATACAACACAGATATAAATTGTACAAAAGACCTTGTACTGCCGTAACGTGACAGATATACCTTAGTAAACATACTAGTCACATTAGAATATATTTAAATTTATCATCAGAGAAGTTTCAAAGCTCTAAAGTAATCTTCGTTTACTGAACAACGAACAAAAAACGTAAAACGTGTTTCCATAACAAAACTGATTGATGTTCTCACCCAAAATGGCGTTGGCAAAGCTAATTTATTTTCAAGAATACACTGACGTACCAGTGTCCAGTGTCCTAAACTACTTTTGTCCGATACCACCCGCTATCCGATTTGACCCGACCTTCCCCTATGGTGTAAAATGAAAGAAACTTTATTTTTGTCCTGTGTCGTTCCTCCCCTATTCCGCCCCGCTCCACGCTGCTCCCCACCCCGCCCCCGCCCCAACCTGCTCCATCCTCCTTCCCCGCCCTACCCCGTCCTGCTCCTCCCCCACCCTGTTTTTCCTCACTTTCGCTCCACTCCCTATGTGATTTATACATTGTCCAAGTAAAAATGAATCAAAATGCACAATAGCGGAAATTTTTACAGACTTTTACAATAATTCAGACGCATTTTTTCTGATTTTAAAAATATGTTATAAAGAATGCTCTTCACTTCTGTTACAAAAAGGGAATAGTTAAAGGTTTTCTGATATCTCCTGTGGAGAGTAGTGCTTCTTCATGTTCGGAGATAAAGCGTAAATGTTATTCTTCTGAATATTACAGAAAATAATGATCTAAAAAGAGGGACTTAAAGTATAATCAAAAGTCCTTTCATAATCAATTCAACCTTTCCCAAGATTTAGCTAGGAGTAAGATAGAAAAGTGGTAGAAACAATTGTATGTTTTATGTGTGTAACCATAAGTAATGTAGCAAAAGACATAAGAGTAATATAGTAACCTCATAGAGCAAGCGACAGTTATATTGAAAATTAGTCATATACTTTAATTTTGTTATTACCAATTAATAATCGAAGTCACATTGACCGACGCGTATAAATAATTTGGGATGTTTATGTACAATTACAAGATGCAATTTGTTTTAATTGTCTACATGTAGATTCCGAAACTATACACTAAAACTAATTTCTTCTATTAATCTCAGAGATATTATTTTGGAACTAGCTGTCAAATTTTTCTTGACTTGAATTAGCATAAATTATAATTAATTGCATTAGATCCTCTAAAAGTCCACCTGAACAAGTTCACTTTGCTTGAGAGTTATATTTGGTTTTCGAAACTCGTAGCATTTATGATATCAAAATCATGCTCGTTCAATTCGGAAATAATTCATTACACATTAGGTAGGTGGATGTGTGCACAGCGAAAACGACGAGGCGAGCGGAAGGGCAGCGCGCGGGTGGGACGAGCGCACGCGCCTGGCGGCGAGTGGTGGCCGACAGCGATTCGCCTTTCGACCCGTGAGTATCGTGGGCGACCGGAGGCGGTGGCTGCCCTCCGCGGCGCAGCGCCACAGTCGCTTTCCTCGCAGGCCACGTCCTCACTTCCCTTCCAGTTCTTTCCCGCCCCTCCCCTCCCCTTCCCTTCCCCTCCCACTCCGCCTGCCAACGCACGACGCGAGCCGAGCCGAGCAGCGAAGCGCCCGCAGCCGAGCCTTGGGGAACGCCGCCCACGACCAGCTGTTGACATGATGGTATCTCGCTTCACAAGAACCAAGCGTCATCGGCCAATATGCGCGCTACTTCAAGGAATGCTTACAAAATGAAATATACGATGTAGAGGACACATTTACAAGTCTCTGATGAGAAGAAAGGTTCTGCATTGTCCTCGCCGACCACTCGGAATTCGTATTCCTTTTAGAAATGCTACTTCCGAAAGACCACTCTCTGAAAAATTAGCTTAGTGGTATGTCAAAGATCCACTTTTTTGCCAAGTATTTCCAATACGATAGTTACTGTTGGAACTGTTGCACGAAAAGTTGGACAAAGTTTCAAATACCAATTAATCTTATTTGTATTGAAAATTCAAGTGAAAAACATCTTCGATTTCTGAATAAGTTTTTTTCTTTTAAACAGTTTTATTTACTGTAATTCGTAATACATTTGTAGTTGTGCAGGGGAAGGTTTTAGAAAGCAACAAGCCTTTCATAAATATATTATTTGAAAATATAATAAAATACCTTCCAAAGTACAAACATTATGGGAGCAGAAAATCATTTAATTCGTTGACGCAGATCCATACACTTTACTGAATACCACAAAAAATGTTTTTTCTTCTTTTCCCTCAGTCTCTTTGCTGCGACCCAAATTATAATTCTTCAATCGGTTGATCATTAGTTTCCCTTAACGACATATATGAGTGGTTTGCAAATACGTCTATTACATAATTTCTTGATGATCCCATTAATTTTCCTTATTTTCTTTAGCATTCAATTTCTTATTTAGATTTAAAATGCCAATGTTTTTCAAAATGCTAAACTTTACCTTCTCTTTACACCTAAAAAACGCAGATGTCTCTACTCTGCTATTGGATTTTAAACTTTTAATTCAAGTTTCACAATAGGTCACAAGGTTTTACCGTAACTTATTTTAATGTCAGTGGCACAGATTTAATGTCAGTTTTCCAAATCTTTGGTAGTCCTCTAATCCCGCCACGTATCATATTCTCTCAATTTTTTTCAACATCAATCTCATTCCTTCGCCGACCACGGCACGGTCAACATCGCTCCGCGAACGTTGTCCCGCAGGCTTATCAGCTAAGGTTTCGCTTTATGTGATAACGGTTTAGACTACCAGTATACTATTCTCAGTGTGCCTCACTTTCTATGCAACAAATTGTTTAAAAGTGTTGATTTAAATAGTGCTTCGCAAGTGTCAGTGAAACTAAAATCAACAGAGCAAGCAGTTTCGTAGTACGCGACGGCTTCGGCCATCGCAACTACGCAACATGTCGACCATACCCAACCCTGCCGCTACCGAAGAACAACTAGCGCGTAATATGCAAATAGAGCAGTTAATTCAACAACAAAACTGCCTCCAACAACAACTGGCCGAGCTTCAACACCAGCAATGGCAACTGACACAACAGCTACCGCAGCCGTTGGCAGCCGTTCTCCCCAACCCTCAACTGAGTGGCGAGGCCGCCCCCGTCGCCATGGACACCTTTGCCCAGGGTCAAGGTATCTCCTCAGATCAACTACAGCTACAGCAATCAAAACAAGTAAGTGAAGTGCATTCAAATTTTGGTGCTGACAGTAAAAAACGTAAAATATACCATTCGGAAGAAAGTACAATCCAATACAACGTGCCAGTATCTTCCCGGTATAAAGCCCTGGAAACTCTGCTATCGAGTCTCCAGTGCGCGAGACAGTCGTATTAAGTGAACCAGAACAAAACATCATCAAAATCCCCCCAATATTTGTCCATGAAGTTGACAACTTTGAAAAAAATGATTCAAGGACATAAAAAATATTGCTCAAAAAGATTTCTCTACCAAAAACGTTAAGAACTCAGTGAAAGTGATGTTTAGTGACATAGAAGACTTTAGAAATTATAGAAGTTTTTGCGATGAAGAAAATATCGCTTATTACTCTTTCAGGGACCCTACGGTTAAACCTTTGTCAGTTGTCATCAAAGATATTCCCACTAGCTACTCCGAGGAAGCCATCGAGGCCGAACTTTTACGGCTTAAATATCCTGTTACAAAAGTTAGTCGATTATACAACAAAGAGAGAAAACCCATTCACATTTGTGCTGTAGAACTAACCAACAATAGTGAAGCAAGAAAAATTTTCGCCCTTAACAAATTTTTGTATAGTGTAATTAGAGTAGAGCAAAGATTTAATGCTAGAATAGTAATGTGCAAAAAAATGTCAAAGGTACGGCCATTCTCAAGCCAACTGCGGTTTCCCTCCGAGATGTGTGAAATGTGTAGGTAATCACCACTATAAAGATTGTGGAAAAACTAGAGATTCTCTCCCCCAATGTGTTAACTGTAATGAATACCATGCCGCTAATTACCGCGGCTGTAAATACTATAAAACATACGTCAAAGAGAAGACAATGCCCTCTCCTAAAGAACGTTCCAATAATTCAAATAGTCATATATCCCCCAAAATGGCCCCTAACATAAATGACCCTCAAAATTATAAAAGAGGTTTCCCATCTCTCCCTCGTCGCTCTTATCGTGAAGCAATCCAATCTTCAAGTAGGGCACCACCATTAGATTGGTCAAGTATTATCTCCAATATAGTTTCACAAGTTGTAACAGCTATAGTTCCTCAATACAAAAAATGGTTGAGGGAATGGTGAGAACAATGTCTTACAATGGATAAAAATCTCGGAAAAGGCAATATCCTCAACTGGAATGCAAACGGCCTTAAACGCCAAGAAAACACATTCAGAATTTTCTTACGTCAGCACAATGTCATTATTGCCTGCATCTCGGAAACTCACTTAATCCCTGGTGAAAGATTTAACATTCCAGGGTTCCAGTGCTATCGCTTCGATAGATTATCACCTCATGGAGCTTCAGGGGGAGTAGCTATATTAATTAATAAGCAAGTTAAACAAGAACAAATCCCCACTCCTTCCTCAGCCAACTTAGAATCTGTTGGAGTTAAAATTAAATTAAACAATCATCCCGTCCAAATCATAGCTGCCTACAAACCTCCGAACAAGGCGTTTCCTCAAAACGCTCTTCACGAAATTTTCAAAAATAATCATCCCACCATCCTAATGGGGGATTTAAATTGTAAAAACAGCGTATGGGGATGTAACACTACGACATTTCAAGGCAAAAAAACTATATGATTTTGCAGTTTCCAACAACGTGGAAATAACTGGTCCCAATGAACCAACAAGATATCCTTCAAACACAAATATCATCCCAGACATTCTCGATATCACCCTGACAAAGAATATAAACTTCCCGCTTCATCAGAGTGTTATACCAGAACTAGACTCCGACCACAGTCCGGTGATCATATCACTTTCTCCACAGATGTCCTTAAATTCTGGTTCAATCCATAGAGGTATTACAAACTGGGATAAATTCTCCAACCTGATGAGTACCAACTATAAATTTCCTCAAAACCTCTCAAACTCCCAAGAAATTGATACTGAGATTGACAATCTCACCAAATCCATAATTTCAGCGGTAAAACAATCAACGATAATGCTGCCCACCTTTAAACCAAAACCTATCCCGTTTAAATATTAAACTTAATTAAATCTAAAAATAACCTGAGAAGATACTGGCAGATTACAAGAAGAAAGGACATCAAACAGAAACTGAACAAACTCACAAGGATAATTAAGCAACGACTTGACCATTTTAGATATAATAACTATAAAACTTATTTATCTGAAATACATCCGAACTCAAGACATTTATGGTGTACGGTAAACGACTGTTACGAACCAAAGCCACAATTCCTCCATTAAAATCAGGATCCTCATTGGCTTTCTCAGACGAAGAGAAGGCAAACGCAATTGCCCGACTTCTGGAAAATACTTTCCAACCCCACTCAGTTACAAACCTCGCATTCAACAGGCAAATAGACGACTACTTAAAACAAGAGAAAACCACAGTTGATGCAGCAACTAAATTCATATCACCTTCGGAAACCTTAAATATAATTAAACACCTGAAAGTCAGAAAATCCCCAGGTATAGATGGCATCAGCAACCTAAGCATCAAAATGTTAGATAAAAAAAGTAATTACAGCTATAACAGCGATCTTCAACGCTGCTCTACGTCTCAATTACTTCCCCGGAAAGTGGAAGAAGGCAGTAGTCCTACCGGTACTTAAACCTCACAAAGATCCTAAAGTCGCTGAAAATTACCGTCCCATAAGCCTTCTCCCCACCCTTTCTAAAATTTTTGAAAAGTTAATTCTAAACAGGCTCAACCACTTCCTTATAACCTCAAAAGCAATTCCATCCTTTCAATTCGGTTCAAGCCTAATCATTCAACCTCGCACCAATTACTAAGATTAACGGAAGGTATAGCTCACGGCTTCCACCGTAAAGACACACAACTTCTGCCTTCTTAGATATGAGCCATGCTTATGATAAAGTATGGCATAGAGGCCTTGAGTATAAATTAAATGTTCTGGGTACTCCGAATTATCTAATCAAAATCTTAACAAGCTTCATCTCCAACAGAGATTTATAGTTCGAATCAACATGCAACATCTAGCTCATTTCAAATCAACGCAGGCGTTCCGCAAGGATCAGCTCTTTCCCCTACGTTATTTAACATATACTGCTACGACATCCCATCGGAAGGAGACGCAAAGATAGCACAATATGCTGATGATATAGCAATATATGCTACAAACTATGACATACTAGTGGCTAAAGATCACCTACAAGAAAGCATCAATAACTATGTCGAATGGACGCAAAAATTGGAGAATTAGAATTAATCCAAGTAAGAGCAACTGCAAAATCTTCACTCTCCGCCGGCCCAAAAATCCGCCTGAAGTCGCAATCCAAGGTACTATAATCCCTTGGTCAACATCCCCGATAAAATACCTCGGAGTTCTCTTAGATAAAAGACTCACATGGAAACCCCAAGTAAATGCTGTCATAGACAAAACTAAATGTAAAATATTTAATTTATCATCGATTATAAATCGCCGCACTCCTCTTAGACTAGAATGCAGTCTATTAGTATTTAAACAAGTCATATTGCCTACAATGACATACGCATGCCCAATATGGGGAGGCGCAGCATCAAGCACTATCGATAGACTTAGTAGACTACAAAATAAGTATCTAAGAACAACCCTCAACGCGCCATGGTTCATTCCCAACCATCAAATCAGACGGGAACTAGACATTCCTGATTTCAAGGAGACTGTAAATAAGCTTGCCAGCAATTTCTTCAATAACCTCCCAAATGCTCCATGCTCAGCCATATTCAACCTAGGAAGGAATTACAACAGCCCTCGAATCCTATCTAGATTCCCTAAAGATAAATTCAAACCTCCGTAAACCGACAGCTTCCATATTCCCATCCTCCATTACATCATCCTTTAAAATAAGATCTGTAATCAAAACCCCATTATTATAGTAAGGAAACCACCGTGACTTAAGGATGACCATATCCTAACAAGCTATTTATATTTCTGTATCTTAAAACCCTCGAAAGACAATATTGTCGGACGAGAAGTAATAAATTAAAAAAAAAAAAAAAAAACATCAATCTCGTCGAGATATGATAGGTCTCGTTAGAATGGGACATTATATTCCTAGAGGAATATAAAGGTTCTGACTTGTTCCACCATTTATTATTGACCATATATTTTTGAGGATGAGAATCTCTTAATGTCATAGACATAATGGTTTGATTCGTACAGATTGAAGAGAATTACTATTTTACGCTACTCACATCTCGGTGAGCCGATCTGGATGATCGGGGTGTCTTAAGAGTGTGTACGGACGCAGCGCTTCGATCCTACGGCTCAGACATGGTTATTCCTCTCTTGTCTCTCACGTATGTGTTGTCGCGGAGGGCTTGGCGTTCTGCTGATCCCAGATCACAGGAGACCGCAATTGTGTTGGTGTCGAATATGCGTCCCATTCGGACCCCTGCCACCCAATCGGTAATCGACTATCGGTTGGATAAAAGTCCTAGAAAAACTAGTGGTGCTACAGAATGGCACAGACTTTTCCGTATTAGTTTTTTTTTTGTGGCCTCGGCTAGCAATTCGGACTTGCCACATACTCTTGCCGGCTGCCATCTATCGGCGCCCAAACCACTTATTTTTTTAAAACATTTTCTTAATTGTTCGGTTCCTAATAATAAAAGAGAAATATTATTTTAAGAATATTAAAGAACCGTAAACCTCGTCCTAAAATGAAATTTTGTTTGAAAAAATTGGAGCCATTTTAAAGAAGATGGTGTGTAAACGCTACTGTAAATTCGAAATTTGAAACTAATTTTCACAGAACATTTTTGAGTTTCGATAAACTTCATTTGAAGTCATTTGATGCACTTGAAGTCACAAATACAATTTTTATTTGTATTTGTTCGAAATTGTTCGAAATGGGCATATTAGCGGTGTGAGAGGTCTTTTTAAAAAATGCATTTGTGTAAATTTTGAAAAAAACAAAAAATACACCAAAATAAACTCGACGTCATATTAAAGAATGCAATTAGCACTATTCGTTCGAAAAGTATGAAGAAAACACTTGGGGGCATTTATGAAAAAATGGCGTCTGAGTGTTTCTGAAAATGCGGAATTTTGAACGGTTGAGTTTATGAGAAAATTTATATGATTTTATTTAAAGCACATGTACTCATAATACAATAACGTCAACAAATCGCTGCTAATGTAAATATTAACGACGTGAGAGAGTAGTCAAAAAAAATAAATTCTGTATTTTTTGAAAAAAACAAAAGAATACAACAATATGGCTTTAATGTCATTTCATAGAGTATATTTAACACTATCCCTACAAAAAGTTTAAAGATAACGTTTACAGCCTTTTTTAGAAAATCTTGCTTTTGTAATTTTTGAAATTGCTTATATTGCACGCAATATTGCGTGAAAACTACTAAACGTTCCAAAAACAATCTGCATAACATTAAAGGAAGAACTCACTTTCGGGAACAAATTTTATTTGAAGAAAAAATCTCTATCTTTAATTTTGCAGACTGAAGACACCGAAAAAAATTCACACTGTTGCAAATTTCGAAAACCGTAAAAATCGGACCTATGACCACTTTAAAATAGCATTTTTCTCTATTCTTACAAGAAATTTAATGAAAAAATTTGAAACCGTTTGGAGACAATTTTGATAGTGTCCGGGAGGCTTCCCGTAGAGTACTCCCAAATTTTTAAGTATCTTTTTCAAATATCAAAGCTTCGACTCGAGCCAGATGGTCAGGAGTTTCTGAATTTGGAAAAAATTCTAGGCATGGTTGAGGCACTAGTGGAGTTCACAAAAGGACTGACGGACAGACAGACGGACGTTTTGAAAATAACCCGTTTTGGGGATTAAGGGTCCCCGAAATGCGTATTTTCGTTGAAATTTCGAAATCAATTTTCCGTATATACGTATGTATACGGGAAAGTAAAAAGCAATTAAATATTATTCGGAAATTCTGGTCCAAAAATTCTCTCTCCTCATTACAAGCTCGCACAAAATGGAAATCTGTTTCTCCAGACTTCAAAGTAGATGATCTGGTCATTGTGATTGAAGATTCTCCTCCACCTTTGTGGAAAGTTGGAGTGGTCACTCGGACTCTCTCCAATGCTGCAGACAAGGTGCGAACCGTACGGGTCAGAACAGCATCAGGGACAACCACACGACCGTACAAACATTATGAATTTTACTAAAGAACCTTTAACACTGATTCTAGCGAATCCCTCAGGGAGAATATCTTCAGACGGCAAGGAACTCGGCGTTTCTGGGGATCTAAGGCTACCCGAGACACCCACATCTTTCTCATGTAAATAAGTTGTTCTTGTTACTTAATAAAAACCAAATAAGATTCAAAATAATATGTTATACAGTTTCAATCTGAATTGTCATCATTCTTTCCGCATGAGCGTCTATGATTCTTCTCTTTCGGAATTAAAATGAAATTCCGATATTTTAATGAAAAACTAGGCTTAGCGTTCTCGGCAGGTAAGGGTTTTGAATACCCGGCCTCGAGGCGTCCTAATTGGATGAACTTGGAAAACATACTCTAGAGTCGGGCGGCAGGAGTGGTGAAGGCAAAATTTCGAAATAAAACTAAACTCGTTCAATTATACGAACATCAGGTCAAGAAACCTCGAAAAATTCATTATGTTTTATTATCTGACCTCACAGCAAAGCTTACCCTCCAAAAGAATAAGCAGCTTTGTGCCAACTATTAACAAAAAACAAGAAAGAAACATTAATCTCTCATCATTCGTACGCGCGACGAAGCGCTTTTTTTAATCTGTTTTGTTCGCCAAGCACTGACAGAAAGATGGTTCGCTTCTAAGTTGTTTTTTTAATGTTCAATAAGTACACCGAGTCATTTGCACCCCTTTTAGGTGGCAATACTGGCAGAATAACAAGTGGTCCTACAGAATGGCACAGACTTTCCAGTGTTAGTTTTCTATTTTCTTCAGTCTCATTTTCTATTTTCTTCAGTTAGCTATTCACACTTGTCACGTACTGTTGCCAGCTGCCATCAATCGCCGCCCTCACAATATTTTTTTCAATTTTTTAAATTTTTTTCGCTTTGTTAGTGATAGAACGGAAATATTATTTTAGAATATTAAAGAACACTAAAACCTCGTCCTAAATGCCCATTTTCTTTTAAAATTTGTAGCTTTTTTAAGAAAATGGTGTTTAAGCGCCTCTAAAAATGCGAAATTTGAAGCTCTTTTTCACAGAAAATTTTTGTGTTTTCAAAAACTTAATTTAAGCCATTTAAAGCACTTACACTAACAAATATAATAATATTTACAAATTTCTGGTAATGTGCCTAATAAAGATGTGAGAGATCTTTCAAAAAAATTACATTTGTGTAATTTTTGGAAAAACAAAAAAATACCCCAAAATGAACTTGAAGTCATATTAAAGAGTGCACTACCCGTTCGAAAAGTTTAAAGAAACATTTAGGGCCATTTATGAAAAAATGTCGTCTGAGTGTTTCTAAAAATGAGAATTTTTAGCTATTTTTTACTGAAAACGGTTGAGTATTCGAGAAACTTTATATGACTTTGTTTAAAGCATGTACTCATAAATATAATGACGTCAACAAATCGCTGCTAATTTAAATATTAACGACGTGAGAGAATAGTCAAAAAATTAAATTTTGTGTCTTTTGAAAAAAAAGAATACAACAATATGGCTTTAATGTCATTTTACGGAGCATAATCAACACTATCCCCACAAAAAGTTTTAAAAAAGTTTAGAGCCCTTTTTGAGCAAATCTTGTTTTAAATTGCACGTATTGTAGTCAATTTGAATTTGTGAGTTAAAGTACTTTAAATGACTTCAATAGAGTTTTTGGAAAATATAATAGATTCTTGTGAAAAAGAGCTTAAAATTTCGCATTTACAGTAGCGCTTCTGTGCATGTTTTCTTCAATTCTAGGATTGTCACCCAAACCCATAAACGAGTTGGATTGTGAATACAGATGGAAATGAGTA
Source organism: Acheta domesticus (assembly GCA_031308135.1). Taxonomy (NCBI): domain Eukaryota; kingdom Metazoa; phylum Arthropoda; class Insecta; order Orthoptera; family Gryllidae; genus Acheta; species Acheta domesticus. The sequence continues at coordinate 47,834 of JAHLJT010009845.1, forward strand.
GTTTTGGCAAGAATTGATAAGAGAATATTTTCCAAGCAGATATTCTAAACGAATTGCCCGTTGTTGTTTTAACAACACCGCGCTGGCTACATACTCATGCCGTATGTAGTCAAGGCAAACTTGCGTAAAATTATTCTCTCTTTTATATTTAATTCTGTTTGTTACATAGTAAAAGTAAGGAAAATGTCTGCTGCTCCTGACTACCGAAATAAATACAGATATACACCACAGGCGCTTTATTTGAATTGGTCATTTTCAAATAATAGCTGAGATGTTAAAAGCGCTGAAATTGCAATATTTCAATAGCGCGTGACCGTTTCCGATAATACGACACAGAATGTGCTATTGTAGCACCACTAGTTCAAAAATCTGAAGAACAGGAAATTGGCGTTGATATCATGCATGTATTCGCACAAAAAGTTTAAATCAAAAACTTGAAAAAAATCTTGTTTTTAATTTTTTTAATATTGTTACTTTGATACATATTTTTAATTATTTTATTTTAATATTTTTAATATTTATATAATATTTTTATAATATTTTTACTTTACTGTAAACGTACGTATATACAGAGTAATATCTGTAGTATAGGGAAAGTTATGTAATGCTGCGGAAATCGATTTCGAGATTTCAACGGAAATACACGTTTAGGGTATCCTGATACCGAAAAAGTGGGTCTTTTCAAAATGTCCGTCCGTCCGTCTGTCTGTCCGTCTGTCCATCTGACCGTCTGTGAACAACACTAGTGCCTAAATTATACGTGCAATTTCTTCCAAAATGGATATTCCCCGGTCGATCTGCGTCCACTTGATGCGCCGCGATTTTGAAAACCTTCAATTTTCAAAGCTTCAATTTTGGCATTTACAGTAGTGCTTAAACGCCATTTTCTTGAAAAAGGCTCCAAATTTTTCAACGGAAATTGCCATTTAAGACAAGGTTTAACTGTTTTTTAATATTCTTAAAATAATACTTTTGTTCCACTATTAGGAAACCGAAAATTTTTAAAAAAATTAAAAATGTAGTTTGGGCGATGAATGGCAGTTGTCAAGAGTATTGGTAAGTCCGAATAGCTAGCCGAGACCAAACGAAACAGAAAACTAATACGGAAAGTCTGTGCTATTCTGTAGCACTACTAGTTTAATTTCAAAATTACGCAAAACCCACTCATACTTTGAAAACAGTGTGCATACGCCCATTTAAAGATTTCCATATAGATAAAGACAATTTTGATGAATACATTTTTTTTAAGAGGAAATATCTCTAGCTTCAATACTGTAGTTGTTGGAAGACGCTGACAGATTTCGACATTTTCCTAAAAAGTTTGCAATTTTTTCAACATTTAGCTATTTTAAAAGAAACTGTGATCCTCGTTTTTATAGTTCTTTACGCTATCTGAGGGGAAAGCCAAATTAAAAAATTTGGAACCATTTTTTGAGAAAAAATTGAAACTGACCATGAGGCTTCATTTAAATTCCTCTCAAAAATTAAAAGATCTGTTTCAGATTGAAAGGGACGTGATCTCAGTCATATGAACTGTGAAATATCAATTTTGGGGAAAATCCTTCTTACGATTTATTTGCTAGCGTTGGTCAAAGAGTGACGGTCTGTTGGCCGTAAACCATGTTTCCGAGTTAAGGATCTACAAACGTGTATCCATCTTTCACAAAGTGTTTAAGTAATTCACTACATATAGGAATAAGAGTTATCCTCTTTTTATGTATCAGGAATCTAGAAAGAGTTTTTCTGACGAAAATTCGCTGTTTTTCGGTGCAGCATTGCATACTCTGCATTGACTCTATATTACATATGTAGTATGCTAGAACTGTACTGATTCTGTAAATATAGTATGATGGCATAGAAATATGGTTTTGAATAAACCAATTTTGTTTTTTAATGGATAATTTTCTAGTATAACAGAATAAGTTTCATTCTTACATACTTTTGTTTTAATTACGTGTTTACACAAAATTTGTTATGGAAAAAACTGACATACATATTCAGCGACCCAAAAACAAAGGAACCACATGCCAAAACTGCACTAAAACTGCCCGCTACTTGTTCTTTTTGAGCACTACTTGGTTGGTCTAGAATGTCCTCCCTTTGCCTTGCTTTTACCGAGCTTCGGCCAGTATATTTCCGTGTGTTCTTGATTTACCGTTTCCCGCCTCCTGAAGCCTGAGACTATTTCACTCCAATATTAACATCGGCCGTGCTGGGGTACTTTCCTAGACGCCAAGGCGTTTCCTTCGAGCAATCGCGAGCCCATCAATTGCTCCTTCGCCGCGAAACGACGCAACTTGGCGACAGCGCCGGTGCCAGAGGAGCAACAGTTTGAGGAGAACTTGCCCGCCTGGTACAAGCACCCGCCTCGGGCAGCCGCAGTTAATAGAATTATCGTAAACGCAGGCGGCAGTGGCAGCGGCACTAGGTGCCAGGCGCGGAACACGTCAGCAGCAGCAGCAGCAGCTAATGGAACTGGCGGGGTGGGGGGAGGAGGAGAGAGAGAGAGAGACACGCGTGATATTGGTGGTGAAGTGGTGAACACGCTAAGGTCGAAATCAAATGTTCGCTTTCAAAGTAGGCGGAGGAATTTTTGGCAAACTTCGTAGACGAGATGTTTTTTGAATAAGTATTGAAGCAAAAATGTGTAAACGAAACAATTGCAACGCTAACACAAAACAGTCAATTTAAATAACCTCTGTTAATATTTTTTCAGTTTTTGTAATAAATAATTTCTAAAATATAAATATTCAGTATATTTTAGTGAAGGACAAATACAGTGGACATTACGTAGACAATTATTTTTATTTATTCTAAGCTAAAATGTCAAATTAAAATAACTTAAGTAATTCAATTCAAACTGTTCCAATTTACAAATCTTTACATTTAGACTCATCTAAGTAGAGATACTACATTGGCACTATAACGAAAAAATAAAGTAATACTGCTTAAATTCATTCAAGACAATGAGAATGCTTTCATTAGTCACAATTGATAATATGATGTCTTGTTATTGAACAATAGAGGAATTAAGAAGAAGAAATTTAATTAAGAAAATTTGATCAAAAATCTCAAAAATTAGATTGCTCCATTCCGATTTATAGGTGTACAAAATCGAATCATATATTTTTCTTACTAGCAATAGATAAATCATAAAAAGATGATGTAACATATGTCAATATGAATATGTTAATATGTTACAATGATGTAACATGTTACTATTTTGATAGTAATTTGTCTATAGAATTATACTTCCTGACATGAAATTTTAAATGAAACTTGAAATGTTGCTTGTAGCAGCCGTCGCAATCGTCACTTTTGGTCAAGGTAGCCTTCGCGGCCTCTGCCCGAAAAGTGCCGTCGCCGCGAATGCAAAGGCGCTGGCCTTCCTCAAAGGCGACAGTTGCAAGGATTTCTACAGGAAACCTCGTGCATTTAATTTAAAATCACTTGTCAGAAAGTATAATTTTATACTCAAAATACTATCAAAACAATAATATATGTTACGTCATTGAATTCGCCTCTTGATGATCTACCTCGTGCTAGTGAAAAAAATATATGGTTTCATTTAAAAAATCAAAGATGATTAAATTTCTCGAAAACTAAAAATATTTCAGACAATATCTCAATGGCACATTACTTACCCCATGATTCCGCATTATTGAACGAAAACTACATTGGTCATCGGAAACCGTTTAGAAGTTACAGTGGTGGCCCATAGTTGGTAGGACTCCCTGTATGCCAAACCTCGCACGTTTTAGAGAGTTTTCGTAAAAATATAAAAATAAACTAGTGTTGCAACAGAATGACAGAGACTTTCTCGTACTAGATCTCTTCTGATATCTTTAATCTAGACCCATGGCTGCCAATATTTAACATTTTCTCAATTTTTCAGTTCCTTTAAAATAGAGAAATGTGATATTAAGCATACTAGTTGAATGTGGCGTCGCCGACGCTGTAAGCTGTTCTAAATGTATATTCATGTGTAGAAAATTTCTTTCTTTATTCAAATATGTTCTTAGAGTATCTGGCATTGCACTTACCAAAGAATCGTAGTGGCTATTAATGTTATATACCCTATAATTTGATTCTTGTGAAATATAATTAGAAAATGAAGAATTTAAAGAAGAGTTATTAGAGAAGGTCTTTTCAAAGTGTGTTGCTAAGACTTCTGCTTTTTCTTCATCAGTGGTAGCTACTGTGTTTTCTGTTTTTAATGTTAAAATTTGTTGTTTATCATTAGTTATTACTCTTATAGCTGACCATAGTGAAGAAGAGTTAGGTTGTAATTGAGATGTAAAATTATTAAATTGTGTAAGTCTGTTAATTTCCAATTTACTTTTAACTTTTCTTATTAGAATGTTCAGAGTAATAGATGGATTACGTTTTACTTGCCATATTCTTCTTATTCTATGTTTATAAGTAATTAAGTTCAGTAAACTTTTAGGTATTGGATTTGCTAATAATTTTTGTGATAATGTTGTTTTGAGGTACAGTGTTGAATAGCTGTTATATGTTATTTTGAAAATTTGTAATTGCAAAGTCAATGTCCTCAGGTGTATATAGTTTATGTGGATACGAGTCTAAATGTATTATGTTGACTGAAAATGATCCCAATTGATGGGTCCGCAAATAAGGGAGTTGTGAGAATAGATGGCTGGAGACATTTTTTGAAAAGTTATCAAAATCAGATCATGATCCGAATTTAAGGCTGGAATTGAATATTGAAATATTGGCATGTTTATATTTTGCGATAGTATTAAGTCGAGTATGTCTGGATTTAAACTTGTGTTATAAGGATAATGAGTGGGCTGAACTGGAGCGTGAATTGTCCAACACTCTGTTGTGAAAATGTTAAATAGTACTTTTCTTTGAGGGTGGTAGTTCTGCATCCCCATGCTCTGTTTTGCATTTAGATCACCCATTAAAATTATTTTGTCATTGTTGTTAAAAATTGTTTTTAGAATGTTAATTGGAAGTAGTTTGTTTGGAGGTTTATAGGCAGAAATTATTGTTATCTTATCAATGGAAAGATTAATTTTTATGGCGACCATTTCTAGGTCTTTTGAAGTTGGTACTGATATATTAGCATAAATCAGCCTTCTTTTTATAATTATAGCTACTCCCCTCCATTATGGGTTGAGAGTCTGTCTTCTCTGTAAATTTTGTATCCTGGTATATTAATTTTTAAATCGTTATTAAGATGTGTTTCTGTCACACAAGCAATGTCTATCTTTTGATCATGAAGAAATGCTTAAATTCTGAAAGTTGTCTGAAAAATCCATTGGCATTCCAATTAACTAATATAAGTTTAGAATTCTTGTCCATTATTTAATATTGTAGGTACACTGTCAGAAATTTCCGCATTACTTTAATGTAAAAGTACATTAAAGTATCATGTACGTAAATGAAATTTAATGTACACGTACAGTAATTTTAAAGTACTTGTGCATTAAATGTAATGTACGTGTACAATTAAATTTACTGTATGCGTGTACATTAAATTTACTGTACGTGTAAATTAAATTTGCTGTATGCGTGTACATGAATTTACTGTACGTGTAAATTAAATTTAATTTACGTACATGATACTTACTTTAATGTACTTTTACATTGAAATTGTAATGCGCATGTGTTACATTGAAATTGTAATGTGAAATTGTAATTTCATGTGTGCATGAAATTTACTGTAAATGTACTAACTTCAATATTTAAAATTTTTTCAAATAATTGTCACCCCGACCGTTCAAACCCGTCTCTCCTGGTTTACGCCCACTTACTCTAACCACTATCCTATCGAGACAATCAACATGTTCTTAGGCCTGATGAATTGCCGGTTGGGATGTACGAAATTGTCACATGTTTGGACGCGTTTACGCTCGGAAATATGTCCCGCAGATGTAAAGAATACTCAGTTCTGATCTTGGTACTGAGTAACAAATGTATATTAACATTTAAATTTGTTCAACGAATAGTCACCCCGACCAGGATTCGAACCGGAACATTTGGTTTACGCGCAGGTGCCCTAACCACTGAGCTCTTGCGACATCCAACAGCTTCAGCGGGTTCTTAGGCCTGATGTTTTGCCCGCTATGATATGTATAATATATTCTTTACGTCTACGGAACATATTTCTTTAGACTTAATTAAATATGTATTAACTCTACAAAATTATGTATATTATTTATAATTGTCACTACTTCTTCACCTGTTTTGGACGCGTTACGCTCGGAAATATGTTTCTTAGCCGTAAAGAGTACTAAATTTTAACATTGTTACAGTGACAATTCTTTGAAAAAATTTAAATATTTCCGGAGAATTTGAAAAAAAATTAACTAAAGAATTAGCGTACTTTGTACATCGCTACAATTTTATTATAAAGATTTTTACAATTTTAATGTAAATACGAATTTTAAACATTTATATTTTTTGTTAAAAATGTATGTGCTGAAAATATATTTTAAATTTATTAAACGTAAGTCCGAATAGCGGAAGAAAATATTTCTAAAACCTACAATGATTTTAATTTAAACATTAAATTTAATGTACAACACATTAATATCGGTTTAATTTACAAGGTACATAACTTTTAATGTAGTCCTACATTAAATCTATATTGATTTTAATTTTAACATTAAATTTAATGCACAAACACCCTTAAAATCGCTTTAACGTACACGGTACAGTAAATTTAATGTACTGCATCTACATTGAATTTAATTTACACATTATATTTAATGTACATGTACATTAATATCATTTAATGTGCACGGTACATTAAATTTAATGTGAAAAAGTGCATTAAACTACATTAAATTTAATGTAATTTCTGACAGTGTAATATTTATTGAATTAATTTTTGTATTTGTGGAACTAATATGTTTATTACTTGAGATGTTATAATTGGAATTATGGAATTGTAATTAGTTTGGTGAGCTGATGAAATGGAATATCTATTCCTGAGTACATTTTGTGATCTAACGGTACAGTTGGTAAATTTGGAAAATTTATAGTATTATTTATGTTAGGGGGATATTTGAAAAACCTATGTTTGGGGATTTAACATGGGTTGAAAATTAAATTGCATAGACATTTCTGCTAGAGAGGATTTGAAGAATCATAAGATTTGGTACTTAAAGTTTTTTAAAGTAATCACATCCTCTATAATTTTCGGTGTGATTTTTGTGACAATGAACACATTTAGGAGCTTGAGTCTTTGGTTTATTACATTTTGTAGAGTGATGATTATCTACACATCGTGATTCTAACTTACAATTCGCTTGGGTATGATTTATTCTCTGACAATTTTTGCATTGAATTGGGGAGTTGATTTTATATCTTATTTTAACTTTAACTATACTATTAAATAATCTGTTTAATTTAAATATTTCTCTGCTTGATCGTTGTCTACAAGTTCAATTGAACAAATTTCTAATTGTTCCCTTTTTTCCCACAGAGTGTGAAGAGAGTTCATTGGGAAAGATTGATTATATAGTTCTGTTTTAATTTCTTCATTGATATAAGAGACTGATACATCATACAAAAGAACTGAAAGTGTTTTTTCAATTGGGAAAATCATCAATTAAAGTAAATAATATTGATATGTGGTTGTTGTTGAAGTTTGTAAAAATACATTTCCTTAAGACCCTCACATGTTAAACACAAAAAACTTTTTTTGTTTTACAATCATGGCAAATGCAGATGCAATCCAATTGGTATCCATATATTTCCGAAAATACCAAAAAATATTGCAAATTTTTTAAAATTACCAAATGCAGAAAAGTTCTCTGGTCATTCGTTTAGGAGAACATCCGCGACGTTTCTCGCAGATAATGGTGGTGACATCACTACACTTAAAGGTCATGGAGGATGGCGGTCTACAAGTGTACCCGAGTCATACATCGAAGAATCGATGGATAACAAGATTCAAGTAACTAACAAAATATTGTGCAGAAAGCAAAGAAAAAACAAGCAGTTTAGCTATAAATGCATGTTCTGGGGTGTCACTGACCAATTAATGAAATTGTACGATTAATGTGCATGTTTACAAGAATTAATTTGATGTTTTTGTTGTTCTTATTATGTTGTTCTTGTTATATTACCAAATAAAAACAAAATATAATTTTAAAGGAGTAATAAAATAATAAATCAGTTTTCAAAGGTAAGTTTTTTTCATAAGGTATTTGATTTTACTGTGAACACTGCAATTATTTTCACGGTACCACTGCCTTCTTTAAACTCCATAACTGATAATATATAGGGGCCGTGAATATTACATCAGTGATGTCTCATAATTCGTGCAGAAATAGCAATGACTTAATGATTCGTGCAATAGTATGCAATATTATGAACGATTTTTTTAATGGAAAGGATTGTTTATAATGTTGGTATACAAAAAATGTACTTTTGTAAGTATTTTGTCAGATAGATGGAAGCTGGCAAGAAAGAGTATGTGGCAATTCCGTATAGCTAGCGAAGACACAAGGAAATAGAAAACTAATACAGGAAAGTATGTGCCATTTGTAGCACCACTAGTTTAATCTTTTTGTTGAAATGATTAATGAACGGAATGTCTTTCGAAAATATGTCTTTTTATATTCTCGACCTTCGTGTGTTTCTTAATCGTCTAAGTAGTTAAAATCTTTTGCCTTGGTAACTATTTTTAGGAGCATATCTATTGCTAGGAGGTACGTTATATTCACTGCTGGTGGATTGTTTTGTTGATGTGCTGCCTGGGGGGGGGTACTGTCACCGTGGCCTCTTTTTACACTGTTACTGGTCTTATCACTGCCTTTGATACTGGCGGGGTCGCAGTTTTATTGGCTGCGAGGCAGGCCGCTAGCCGCGTCAGTATGATTGACCTTACTGGAGACTTGTGTTAGATCGCCGGCTGGGTTCCGTTTCCATGTTCGGGATTTGTTGCCTGCAGATTTTGGCTGGGTCCATTCATGTGAGTGAAGGAGCTGCCTGATGAATCTGTGAGGACGTGTTGATCCCCGAGTTGGTCATGGCTGTAGGTGACTTCCGTTTCAGCTGTGTTGTAGAGAAGCGCCATAGCTCCCGCTATGCTCTGACCTAGGTCAAGGCTTGGTGGTTGAAAACAGCTATTGATATTGAAATCAATAGCAGGACGTTGGATCGGTTCACTGCACTTGTGAGATTTGATTGACATGTTGATACACAAACTTTAAGTTACTGATACTACACTGTTTCAAGTTGGAACGTTCTGAGCAGAGCACGATGTGTCTTCTGTGCAGAGCACGATGTGTCCTGGTCGCTGGCTCAGCGCGGAATGCATATCACAGTAACGCTGGCCAGTCACACTGTACGTCTTTGGTTTTTTGAGTGTTAGCCTCTTCAAAAAGAATGGGACTGTGATGAACGTTCCCGTGAAGCCAAGCAATACGATGAAAAGTTCAGCATGCCGAGGAACTTCAAGCACATTCATGGAATTCGGTAATAGGACATAGTTCACGCAAGCAATAATATAGCCGTAACCAATATGTCTGCTACATCTGACAGCCTGACTAGCAGCTGTACAAACTATATCTATGTTATGCAGGATCTGTAAAGGTATTTAAAAGCGTTCCTGGTGGCTGAGATACACACTATGTGAGCTCAGCCTTACATCTGCAAGATACCCACAATGCACTTTGGCCTCCCTCTTGCAGAGTAGACGCTGTGGTATCCACTTTCACTTTGTTGTTGATCGTTGGCGGTCATGCAGGTCCATTGCGCTGCTAGCGAGATGTTTGCAGAGCGCCGCCATGTGGCCACGTGGTATGATGGCCTCGTGCAACCTGGTTGTGATTGCATTACTGCGATTTACCGTCTGAGCATGCCAGGTGGTTTGAAGTAATTGTTCCCGCTCCATAGCGGATGACTGTGGACAGGCACCATGTGTGTACGGCATGTTTTTTGGTGTGGTGAATGTGAGGCCAGGGTGAGACCTGTCCAGTGATTAAAGTACTGTGTTGCTGTGTTTAATTTTAGTTGTATTTAAGGGTGTAAGAATTATACAAATGTTACCTCCTTCACTTCCATGAATTGTAATTTTAAGAGAATATATTGTTAAACATTTACTTTACAATGTGTTTGAGCATTCTCTTATATTCCTTTGTTTTCCTGGCATAAGAGCTCCTAGTAGTTTAGTGTCCGGAGTATCGTAGGTTTGTTGAGGGTTCGCTACTCTAATTTTTTGTCCACTGCTCATTAGTGACCCCCAACATACATTTTGATCAGTAAATATGATTTTTTTGGAAATTTTCCTGCTCTTTAATAGAATCTTTAATTTATAATTTGTACCTTACAATTGCTGGTCCAATAAATAATTTGTTCGGGATTTGTTGCCTGCCTGTTGCCTAAAGTAATACATTAATTACGAATTTTCCCATTGCAATCTTATGTACTTAATTCACGAGTTACATTGTGTCAAAACTAGTAAAAGTTATTCAGAAATTTGTGTTTTTGGATTACAACTAAATTCACAGAATGGATCTTGCGGTATAATTTGTAAATAATTAAGTTTTGCTTTATGCTATTTTTGAGAAGTGCATAGTGGATGTCGCATTTCGTGCACATTTACGCATGCGTCATTCGATGCGCAAGGTAGCAGGGAGGAAGGTAACAGTATGATTGTATGTTTGTGTCGACCATTCGCACTTCATTATTATTATCATTCCGTGTCCCATCCCCCCAGGACTAGCAACCCTGAGGGATAAAAATTGGATTCAGCGTAGAACACTGATCCCCCCAAAAGGAGTCACAAACACTTGCCACGGGATAAATGTAACTGAGCCTCAGTAGTAAGTGCCGGTATATGTCCGCGTGGTCCTAGCCGGCCAATTTGTTGATCAAAAAAAATAAATAATAAATAAAATCACCATGTCCCATTTGTATTAACTTAAAAGTCCAGAAGAATATAAAGTAAAGTTACGTTTTTAATAATAGAACAAAAAGAAAGTCCTCCAGGGATAAAACATGGCAAATATTGAATATTTAGGGGTATATTTCAAGATGTTCGAACCGAAAACGAGTAATTTGGTTCAAGGATAGTATTTTGTTTCTTATTCCAGAAGATCATCTGACTTAGTGTTCATTAAAATATAGGATTAGTTTTTCCCTCAAATGGTGCCAGTAATTTGCGAAAATTTGCCCTTATAAAGTAAATGGTTATAATATAGAACTCTTAGCATCTTCAGTATCACGATGGTCAAATGCCTGCCAAAGTGTCGAAATAGAAGAGCCAGCGCACGCGCTGGGGCCCGCTCGCAAGCGGACGATCGATAAGCAGCACGATTTCGACCGTGGGCGGTCGCCCTCGCCCTCGCCCGCCTCTTCCCGCCCCGCCCCGCCCCGCCGCGGTGGCCCTCCATTTCCCGCGACGCCGAGGCCATCTAACGAGGTTATCTTATTAGCCACCAAACCACGCCCTCCGCCGCTTGTAAGAAACGCCGATTACGCTCGCCGATATCACGCCGTTTGAAAGAGCTGGTGCTGTGCGCCGCTAATCAGCAATCACTCCGAAAACCGCTCCTTGCTCCCCGCACCACCCCACTGCACTCCTCGTCTCTCTTAGATCTCGTCTCTCACCCTACAGCTCTCCCATTCTAAAATACTCCTGGCTTTCTTTCCAGGTCTCCTCCTACTTCTTCTCCGATCAGTTCTCCGAGCCATTAAAGCCATTAAATGAATAAATGATAGTATAGAATTGATTTGGTTAGTTCTGCACAGTTTCCTCGGTCACAATGACACTGTTAGTCATTTTCTATTTTCGATATCATACCATGTACAATAATATACAAAAATAGTTTATTATGTCAATTTGAAATACAATCTCATTTCGTGTAATTTCAAAAAAATAATCACTCAATCAAAAAAAAATAATCAATCAATCTGTTACGGACGACACGTAGAAATAATTTTAATAATTTCACATATTTTGTTGGTTCAAATACGCCGTCCTAGATAGCCGAGATGGCTAGAGCGTGTGCCGATTCAGCGCTTCGGTCCGAAGGGTCGCAGGTTCCAGTCCCGTCAGGGGCATGGTTGTTTGTCCCTTGTCTTTCATGTATGTGTGTTGTCGCGAAACGCCTTGAGTCTGCTGACCACAGACAGAGGAGCCCGCCTCTGTGTGTCTAGTGTGAAAGTTAATGTGTCCTCATGAGGTACTACGTAGTGAGCACCCGGTACGAATCGCCGAAATCAGCATCTCCTACAGCTGGAAAAAGTCCCGTAAAAAGAAAAAATGTTAATTAAAATATAATACGAAACAGATCGCCATCTTCCTGGCATAATGAAGATAACCTAATACTCTCATGGACGTATGTGGACAGTGTACACACTAGACTATACATTTGAAATTTTTCCTTGAGAATAAACCGCCTTTTGAAAAATGTAGCCTTTCCGAATTATTTACATTTAAACTAGTGGTTCTACAATAGCACATACATCATACTAAGGCATGAACCTGCAAAAGTATTTCCAAGAGTCAATTTTTTCTCTGCCTCGAGATTGCCACTCAGGTCCTCCGATTAATCACGTCAGGCACGTTTCTCCATATACCACCAATCGCAGGGATAAACTCAAATTTCTCTACGCTTAAAGATTTAGTGCTTTCTCGCATTATTTTTAACTTACGCAATTTTTCAAAAATTCAGAGAGAATGACACCAACGTCATTTTTTCAAGTGACCTTTCTTCAAATCTAGGAAAAACACTTAAAGAAAACATTTGAAGTCATTTTTGAGAGAATAATGAAAAATGTCTATATTTTCACGCAAATTTACGCGAAACTTTTCAAATTTTATCAAAATTGAAAGTGACCCAATTTTATAGTCTGTCTTTGAAGATTTCATTAAGAAAAAACTAAATTCAATATTATACAGGGTGGCGCACGAAATTAATCACCATTTGTGACTTATAATAATTTATGAGTCGTACTTGATACGAGTCATATTTAAAATGGAGAAACTAGTGAGGTTACGGAATTATGCAAAATTCACGATACCGCCGCTAGGAAACTAGTGTTTACACTGAAGTTATGAATACATGGAGGTAGCGTTACTCTTCCA
>JAHLJT010009846.1:0-28631 GCA_031308135.1 Acheta domesticus
AAAATCCGGTCTCTATTTATGACATTAATTACAACAACACATCTCGAAACACTGTGCTGTAAACACATTTGCGTAACGAAACCCAATGGAGGAATGAAAAGGTAATCCTCATGGCCGCCGGCCGTTAAGGACCACCCGTCCCCACCACCCGCCCTCACTGTCGGTCCTCACCACCCGTCCTCTCTGCCCGTTACTTCATTTACATTTTTGCATTGACGCCAATATTTGAAATCTTCGCATTCGTTCTCATACCGTACTTTCGTTTATGTTGGAAACAAATCGAAATTAGCACTATTCGCAGTCTCCAGAAGATCTTCTGGAATATCCATCTCAAATTTTGTGGAAAAATTTGTCTTTTTAATGGCGTCAAACAAAGCCACCACGTATCAAACAATCGAATCGAAATGTCTCGCCAAGACCTTGGACTGGCGTCTGAATCGATATGGAAGGTGGAGTTGCATTCCTATACAAGCAAAGGGAAGAACATTTTTATTTATATAATTTTTCTTATAAGAAGATGGAATTACGAAAAGTATTGAAGGACACACGACCGATAACACAAACAACAGACTTGGTTGGTTATTTGTTGTTGTTTTTTTTAATTACTTTATTTTTAGTCGCATCAACAGCTAAAGTTATTAGCGACTACAATTATACAATTATAATTTTATACAAAATTACATTAACAAAAATGTCATAACATACATATAATTAACATTGTATAGCTACATATATTTTATGTAATACATAACTTAATTGTATAATATCACACGTCATTGCAGATGTTACAATTTTCTCAAAACTTGACCAGTTGGTTCTGATATTTGGTCGAATACAATAAGGTATCTAAATGAAATGGATGATTTTGATGTGTTGACATTAATTAACTTCTCTTGAATACAATGTAGTTAGTACGGCGAATACATATGATTGAGTAACTGATACTGCTAGTTCTAGGATTAATAATAGGATTAATTAATATTTGGGGTTTATCGGCCTAATAACGTTAATCACTAGAGCAGTGACTTTGCGCGTTTGCTATAATAACTGCTCTCCCGCCGTTTCGGACGAAGCGAGGCGAAGTGCACGGTGGAAACATATGGGTGGGCGAACCGATCGATTATAGCTCGTTCGGCGCAGCACCATGCGTCTATGTCAAATTAATTTTGTTCATAGTGATCATATTTGTCTTATGTTATATTTGCTCTTTATTATTATTTGTTCACAATATTTATTTGTTCATTACTGAAACAGAATCCATGAATGACTGTAAATGTCCAGTTCCTTCACATGCCATTGTAACTGTGTCAAAACATGTGCCTATTGTTCGGATGTAACAGATTGCAAATAATATGTGTATATATATATATATATATATATATATATATATATACATATATATATATAAAAGCACCATGTGTCATGAACAGAGACCGGATTTTTATGTATTTACATATATTTGTCTTTCTACTTACCGTTCTCGAAATTGTAATCTCGACGAATCATAACCTTTCTAACATAATATCGAATTTTTTCGTTACATATTTTTACATATTTAGTACTATATTACATATTTTACATATTTCGCTGTTTTCACAAATATTTTTTTCTTATTTTATCAATTTTCTTCAATTTAATTCCATATTTTTTAAGAATTTTTTAATCAGCATTTTTCCTACATTATTGGGGAAATCGAAGTGTACAAAATAGCATTGACACCGCGTTTTGTGATGTGCAACCTTAATTTCCAAGAAAAATTCGCGATCGCCAACGCGTAACACTTCAATGAAGATGCTAAAGTGTATGTTTGCCGGTCGTATATCTCGCCAGTTTGTGCGATGGCTTCTATTGTGATTAGTCTGGCTGCTAAACTACGGTCCTGAATTACAATACATTAAACTTTTACTATTGACGAGAAAGTTGTATGATGTAAAGTGAGCAGTTTTTCTAAATGTAATTTCTTGCTATGTAAATGGATTTAATTAGAGAATTTTAATATTCCATATTACATCCGATTTTATATATTTATCACATATTCTTACTGTTTTCATTACATATTTATGTACATATTTTGACGTTTAATACTACGTATTTTTCCTGTCTCTAGTCATGAACCACGTGACCGCAGCACGTGCACTCCGCTTGAATAGCCAAACGAGACGCTGGCCGCCATGTTGTATGGAGAGCGAGAATTTGTTGAGACACATTTTGAACGTGGGGGTTCTAGATGTTCATAATTTGATTGATCTGTTCACTATTTCAATTATTGATTTACTGATTAGAAAATGAGAACAGAGTAAAAAGAGCTTTGAAACATGTGACTTTGCACTGTTGGGAATCCTGGTTATCACGCAGATCCGCGCAGTTGTCATAGTTTCGGCCCCAAATCTATTGAAATTGTTTCAATATTGTGCATCAGTTCCGGACTTCAATGCTAGCACCCTAAGAATGGAGGTTGAGTCAGTTCGAAGCGAATTGTACATTTTTATAACATTAAGTATAAGAAGAGTATGGAAGTTAAAGAATTATTCAAGAAGATTTACTATAACGTTGTAAAACCTACTCAATCAAGGAAAAAGTAATGTCGAAAATAGTTAATCAAATGAGTTAAATAAGTCAAATCCGAAGAATGTTATTCAAAGGTAATTGTAGTAAAGCAAGGCAATTGTGACGTTAATAATAGGTTTAATTATAATGACTACCATAATATTATTCAATGATCATATAATATTAAAGCAGATGATGGTAATTTTAATATATGAAAATGTCATTGTTCAAAAATGTTTGTGTTTTATTTTACAATTCCTTCCTCCTCTCCCACCCTGGTTCACTATTTTCTGACGATATTTCTGGCATTCCTTTGAAAGTGGGACAATGTGAAACTTTCAACGAAAAATACCACGATGAAGGTGTAATTGAAATATTTTTTTAAATGCTTAATGTATATTTGCAATGACATGTAACAAGGTCACGGTGTAAGATATATAGGTGTGTCAACTAGCCTCTTTTGAGGCAAATTTTCTGAAGCCAGTTTGAGACTAGTTCCTCGCTTGTTCGCACGATCGGTTTGGGTCACGGTGTAAGATATACATCTTGAAATGACATCTTAAACTGTGGCTATTACACAGTTTTACAAAACATTTCCTAATCATTTTCGAAAATGTTCGCTTTAGACTTTACCAATTCCACCGCGAAGCGACAAATCACTGATTTGAAATTTGAAATCAGTTGGCCACAGAGCTGTCGAATGAATCACGACCTTGCAAAAATGCGGCCCAAAGATCGCAGCGCTTATACGCGAGAAATGAGAACTGGCTTCACATAAGCTTCAGTTTTAGACTGGGAGTGAACACACCTATATATCTTACGCGGTGAAAAAGGTTAAGTTTTGTATCCATCAGCATTCAAAATTCCAGCTAGTACTGTGACGCAAACTGGAGCGCGGAGCTCATTGGCTGACGTCGAATGTACATGACGTGCAAAGAGCTCACCGATATCTTGCGCCGTGAAAAAGGTGGTTTTGTATCCATCAGCATTCAAAATTCCCGCTAATACCATGACGCCAACTGGAGCGCGAAGCTCATTGGCGCGAAGCTCATTGGCGCGAAGCTCATTGGCTCATTGGCTCATACGACGTGCAAAGAGCTCACCGATATCGTTGCGCCGTGGCGAGGTGCGGGGGCCGGCCGTTGGGCTTCGGAGACCGTTGCGCCTGGGCTCCGATAACGCGCTCCCCCGCCGCGCCGATAGCTGCCCGCCATCGCCCACTTTTTGCTCCGCTCCGCACAGTGGGTCGCTGATCGATTGATTTTTTCCCAGGATCTGGCAGTGATCTTCCCCTCGCACACAGGCCGATGTGGCCCACGGGGGGGGTGGGGTGAAGGTAGGGCTCCACCTTTTCGTCGCCGTCGACACGAGGAGGTTGTGTGGAAGATCCTGGTTCTCACTTGATTGATTGATTGATTCGTGTTTCCGGGCGCGTCAACTACTTAGGTCATTAGTCCCGTTAGTGTAGTGTGTGTTTTTCTCGGGAGGTGGCGATGATCTTTTCTCCGCTGGACGGCGAGATCTGGCGCCGACCTACCGTCGACTAGCAGGATTTTCCCCTCAACCAAGTATCTCCCACCAGCGAAGCACCGCCCCAGCCGGGACAAGCTGCAAGCTCCCGGCATGTGTGGCAGTGTAGTGTATGTTAGTGTGTGTGTGTGTGTGTGTGTGTGTGTGTGTGTGCTTGTAAGAGGTGAGGATAGGACAAGGAAGAGGAAGGAAAGATCGCGCGCGGTCCATGGCCCTTTTTTTAGGGTACTGCTCCAGCATTCGCCTGATGTTGATCGGAGAAACCAAGGAAAACTACCGATCAGAGCAGCCGGCCGCTAGAATTTTCCTCCAGACAGCGACTGAACTCGACCTGTAGCTGACAAGCCATTGTCGAAAATCCTGCCGCCTTCGGGACTCAAACCTAGGACACCCCGGTCAGAGAGACTGCAGTGACATCAGGTTGATGCACTGAGCCATCTCTCCCGGTCAGTGCGTCGCCGACTGTTATATGCACGTTCGCCAATCAAACCAACCAATCAACAGGTCAACCAAACTTTCATGCAATATAGCCCTAACTATATGTAAAACCATTATTAGACCTCTTATTACATGCCTGTCCTGTTTGGATAAATGACACAAAATCTAACTCATATACACACACAAATATACAGATCGTTCAAGACTAGTTCCTCCGGATAGTTACAAATGCACAATGGTTTATTTCCAACCAACAGCTGCACAATGAATTTCAACTCGAAACTACAAAAAAGCCACATCACGTATCTATCCACACAGTTTTACGACAGGATTTAACCATTTACCTCAAATCACCACAATACGTCCCCTCCGGCTGCGCAGAAATCCCACTCATGATACCCGTATTAAAAATAGATTTCCCTTCTATAGCTTCCTCACAAAGTTCTCAGAAATGTAACTTCCCTGAGGTCTTCCCATAAAAGATTCCTCCTCCAAAAATGTAATTTTTGAATTAAGTTATTAGCATTAAGTTTATATTAAGCCAAAATACAAATATAGAGTGTAAGGTGAACTTTGTAAAACTTGAAAATGTTTATAATAAAAAAAGTAAACCAATCAGTCGGTAAGTAAAGCAATTAGGTTGTACGTAAATATGTCTGCCTTTATGTAAATACAGTAGAACCGTGGTAATCCAAACTCATTGGGGGTGTGGTCTGTTCGGATTTGGAAATGTTCGGATTATCCGTAAAAAGGAACCATACATGTATAATACATCTGTAGGATTACCAGACAGTGCAACTTCGCGGGTGAAGTGAGAAAACTGCTTCGTGGCATACGTAGCGATCGCATTATCACATCAGTCCTTACAACAAAAGAAGATTACCGGTTTTGCAAGTTCCTCTTAAGCGATGATTACTGCTATATGAATATGTGATATACACCGTAGTTATCGGAGCAATAAACTTTTCATTTCGAACAATCGCACGATCGGTTTGGGTCACGATGTAAGATACACATCCTAAGATGACATCTTAAACTGTGGCTATTACACAGTTTTACAAAACATTTTCTACCCATTTTCGTGTCAGTTCGCTCTATGCTTTACCAATTCCACCGCGAAACGACAAATCACTTATTTGAAATTAGAAATCAGTTGGCCAAAGAGCTGTCGAATGGATCAAGACCTTGCCCAGACGAGAGTGAAAGATCGCAGCGCTTATATGCGACAACTGTGAGAGCTAGCCTCACATAAGCTCCAGTATTAGACTGGGGGTGAACACACCTGTATACTATAAGCTCACTTTTTCTTGATACTCCACAGCAGGGGGTGCGAGGGGAGGCAGGTTCTGTTTACGTCACGGCAGTGCAGTGCTGGCAACATCCACAGAAAACTCAGCGCAAAAGTGCGTCTTGGACTAGATAGCAATGACAAACAACTCAAGTTTGTTTCTTTTAAATTCTGAAGAAATAATTAATAATTATAGAAATTATTGAGTAACGAGAAGGTGCACGGTACGCAGAGGTCGTCGAGAAAGAGAGAGCGAAAACTGAGAAGTTCGAATTGCAAAGAAAGAAGGTGAGCAGCACTGCAAACTGAGCCGTGACGTTCCGAGTGGGGCTCAAGTTTTCTGCCGAGCCGTGCTGTGCCGGGCTGAGCGAGAACTAGGGAGCTGGAGGATCGAGAAAAAGTGCGTGCATAGTACCTTGCACCGTGGTTCCGACCCACTGTGCCCCGCTTACGCCGTCCGACCGCCGGGTCGCGCCGTGTCACGCGCGCGGGCGGGCGGGCGGGCGAGCAAACAAGAAAGAGGTGGCCGGCGCGGCGAGCGGTATCAGCGTGCGCACAAACGCCACCTTCTTTTTTTTTCCCCTGCGAGGGGACCTGGCGGCCTGGCGGGGCGCGCCGCGCCGTGCGCTATCTCTGCGAAAGCCAAGATGGCCGCCGCGCCGCAATCAGCGGAAGTCCGCGCTTCGCCAGCACCGCGCGCCACGCGGCGCCCGCCCGCCCGAGCAGACGGCCCTGCCTTGCCCTTCTTGCCCTGCCTTGTCTTGCCCTGCCTTGCCCTGCCCTACCTTGCCTTGCATTGGCCCTGCCTTGCCTTGCTCTGGCCTGCCCTGCCTTGCTCTGCTTTGTCCTGCCCTGCCCTGCTTTGTCCTGCCCTGCCCTGCCTTGGTCTGCCTTGCCCTTCACTGCCCTGCCTTGCCTAGCCTTGCCCTGCCCTCCCTGCCCTGCCTTGGTCTGCCTTGCCCTTCCCTGCCCTGCCCTGCCCTGCCTTGCCCTGCCCTGCCCTGCCCTGCCCTGCCCTGCTCTGCCTTGCCTTGCCTTGCCTTGCCTTCCCTACCTGGCTTTCCTCAACAACGCCCGCAACGCGGCTGCCTGTGACAAGGAATGTCCGTTGGTTCACCGAGGTTGGTACTAGTTCAACACGTACCCAACATTTCCATAACTACCCATAAGTATATTAATAACGAGTGTAATAACTTGGAGTAATTTTATTTTCAGCCGACTCATTACATCTTGATGTAGAGGAAATAATAATAATAATAATAATAATAATAATAATAATAATAATAATAATAACAATAAAAATGCCGATCCGATGGCCGAGGTCGATGAAGCTGCAGTAGCAGTCTGTCCAAAAGATCGCGCGTTGAAGTCCCGCCTCGGGCATGGTTGTGTTGTGTGTCTCTGTACGTACTATGTGTGTGTATTTCATCATTCATCATTATAATCATAATTCCATCCCATCCCCCAGGGCTAACAACCGTGGGGGATAAAAATGGAAACAGCATTAAAAAACTGATTCCCCCTATAGAAGAAGTAACGTGCACCTATCCCGATAATCATGTCTGAGCCCCGGTGGGATGCACGTATTGCGTGGCCCCATGATGGGCGATTCGCGAAACTGTAATAATAATAATAATAATAATAATAATAAGAAGAAGAAGAAGAAGAAGAAGAAGAAGAAGAAGAAAAGTCAATCGGTGGTTCACAGCTAGCGAATGAGCTTTCCCACGTGTCGTGACTCCGAGTTCCATTCCCGGGAGAGGCAAAATTAACTGTTGCTTTTTTCTGTCATGTAGTTAAAACTGGTGATGACGAAAGCTTCTCGTAGGAGGAAAATGAGTAATAAGTGGTGTGAGGGGTTGCAAACTGTTTACTACAAGTCTCCCGTGCCCATGGCTGACAGGTTGGTTGGGTCGTCATGGCATGGCTATAGTCTGATGAGACTATACTTTGAGAGTAAACAATAAAAAAATAATGATAATTATAATAATGACAAATAAATCGACTTGTAGATGTGAACACAACGTCCAAACAAAGTAGCAGAAAACGACTGAAATACAAGAGTTTGGAAATCAAGATCAGTCAGATATGCTGTGTACTGTAGTAATGTAGAGAAAATGGGATTACCTCAATGAATCCTGAATTGCTGGCAGAAAGCAGTGATTCTGCAAACATATCTCATAGTTCGCAAGTTCTTGAAGTAAAGAAGTTCCCGACATCGAACAACTGAGTGTAATCTCCCTCCTAGACAGTGACTGAGCTCATTCCTTGTGGTGGCAAGAATAGACGAATCGGTCCCAGCACAAGAAAATAAGAAACATCTTATTGAGACTAACAATAAGCATCAATTTCCTTACCAAAGGTTTTTTAACTATCTTCAGTGAAGCTACCATAGAGAGAGGAGATATACTAGTAAGCAGTAGTATAATTGCAAGTTATTTGGTTATTATTTGGGTCTACTTATTACTAATAATTAGTATTACGTATTCCGAAGCTTTCACGTATAAATATAAAAAGAATTTTGAAAGATTGAAGAAAAAAATGATGACAAGAACTCAAAATGGCAACGAAGATTATTGTACAACGTTACATGCTGTTGATATGCAGCGAATTACGAAAATCCCAGCATATTAAAGGATTAGAGTACTGCATGCGCGCGCGTGTGTGTATGTATGTGCGTATGTGTGTGTGTGTGTGTGTGTGTGTGTGTGTGTGTGTGTGTAAGAAAGAGGTGAGGAGAGGACAACGAAGAAAAGAGAAAGATTGCATGCAGTCCGTGAACCATTGGTTACGGTACTGCTCCGGCATTCGCCTGGTGTTGATCGGAGAAACCACGGAAAACTACCGATCAGAGCAGCCGGCCGCTGGAATTCTCGTTTAGACAGCGGCAGAGTTCGACCTAGTTATCTAGTTAGAGTCTAAAATCCTGTCACCGTCGGGAGCGGAACCCTTGGACCTCCCGGTCAGAGCAGGGTCGGATGCAGCCCATCATTTTGTAGGGGGCCATCATACATTTTTATTAAATAATAAACATTTTCATTATATTGTGTATTATTTTTGTAGTGTATACATAATACGATACAATATTATTTTTTAAATAATGACATAATTATAACATAAATACTTATTTGAATTTTGCCAAATAAAAGAAGGAAACCAACGAAAACTCGAGGATTTTTTTTGAGGGGGGGCATGGCCTCAAGGCGCCATCAATTAATCACAAGGGCCAAACGAACGCACCGCACCGCTAAGAGTGGCAATCGATTCGACGGGGTAAGGAGGTGCGTGGGCGGAACGCAATTCAAGGGACTGGGCCATGAGCACGACGAGCGAATGGGTTTCGCGTCAATTCCAACACGGCCACGCAAACGTACCCGACCCAAATAACAGTGGTCACTATGCAGTGGCGGACGCAGGGGGGGGGGGCATGGCCCCCTCCAAGAGGCCTAGAGTTTTCCTTTGTTACCTCCTTTTATTTGGCAAAATTGATTTCAATATTTATTTGTCAGAATGATGATAATAATTTAATTCTTTGCAAATGGACTGTTGTCCGGTGGCAAGTTAGAAATACAATAGTCTCAAGACAATATTCTAAATGTAATACAGTTATAAAACACGATAATCATAATAAATAATAATATTAATAATACAGTAATTAATAATAGTTTAGTCCCGTTTTTTATACAATTACGAATTTCGAAAGTAATTAGTACATTCCAGGTAATACAATAGTTACTTATGTATCTAAGGCGTCAAGTAGACGCCCTCGCCCCGAGGGCGACCCCCAAACCCGAGGGCCTCTGGCCCGAGGGGTTGGAGTCGCCTGAGGGGCAAACACATTTAGTAACGTCCGTGGTGCGGCTTAGTAGCTCGTTGCTGAATACAACTAGAATTCGAAACGTTTTATAATTTTTTTTTTGGGGGGGGGGTTCTAAATGAAAGACAAATTTGCCTCATTTGTCAATATGACGTCAGATAAACAAAACAGCATGTGCATCTAAGGACTGATTAGTTCGTACAAAATGAAAGACTATTGCGAAGTTCCTGCGGAAATTCTCACAAAAACTAACAAAGCTACGGAAGGTGGTTTCCAGTAAAATCTCGAGAAATATATGAAAATTATTACAAGATGTTTGAGAGTCATATGGAAAATAATAACCGCGTGAATTGCGCTGATGAAACAGTTCTTTTCGGTTATTTGCGTCAATTGCCAAAAGCTATTTAGAATATTTCATAACATTAAACAAAATAACATTTCGAGGATGTTAACTAAAGTGCCTTATACACCTTTCTACTAGAGGTCTGCATTCTCCGCGATTTTTACCGACCAGCGCTCGCTCGCCTCTCTTCTCTCGAGACCACGCGCTCGACTGTCCTTCGCAGCCGGTTGCGGACTCCCGGGAGCCGGCGCCCGACCGAGACTCGGCCTCCAACAGACGAGACTCGACAACCGGCGGACCCCGTTCAGGCGAACTGCGCCACGTAACAATCGGCCGACACGTCGGAGTAAATATCTAATGGCACGTTTCAGGAAAAGGAAGGAGTATTGAATGGTTTTTTAAATAAATGACCAATAATTTCGTTTTTTCAAAATTTAAAATATAGAGGAATTTTAATATTAATTTTCAAATAATAAATTTTAATAAAATAATTTTAATTTTAATTGTAATAAATAATTTTAATAAATAATTTTAATTGTAATAAATAATTTTAATAAATTGTATAAAAAAAGAATAAAAAGCTTTAAAAATCGACTCCTCGGACGCACGGGAGAACCTCAAGTGGATCTATTGCAGTTCTACCTGTGACTTCAAAGAAAAGGCACTCAAAAGTTTTTAGAGATAAATTCCGTTCTTTGTAATGACTAGGTATCGGAAGCTTCGGAAATTGCCTATTTTATTCTAATGAACATAAAATTATTAGTTTTCCTTCATTTTATATGGTGCAATATGGAGCAAATACAAATGCTCTGCTAAATTTAGATGCAAGTGCTATGAAATATATTAGTACCTTTCCCTTCCAATTTTGTATTTTTGCCGTCTTTTTCCAAATATTTTTGTTGTTGGTGTTGTTGTAATTTTCAGGCATCTGAAAACGCAGGTCTTGGTTTCTTAACCCGGCAGTAGGCGTGCGGGGTGCCTCAGTCACCTCAGCATTATTTTGAGCTCATTGTACTTTTAGTTTTATTTATAATCTTGCGAGCTTCTCAGTATCTTTCGAGGAGAGCTTTCTGCACATATCTCGACCCTTCTCTTTCAACTGCTTCCTGTCCTTTCCTGGAAATTTCGTCGCAACGGCGATGGCGCGCTGCGTGGGAGCCACCGAGTCACCTCGCACAACCTTTGTTATCGCTTCCTGCCACGCTGTTCTCGGGGGTCTCGTGGAGCTTCAATACTACTCCACAGAAGTCAATGATTCACAAATTCAGCTTTTAAGATTTTTTAATTACAATTAATCGCTTATCTTGTATTGAAACGAAAAATAATGGAATAATTGAAAAACATTGTACTCGTACATATAAAACTTTATATGCATCATTTCATGTATACATACTTTTGACGAATTTAAAATAATGTTAAACGTGTGTATATAATAGTAAATAATGTATTTTGAATTATTGAGTTGAATAGGCTGATGTGCCGTGACCGCTGTTGTTTGGCCGCCGACTGAGTCGACAAATACAAAGGCCATGTCGGCTTACATAAACTATTTCACAATAAATTACTACGCCCAATGACAAGACGTTTTGATGCAAGGAAAATAGTACTCACCTCATTTTTGTTTAGCATATGCTTTTTTCTTATATACTCGTGAAATTATGACCAAATATTCATTGTATTTAATAAATATGCCTTATATTCGGGTTTGTAAGAAACTTCAATGACATTACAATTGGTACGCAACGAATTATCTTCCCTCAAGCACTATAAATATAGAAAAACAATAAAAAATTATTTTCAGAGTCTTTGTTTGCCTTAATTCTTTCAAAAAATGTATTGTTTGTCTCTATAAAATTATTTCCAGTCAATCGATAAATTGTTACTTTTCAACAAATTAATCGTTTAATTGAAATTGTATTTTCTTTCGATTACAATGAATTGAAAGTATTGCGATCACTACATGCGGCGACTTCATATCCCGTACATGCATTGAGGGGCGAAGCTACTGTGCAGTCCGGCGCTTGGCCGAGCGGCCGAGCGCTCCAGCGCCCGGGCGCTCGGCGACTCCCGAGTCTCGGCGGGAGCCGCAAGGCGGCCGGTCGAAATGTCCGTAAACAGCTATCTCTTCCCCCCAAGCAAGGTCCCCCTCCCTTCGCCGAGCGTCGGCGCGGAGCCCGAGAGTCTCGAGCGGTTGTTTTCGCCTGATTGCAGAGCTCTACTTTCTACAATTAGTACTGCTACTTAAGAAGCACACACGTCTGTAAAAAAAAAAAAGTGATACGCAACAGTGAGTGACCGGTGGAAATTACAAATTAACGAGAATAATCCAGAATTGCAATTTTCATCTCAATTAAGCAAAATAAGATTTATAACAAGTTATTTTACAAGTATGCAATTATATAAAAAATTGTATTGTGTGGTATCATATATACACTACAAAAAATATACAATATAATAACAATGTTCATTATTTAACAAAAATCTATGATGGCCCCCTCCAAAATGATCCGGTCCCCGCCTCCGTCAGTATGGCAGTGAAGCTAAATTAGACTCACAAAAGAAAAGGTCACAGGTAGGGTAAAAAGAGCAAATGAATGAACATTATTTAGTATCCAAGAAAAAAGTTTGTTATCCAATAACAAAATTTAATCAAAAAGGTTGGAGCCATTTTTTTTTAAATTCTGAAAACGTGCCAGGGGCTTCGTGTAAATTACCCCCCCCCCCAAAAAAAATTGACTTCAAATTCAAGGGTCCGCGCCACCAGCCAGGTCCATAACGAAATGCTAATTTTGGAGAAAAATCAGCAGACCGGTTTAGCCGCTAGCGTTGTTCATAGAAGGGCGGACAGACGTTTTGACGTCAATTGATTTTTCTGTACGAAGGACCCACAAAACATTCTAATTAGATTCTGGCTACACCACGTGTTAGAGGATTTTTTTTCTTAATTAAGCATTTGGATTTAGCCACTTTTAGGATACGAGACCCGGCAGTGATATACAGAGACCGGATTTTTATGTATTTACATATATTTGTCTTTCTACTTACCGTTCTCGAAATTGCAATCTTGGCGAATCATAACCTTTCTAACATAATATCGAATTTTTTCGTCACATATTTTTTACATATTTAGTACCATATTACATACTTGTATTTTACATATTTTGCTGTTTTTCACAATATTTTTTTCTTATTTTATCAATTTTTTTCAATTTAATTCCACATTTTTTAAAGAATTTTTTTAATCAGCATTTTTCCTACATTATTGGGAAAATCTAAGTGTACAAACTATCATTGACATCGCATTTTGTGATGTGTAACCTTAATTTCCGAGAAAATTTGCGATCGCCAACGTGTAACACTTCAATGAAGATGCTAAGGTGTATGTTTGCTGGTCGTATATCTTGCCAGTTTGTGTGATGGCTTCTATTGCGATTAGTCTGACTGCTAAACTACGGTTCTGGATTACAATAAATTAAACTTTTACTACTGACGAGAAAGTTGTATGATGTACAGTGAGCAGTTTTTCTAAATGTAATTTCTTGCTAGGTAAATGGATTTTAATTAGAGAATTTTAATATTACATATTACATTCGATTTTACATATTTATTACATATCCTTACTGTTTTCATTACATATTTATGTACATATTTTGACGTTTAATACTACATATTTTTCCGGTCTCTAGTGATATATCAGTACGCGAAACCGTGGTAAACAAATCGCATGTATGGGGCCGTTGAATGGGATTTATTGCGGGTAAATGTGTCGCAATCCGGAGCTTTTCTGGTGTGGCCGTATGGCGAGTCGGATACGGCGAGCTACCCTAAATCCGTCGATCGTTAGCTGAATATTGTGAGATAGAAATAAGGATGTTGAAGAAGAGTTCAGTTTTATTTACGCAAACTTGCAGTCGACAAATTTTATACAGCCGGAAGTGGTTCGACAGTTAGGGCGAATTTAGAAGAAAAAAATATTCATACGGTCGCATTTCACGGTATCTCGGCCAGATAGCAAACGTTGTACTGATTATTGACTATTGACAAAGCAAAGACGCACGTTTTCAATACGTAGTTCGCGGGAACACGTTACGT
This sequence comes from Acheta domesticus, assembly GCA_031308135.1. Lineage (NCBI taxonomy): Eukaryota > Metazoa > Arthropoda > Insecta > Orthoptera > Gryllidae > Acheta > Acheta domesticus. Next base: position 14,056 of record JAHLJT010009846.1, read on the forward strand.
TTCTACGAAGTGCGCTGATGTAAACAGAACCCACCTACTGATAGATGGCCAAGGTTGCCAGATTGGGGAATTTTGTCTCCAAAATGGGGATTCTTTTTTGTTGTGGGGAAATATGGGCCTGGAAATGGACGGGGAAACGTTTGGGGATTTTTGGGGGAAATTATTTTCATCCGAAGTTGGGATAATAATATTATTCTCTCAATTATTATAAATAAAAAAAACAGACGTTATTCTCTTTTTTTGTATCAAAAAGAAAAATAAACTACATTGAGAAACAAAAAACAAGAGAAAAAACGAAGATTGTACAGGATTTCGAGCTGCTCAAAGAACGTTGATTGGTTGATTTGAATTATTTGAATTTAAGGGGGCGGCCAATGATATCGTCAATGACATCGTTTATTCATCTTTTGGAGAATAATTTTTGTTTCGAAGTTGGGGAATTTTCATTCTTTCGAGAGGTTATTTGGGGAAATTTCGTAGTTACGGTTGCCAGATCTTCACTATTTGAATGAATCGTTCCCTATTTCAGTTATTGATTCACTAATTATAAAATGAGAATAGAGAACATGTAAAAAGAGTTATTTTTTTTATTCCATTAGAGCTGACTTTCCCGTTTTGAGGATCCTAGCTATCGCACAGGTCCCCCCAGTTGTATCAACATGTCCGCCCAGTCGCCATGTTAGTTTCGGCCCCAAATCTGCTGAAATTGTTTCAATATCGTGCATCAGTTCCGAACTCCAATGTTTGCACCGAAAAAATTTTCAGAGTTATGAAAAATGTTTGGACCGACGAACATAACAGAATGGAGGTTGAGTCAGTTCAGAGCGAGCTGACCATTTTTTTTTAATATTCTGTATAAGTCTACGAAGATAAAGAATTATTCAAGAAGATTTATAACGTCGTAAAAGCTACTCAATCAACCAAAAATTATTGAAACAAGTTAACCGATAAGTCAAATCCAAAGATAACTACAGCAATGCAGGCAACCGTGATGTTAATATGTTTAATTATAAATAATTGGCTACTGTATCATTCAAAGATCTTATAATATTAAAACAGATGATATATTAATATATGGAAATATCACTGTTCAAATATATCTGTTTTATTTTACTATTCATTCCTCCCCCCCCCCTCCGTTCACTATTTTCTGAAGACATTCGTAGTAGTGGTGGGGAAAGTGCTCACAACACATCTGGCAACGCTGTAGATGGCACATGGGACGCGACAAGCGATACCGCTCCCTGGGGCGATGTCACGGCAACGGCTATCGTACAATAGGTTTTTTTTGTGCGGAGTGTGCAGCCCACAATCGACTCAATCTCATGCAGTGATGCACAAACGCGATGCAAAACGCGAACAGCGCAGGGGCAGAAGATCGATAGTGCTGTACACTGCGCGTCGCAGGGCAAAAACTCCCCCACAGGAAGTTCACGCACGGCGTAGCATACACCAATCGACAGCACCGTCGATCCTCTGCACAATAGGTTTTTTTGTGCGGAGTGTGCAGCCCACAATCGACTCAATCTCATGCAGTGATGCACAAACGCGATGCAAAACTCGAACAGCGCAGGCGCAGAAGATCGATAGTGCTGTACACTGCGCGTCGCAGGGCAAAAACTCCCCCACAGGAAGTTCACGCACGGCGTAGCATACACCAATCGACAGCACCGTCGATCCTCTGCACAATAGGTTTTTTTGCGCGGAGTGTGCAGCCCACAATCTACTTAATCTCATGCAGTGATGCACAAACGCGATGCAAAACTCGAACAGCGCAGGCGCAGAAGATCGATAGTGCTCTACACTGCGCGTCGCAGGGCAAAAACTCCCCCACAGGAAGTTCACGCACGGCGTAGCATACACCAATCGACAGCACCGTCGATCCTCTGCACAATAGGTTTTTTTGTGCGGAGTGTGCAGCCCACAATCGACTCAATCTCATGCAGTGATGCACAAACGCGATGCAAAACTCGAACAGCGCAGTCGCAGAAGATCGATAGTGCTGTACACTGCGCGTCGCAGGGCAAAAACTCCCCCACAGGAAGTTCACGCACGGCGTAGCATACACCAATCGACAGCACCGTCGATCCTCTGCACAATAGGTTTTTTTGTGCGGAGTGTGCAGCCCACAATCGACTCAATCTCATGCAGTGATGCACAAACGCGATGCAAAACTCGAACAGCGCAGTCGCAGAAGATCGATAGTGCTGTACACTGCGCGTCGCAGGGCAAAAACTCCCCCACAGGAAGTTCACGCACGGCGTAGCATACACCAATCGACAGCACCGTCGATCCTCTGCACAATAGGTTTTTTGTGCGGAGTGTGCAGCCCACAATCGACTCAATCTCATGCAGTGATGCACAAACGCGATGCAAAACTCGAACAGCGCAGGCGCAGAAGATCGATAGTGCTGTACACTGCGCGTCGCAGGGCAAAAAACTCCCCCACAGGAAGTTCACGCACGGCGTAGCATACACCAATCGACAGCACCGTCGATCCTCTGCACAATAGGTTTTTTTGTGCGGAGTGTGCAGCCCACAATCGACTCAATCTCATGCAGTGATGCACAAACGCGATGCAAAACTCGAACAGCGCAGGCGCAGAAGATCGATAGTGCTGTACACTGCGCGTCGCAGGGCAAAAACTCCCCCACAGGAAGTTCACGCACGGCGTAGCATACACCAATCGACAGCACCGTCGATCCTCTGCACAATAGGTTTTTTTGTGCGGAGTGTGCAGCCCACAATCGACTCAATCTCATGCAGTGATGCACAAACGCGATGCAAAACTCGAACAGCGCAGGCGCAGAAGATCGATAGTGCTGTACACTGCGCGTCGCAGGGCAAAAACTCCCCCACAGGAAGTTCACGCACGGCGTAGCATACACCAATCGACAGCACCGTCGATCCTCTGCACAATAGGTTTTTTTGTGCGGAGTGTGCAGCCCACAATCGACTCAATCTCATGCAGTGATGCACAAACGCGATGCAAAACTCGAACAGCGCAGGCGCAGAAGATCGATAGTGCTGTACACTGCGCGTCGCAGGGCAAAAACTCCCCACAGGAAGTTCACGCACGGCGTAGCATACACCAATCGACAGCACCGTCGATCCTCTGCACAATAGGTTTTTTTGTGCGGAGTGTGCAGCCCACAATCGACTCAATCTCATGCAGTGATGCACAAACGCGATGCAAAACTCGAACAGCGCAGTCGCAGAAGATCGATAGTGCTGTACACTGCGCGTCGCAGGGCAAAAACTCCCCCACAGGAAGTTCACGCACGGCGTAGCATACACCAATCGACAGCACCGTCGATCCTCTGCACAATAGGTTTTTTTGTGCGGAGTGTGCAGCCCACAATCGACTCAATCTCATGCAGTGATGCACAAACGCGATGCAAAACTCGAACAGCGCAGGCGCAGAAGATCGATAGTGCTGTACACTGCGCGTCGCAGGGCAAAAACTCCCCCACAGGAAGTTCACGCACGGCGTAGCATACACCAATCGACAGCACCGTCGATCCTCTGCACAATAGGTTTTTTTGTGCGGAGTGTGCAGCCCACAATCGACTCAATCTCATGCAGTGATGCACAAACGCGATGCAAAACTCGAACAGCGCAGGCGCAGAAGATCGATAGTGCTGTACACTGCGCGTCGCAGGGCAAAAACTCCCCCACAGGAAGTTCACGCACGGCGTAGCATACACCAATCGACAGCACCGTCGATCCTCTGCACAATAGGTTTTTTTGTGCGGAGTGTGCAGCCCACAATCGACTCAATCTCATGCAGTGATGCACAAACGCGATGCAAAACTCGAACAGCGCAGGCGCAGAAGATCGATAGTGCTGTACACTGCGCGTCGCAGGGCAAAAACTCCCCCACAGGAAGTTCACGCACGGCGTAGCATACACCAATCGACAGCACCGTCGATCCTCTGCACAATAGGTTTTTTTGTGCGGAGTGTGCAGCCCACAATCGACTCAATCTCATGCAGTGATGCACAAACGCGATGCAAAACTCGAACAGCGCAGGCGCAGAAGATCGATAGTGCTGTACACTGCGCGTCGCAGGGCAAAAAACTCCCCCACAGGAAGTTCACGCACGGCGTAGCATACACCAATCGACAGCACCGTCGATCCTCTGCACAATAGGTTTTTTTGCGCGGAGTGTGCAGCCCACAATCTACTTAATCTCATGCAGTGATGCACAAACGCGATGCAAAACTCGAACAGCGCAGGCGCAGAAGATCGATAGTGCTCTACACTGCGCGTCGCAGGGCAAAAACTCCCCCACAGGAAGTTCACGCACGGCGTAGCATACACCAATCGACAGCACCGTCGATCCTCTGCACAATAGGTTTTTTTGTGCGGAGTGTGCAGCCCACAATCGACTCAATCTCATGCAGTGATGCACAAACGCGATGCAAAACTCGAACAGCGCAGGCGCAGAAGATCGATAGTGCTGTACACTGCGCGTCGCAGGGCAAAAACTCCCCCACAGGAAGTTCACGCACGGCGTAGCATACACCAATCGACAGCACCGTCGATCCTCTGCACAATAGGTTTTTTTGCGCGGAGTGTGCAGCCCACAATCTACTTAATCTCATGCAGTGATGCACAAACGCGATGCAAAACTCGAACAGCGCAGGCGCAGAAGATCGATAGTGCTCTACACTGCGCGTCGCAGGGCAAAAACTCCCCCACAGGAAGTTCACGCACGGCGTAGCATACACCAATCGACAGCACCGTCGATCTTTTCTGCACGTGCGCTGTTCGAGTTTTCGCATCACTTTAGTGCATCTGCGCATGCGCAAAAGGTGCATTGTTGTACGCCAAGCTGTGCAAAAGCTTCCTATACAATAGGGAGTAACGCGGGTTCGGTGCTATTGGCGAGTTCGCTGGTACAACAGCTCTACCTGCTATACAGCTTCGGTGCTATTGGCGAGTTCGCTGGTACAACAGCTCTACCTAGGGTTGCGGACCGTCCTCGAATTTGGAAGGACAGTCCTCTATTTGATAGGACTATCCTCGAGTGACGTCAATTCTCCTCTCGTCCTCCTTTGTATTTTGAATATCCTTTCAGTAAATTTTTAACATTTGTTGTCTTTTTTTATCACATGACGAACATCTTGCATCGTTGTATCGCCTATTGTTTAATTTAGAATAGAAAGTATGAATATCGTTTTTCTGTACCCTGACACACGCACATGAAACACACGTGCATGATAGTGTCTGTCTAGCAACCAAAGAGATTTTCGAACCACCTTTTCTTGCATTTTGTGAACGAATCTTTCACCTGAATAGCAAATGGGGAGAAGAAATAAGTAGAGTCGATTTAGTCTAAACTAAATATGTATATAAAGAAATATGTTGGTGCGATTCTTAATTTTTTATTGAATTATTGTCATTATTTTTATAATAAATATTATTATTACAATTATTATTATTATTATTATTATTATTATTATTATTATTATTATTATTGCTTATCGAGTGCCCTCCCTTTTACACGAACAGTGTTGGGAACCCTAGTTGAACACAAGTTCGCGGATTCAAATCCGATCGAAGCCGTGGATTTTTAAGGGCGGAAAAGTCCTTCGTAAAAGATCAAGACTAAAAGAAGCTTCTGATCTAAATTCAAAATTCCCTGTTTCGTCGCCCGAGTAATACCATCTTTCTCCGCTAGATTGTGAAAGGAGCGTACCGAAATTTGCGTGGTCAGACAAGAGTGGGCCTGAGTTTCGCCACGTAAAATAAGGCTAACTAACGCACAATGTAGCGTATGACAAAAATACCGCATGGTACGGTAAAAATACCGTTGAGGTAAATCAAAAACGTCACATCACTTTTCTCCCGACAAGTATGTACTTCTCATACTGACGGATCCAGGGGGGAGCGTAGGAGCCCTACCCCCCCTCCAAAAGGTCTAGAGTTTTCATTTACCTTCCTTTATTTGGCAAAATTGATTTAAATATTTATGTTCGAATTATGTAATTATTTAAACAATAAGACTGTACAGTATCATATCTACAGTACATAGGTAATATAGGCTACAACACAATAACAAATGTTCATCATTCAACAAAAATCTACGATGCCCCCCCCCCCCCCAAATGATCGGCTGGATCTGCCCGTCCCTGACTTCGCATCGATACTCATTCCGATATGCAATGCGACAGCAGGAAGTCAGCAAGACTGAAAAAAAAAGGAATGGCGGAATTGGCCACTGGATAACTGCATCCCCCCCCCCCCGCGCCAGCCAGCAACGCAACTTCGGCCGAGCCGGCGGCAGCTATTACTTTCAGCGGGGACGATCGGAAGCGGACGGCACGGGTGCAGCTGCACGTGCAGGGGTCCGCGTTTCTCAGAACGTCTACATCGCGCTCGTCGAGGTGAAGGGGGGGGGGGGGCTCGGGCGCGGCCCCGTCTCTGGCGGCCGGCTATCGCCACACACACAATCGAACCAGTATCGTGTGTCGTTTCAGACTTCCACAGAGAAGGAAAGGAGTGGAGAAGCGATACCGAAGCCGCGGAGGGAAGGAGGGAGATTGAAGAGATACTGAAGCAGGAGAGGGAGAGAGGGAGAAAAGAAGAGATACTGAAGCAAGAGAAGGAGAGAGAAGAGACACTAAAGCAAGAGAGAGAGAGAGAGAAGAGAAACCGAAACGGGGGAGATAGAGGCAGGAAAAAGAGATACTGAAGCAGGAAAGGGAGAGAGAGGGAAGGGAGAAGAGATACTGAAGCAGGAGAGGGAGAGAGGGAGAAAGAAGAGATACTGAAGCAAGAGAAGGAGAAAGAAGAGACACTAAAGCAAGAGAGAGAGAGAGAAGAGGAACCGAAACGGGGGAGATAGAGGCAGGAAAAAGAGATACTGAAGCAGGAAAGGGAGAGAGAGGGAAGGGAGAAGATATACTGAAGCAGGAGATGAAGAGAGGGTGAAAGAAGAGATACTGAAGCAGGCGAGGGAAACAGAAGGAGTGGTGAATACATATCGAAGCGGGGGACGGATAGAGAGACAACAAAAATATATAATGAACACAGAGAAAGGACATACTCATTTCGCTATGTTACTGAAGCTGGAGAGGTAAGACAGCGAAAAAGATGAAGTACTGAAACAGAAGAGGGAGAAAGGCAGGAAGACATACTGAAGAAGAGGGTTAGAGGGGAAGTGAGGTAGAAGAAAGAGAAAGTGGAGGAGGAGGGAGATGAAACGTGATAATGAGAATGTGAGGGAAGCAAAGAGGGAGAGGAGTTTCGAAAGGGAGAGAAGAGACAGGGAGAAATAAGAGAAAAAAAGTTGTACGGAATGATTGAGGGAATTAATAAGAAAGACTCCAGTCAAGAAGAGCGGATACGAGAGAAACAGGGAGCAACGAAGAAGTCCCGCCTACCGCGCGAAGACACCTACAATAAAAACAATAAAAGAAGAAATCAACAAGACCAGGGCAAAATACCTACAACGACTGCATAACCATTCAAATATTCTAGCCATCAACTTACTAGACAATAGTGACACTACCAGACGACTTCAATGACATCCTCTAGACCTTGCATATCGACTGTAAATCATTCATGTCAGAAATTTGGTTCCATGTATTCATCATTGTAAATATCCATTACTGTATATTTATTAAATATGTTTAATGCTGCTTGTTAATTATTAATAATGTAACATTAGTGGAGTACTGTCAATGGACTTTACTCCTCTCAAGTACTAATTTATAGAAAATTTATGCAATTTTGCCAAATTTTTGTGTACAAATGGCAAAATTAAATATACATTAAAAAAACCTACAAACGTGACCGAGAGAAACGTTTGGAGGAAATGTCCTCCCCATAAATTCATGTACCATTAAACCAGCGTATTTTGTTAGATCATAGACTAAGACTACATCTTTACTCTATGGTTAGATTCATACTAGTACAATTAGAGACTCTATAATTCGATTCTCGATTAATCGAGTTTCCCATAAATCCGAGTGAAATCACACTTAACAAAATAATAAAATGAATAAATAAATTTATTCCCTAAAAAAGTGCCACGACACGAAACATTTTCTACATCTGTTCATCTACATCTTCCTCAGACAACTCCAGCCGACAATGTGATGTTTAGATGACGTAATATTGCCACACGTAAAAGAAACAATGTACTTAAACAAAAAAAATTGACAATTACTTTAAGATGTAATTAACTTATCTTCAACAATTAATGCAATAACATTATGAAAGCACATGTTTTACTGAAATATTTATACTTTGACATTTAGTAAAAGTTGTGTTTATACGTCTTAGTATAACTGTTGATAATGTAGATACCTTTTTCAATAAAGGATGAGAGACTGATGTTGTCTGGTATCAATGTTGATACCAACATTGATACCAGACAACATCAGTGTCTCATCCGTTTATATCTCTATTTTAATTCATTAATAATTTTCTATAATTCGAGTTTTCATTCATTCGAGCTAGGCCCGGTGCCGTCCACCTCGAATGACCGAGACTCTACTATACTTTATCCCTTCGCTTCCTGGAAAGCCTACTTTTGACGGGCGCTCCGTTGGCGATAGGGCGATGAGTGACAGCAATGGGATAAGACAACCCAATCGCTCGCGAGTACACACACACACACACACACACACACGCGGCACTCGAACTCAGCGAGTGCAAGGAGAGGGGTTGGCAGCGGTGCCAGGGGTGACCACGGTACAAAGCGTGTGAGTCCGTAAGGCCTCATTCACAATCCAAAAACTTAAACGTAAAGGCCGATATACACGGTACAGTTTTCGTGTAGATTCTCATATACAGTTTCTATATAGAAACGTCAAAATCTCAAACTGAACGTATAAAAGCCAAAAAGTAGCCCATAAAACGGTCTATACGCTTTCTGCATGAATCGCCACAAGCCGCCGCCAGGGGGAGCTAGCGGGAAACAACTGAAATACGTCGTCCGAGTACTTTCAGTGATGGTATTTCTATGCTTGCGTTCTTGATTTAGTATTAATTAACCATGAGGGGCATATAGTATAAAAATTGGAAGGCAGGGATAAGGAAAGAAGTAGTTTATCACAATATATCACTTCATACAATCGCACCTAACCACAAAATCGACATGGCCGATTACCGTTAGTGAACGATTCTGCCGCTAGAGGCGCTGGAGTCAAACTCTATGCTTTCTACACGAAAAAATTACGAACATGTTCATAATTTTCTCGTGTAGAAAGCGTGAAATCTGGACTACATGAAGAATCTACACGGAAACTATACCGTGGATATCGGCCTTAAGAAAATGTTGTAAATTAATCCGTAAAATTTACACGTAAAAACAATTATTCACGGTGACGAACGTAAGCTGAAACGCAAGTTTCGCCTGAACCAATCAGAATCCAACGCACTGAAACTTGATCGATTCGTTTTTAGCATGGTGAAAAGACCGTTCCACCATGGTTTCTAGCTTTTTCTTCCACGATCGATTTGTCTTTTACATATACGCGAGTAGCTGCTGTAGTAGTGCTCACATTTCCTTCATCTTATACACAAGGATTCTGTTGTACCGAATTCACGAGTAATTCGTTTAACATAATTAATTTATTCACCATGTCAAGTTAAAGTCACAATAAAAATTGTCCAAATTCTCACACCGAATTTACTATACACGCATCAAAACCGTTCGCAAATACTTTCAAATATCAAATAAATTTATAGAGGAATATTAGTAAGTAATGGCACCCTGTCAGAATCTTCGTGCATTCTTTAACTGCTGTGCAAACCTGCCGTCACGGTTTAATGGACATGTGTTTTCAATCTTTGCCATGCATTTTTAAAAACGCATCAAGCTTTACTTTTTAAAACCAACGAAGCAACAATATTGTTTTTTAAAAAAAATAATTACCTTACGTAAAGAAATATTTTCTTTCCGAAAATATATGCAATCCCTTATTTCTCTCATTTTTAACCTGACAACTAAGATATTATTTTACCTTTGGGAAGAGGTTCTCCCAGCTGTAGGGCAACAGTGTAAATGGTTCAACACACAATCTATTAATTGTATTGTGTAAGTTACAATTCATTCCCCATACAGTACGTTTTATTTCCTAGTAAAATAGCTCAACTGTTAAAAAAAAGGGAGTACATAAACATTTGAGCACTCAAATCTTTGTCATTCCCTCTTGTTTCACCACTGCAAACACTTATGGCGGAGACCTATCTAGTACACGGGCTCTGGTCCAGGGATTGACAAAAATCATAGAAACGACCAACATATAATTTAATCGGCAATACGTGGTGAAATTGACGAGATGTAGGCCCAGAACCGTACATTTGATGTCCTGCTGGAAAAGCATTCATTTACAATAATCCTTTTCTCGGTGCCTCATTTATGAGTTCCACACTGATTCATCGACATGTCTGCTATCAAAACCAGACCACTCGAAATTAGGCAATTTTACACGACAATAAAATCTCACGGTCACACGCGGTTTTTTATTTATTTATTTATTTGCCAAAAAACAGTAAAAACTGTATATGACGTGTGGGAAACTGAACGAGATATCCTCTCACCCAATTTTAGGTGGCAAACCGATAGATTAAAATAAACCCCTTTGTGAGGTTATTAATCATTCCCTGAACTTCGCAAAAATGAAGAAAAAAATCATGCTCGTTAAAAATGGAAAGAGCTAGTTTTGGTAGCAAACACCGCAAATAAAAGAATCCAAATCAAGAACACTTGGATTTGTAGATTTACAAACGTTTATTGCCTAGTTGCTTTGGGCATCGGACAAATTTACAAGAAACAGAGGCCACATGTGCTAGGGAACAATATTTTTACATGTAGGAAGATAGAGTGAGCAACATACTCAATTGTATACGTAGATTACGAATATCACAATAAAAACGTCGTATCGCACCACAGTTTTTAAATATACCGCATCTTTATACCGTATCATGCTATTAATGCAAACACATTTAAATTGCACCCGTAAGATACGCAGAATCAATACCCATAAAATCCATTTAAAAATAAAATATTTGTTCAGTTCATCTATGCCACTTTCATGAGATATCAACAAAATTAGGATTTCGTGTTCTTTCTACCGTATTCGAAGATTGCCGTCTTTATTCTCGCGTCTGGTAGTCGCGCTCTATTACGAGTAGGTCTTAGTGGATGTTTTGAAAACAAGTCACGTGCATCCTCATATTTCCTACTGCGCATCAGCAATCGAAAGGAATTATTTTAGCCCGTTACTTTATGGGAAATAAGCAAGAATCCAACTCTTGGGGTGGCAGATTCTGAGTCTAACGGTGTCATGCGGGACTGTTCCCGCAGTGAGCGTGAAGTTCGTGTCTGTTTTGCGTGTGCTTCAAATACATTATAGTTCTGTGGTTTTTATAAAGTGAAATTCGACACATGATCTGTAAAATTGAATCGGTTCGATAAAATCGTAATTTCACATCGAAAGCTAATCAACCTGACAACGTTTGTTACGTATGTGGAAGATATACATCCAAACTTCAAAGGGAAAAAATATATGAAATTACAAAACTTGCGTATTCTTTATAATACTTAGGCTGTTGTGTTTGTGATCAAGGGCTGCTCACCAGTGTTGTGGCACCTGTACAAAGAACCTTAGGTTGTGGTTGTGTGGAAAACTCAAATCATCGTCATTCGCTCTACCAATCTTGTGGAGAATACGAACAAAAAACCATTTTAATGTCTGCATATTATTGCACAAATATGTGTATTCCATGTTCTTACCTCATATGCAGCACGCTCATAAAATTTTGTAGTAATATAACCAGAGTGAGTGAGGTGGTTATATTACTACAAAATTTTATGAGCGTGCTGCATATGAGGTAAGAACATGGAATACACATATTTGTGCAATAATATGCAGACATTAAAATGGTTTGTTCGTATTCTCCACAAGATTGGTAGAGCGAATGACGATGATTTGAGTTTTCCACACAAACCACAACCTAAGGGTCTTTGTACAGGTGCCACAACACTGGTGAGCAGCCCTTGATCACAAACACAACAGCCTAAGTATTATAAAGAATACGCAAGTTTTTGTAATTTCATATATTTTTTTCCCTTTGAAAGTTTGGATGTATATCTTCCACATACGTAACAAAACGTTGTCAGGTTGATTAGCTTTCGATGTGAAATTACGATTTTATCGAACCGATTCAATTCAATATATATATATATATATATATATATATATATATATATATATATATATATATATATATATATATTTAGAACCTCGCGTGAACTTTTTTATGAAGTTTCGAAATCAACATGATCGTTTCCTTTGAACACCTAGGAGGTATGAAAAAAAATGTTTCTTTGTTCGGTAGTGATCGTTTTTCCGCAGTCACGAACACACTTGTTTCGTCGTGTCATCTTCGCGAATACTGTTTTCCTTTCCTTTTCTTTTTTCCAGGGCGTCCCCTCCCGGAGAGACGTGCCGGTTCAAAGAAACGCGAGCGACGGGCGCGCACGTGCGGGCCCTACCACGAAGGCCCAGCGGCGCTGACCGCGTGCCCTGGAGCAGGAGAGAGCGCCGCCGCGAAGCGAGGGCCACCGCGGGGGCGGGGGATGGCACGGTGCGGAGGGACGACTGCGAGACGTGGTGTGGCGGGGATGGTGGGGAGTTGCGTGGCGGGGATGACGAGGCCTGGCGTGGCGGAGAGTAGCGGGTCGTGACGTGGCGGGGAGGGGCGTGGCGCACCATTCGAGGCGTGGCATGAAGAGGCCTGGCGTGGCGTGGCGTGGCGTGGCGTGGTGGGGCGTGACGTGGCGGGGTGGGGCATGGCGGGCCATTCGAGGCGTGGCGAGGCGAGGCATGACGAGGCCTGGCGTGGCGTGGCATGGCGGGGAGTGGTGGGGTGTGACGTGGTGTGAGGTGGCGAGGCGTGGCGTGGCGTCGCGTGGCGTGAAGAGACGTGGCGGGGCCGGGAGTGGCGGGGCGTAGCGAGATCTGGCGTATCGTGGCGGCCCATGGTGTGGCGGGACGTGGCGGGGAGGGACATGGCGGGCCATTCGAGGCGTGGGGAGGCGAGGCGTGAAGAAGCCTGGCGTGGCGTGGCGTTGCGGGGCGGGGCCTGGCGGGGAGCGGCGGAACATGACGTCCCGTGGTGTGGCGTGGCGTGTCGTGTCGAAGTGTGACGTGGTGTGGCGGCCCGTGGTGTGGCGTGGCGTGTCGAGGCATGACGTGGCGTGGAGTGGCATGGCGGGGACTGGTGGGGGCGTGACGTGGTGTGGCGTGGTGAGGCGTGACGTCGCGTGGGGGTGGCGTGGAGTGACGTGGAGTGGCGCGGATGGACGAGTGAATGGGGTGGCGGGGCGGGGCCAACGGAACGAGACCGAACTGGGGAGGAGGCAACGGAATAGTGTCATGACCATGTGCAAGTGCGTGCGCGTGTGAACTGTATACATGTGAATGAATGTGTAGTATGAATGCGTGTGTGAACAAACCAAAAAATAAATAAATAAAAAGTAAATAAATAAAAATCCATGAATCAGCGAAAAGAAGGCAAAGACGAAAATAACCAAGAATGCAAATCTTAGGTTGCCGGCCAAAGTCCCAGCTTCATCCATAGATGTACTACTTAGTAATTATTTAATAAGTCGCCTCTTTCTTTGGCGCATAAGCAATGCGAGGTGGAGTGAGAAGAAGCAGCGGAGACGGACGAGGCAGGACTGGAGGTCGCGGGGCGGTGAGGGCGGGGTGGGGGGGGTGCGGGACGGGGCTGTGCGGAGCGGAGCAGGGCGGACATGGACGAGGCGAGAGTGGAGGTCGCGGGGCGGGGGAGGCGAGGACAGGCGAAGTGAGGCGAGGCGGGGCGGGGCGAGGCGGGGGTTGAGGCGGGGGGCATGGCGGGAGGCGAGGCGATGGCATGGCGGGGGGCGAGGCGGGGGGGGTCGGGGGCGGAGCGTAATGGGTGTGGAGGGGTGGAGCGGAGCAGGGCGGAGACGGACGAGGCAGGAGCGGAGGGCGCGGGGCGGGGAGGCGCGGGGCGGGTTTCAGTGGGGTTCGGAGCAGCTGAGGCAGTCCGGCAGGGCGGGGCGGGGCGGGGCGGGGCGGGGAGGGGAGGGGAGGGGAGGGGCGGGACGGGGCGGGGCGGCGCAGGGCGCGAGTTCCGCCCCAGCCGCCGGATGCCCACGCCGGGCGCGCGCGTGGGGCAGAGGTCTACAGGACACTGCACGTGCGCCCCGCCGCCTCCGCTGCCGCCCCGCGCGACCTCACCCCACGCCACTTCTGCTCGGCCCGTCTTCTTACACTGCGATTTTTCTAACTTTGCCCCTCGAGGCCGTCTTCACGATGGAATACGTCACGGTATTTCGCCACGTTCTCAGTCGTGCCGCCAGATATCGCATGATCGCGAGTGTATCTAGCAGTGCTTGCGATCATGCGACTTCTAGCGGCACGACGGAGAAGGACGCGAAATGCCGTGTGATATTCCATTGTGGCCATAGAGCCTTGAGGGGCGGAGTTAGAAAAATCGCACTATACGGTATCCACAAATTACTAAAGGGGGAGGGAGGGGATCTGAGGCAGCGTTTACGCTGC
>JAHLJT010009847.1:0-63343 GCA_031308135.1 Acheta domesticus
TATTCGAAACGGATCTTTTTTTATACTGCAGAACATTTTTTTTATTAAATTGGGACCCGAGATATAAAGGTTGCTTAAGAGAATAGTGCCGGTGTCATGTCCGTTGAAATGACTGATTTTGCGGAAATTAAAAAACAAAATTCCCTGTCTTCTTACAACTACTATTGTGAAGATAGTTTTCACTTTTCCGTAAACGTACGTATATACGGAATAATATACGTAGCATAGGGAGAGTTATGTAATGGTTCGCGAAAACACGGCGAATTTTCGACAGAAAAAAATCCATTGCAGGACTGTGATAACCTAAAAGTGCATAAAACCAGTGGCTAAATGAAGAGAAAAAATCCCCTATCACGTCATGTAACCAGAATCCCTGATTCGTGCGTCCTTCATACCGAAAACCCAATTCAAAGCAAAACGTCCGGTGCCTGTGAGCAACACTGTACTGCGATTTTTGTAGGAAGAGCTCTCAAGATAACTCAAATCCCATCTTCGCGATGGAATATGTCACGGCATTTCGTATCATTCACAGTCGTTCCGCTAGATTTCGCACGATCGCGACCGTATGAAGCAGTGCTTGCGATCATGCGACTTCTACCGGCAAGACCGAGAAAAGACGCGAAATGCCGTGACATATCGCGAAGATGGGATTTGAGTGGCCTTGAGAGCTCTTCCTACAAAAATCGCAGTATAGCGCCTAAACCATAAGTAGGATTTCTTTCAAAATGAATATCCCTGGTCGATGTGGTTCCCCTCCAGGCGCCGCGATTTTAAAACTTACTTCAAAACTTGGGGGTACTTTACATGAATGTCTCCATATTTTTTCTTTAAATTTTTGGTAAGGATAGTTCCTAACGTACTGTATGAGATGACGTAAAAGCCATATTGCTGTATTCTTTTGTTTTTGAAAAAAATTTCAAAAATGTAATTTTTTTCGTGTTTCTCACGTCGCATATTTACATTAGTGGTGAGGTGTTCATATTATTTTATTCATGATGCATGTGCTTTACATAATGTCATATAAAGTTTTCTCGAAAATTCAACCTTTCTCTGTGAAAACTAGCTCAAAATTCCGCATTTTCAGGAACTCTTAGACGCCATTTTCTCATCAAAATTTTTTCTTCAAACTTTTCGAGCGGATTGTGCAAATTGCACACTTTAATATGATGTAAATTTCAATTTGGGGTATTTTTTTGTTTTTGCAAAAATTACACAATTGTAATTTTTTTGAAAGATGTCTCACCCCATTAATATGCATATTACCAAAAATTTGTAAACACTAATGTATTTGTAAGTTAAAGTGGTTTTTTTAAGCGACTTCAAATGAAGTGTTTTGAAAACTCAAAAATGTTCTGTGAAAAAGAGCTTCAAATTTGGCATTTTTAGTAGCGCTTAAACGCTCATAAAAGCCGCTCCAAATGTTTCAAAGAAAATTGATATTTAGAGCGAGGTTTACTGGTTTTTTTTATTCTAGAATTAATATTTCCGTTCTACCATTAGGAAAGCGAAAAATTAAGAAAATGTGGGAAAAAAATTGTGTGGGCGGCGATAGATGACAGCTGGCTCAAGTGTGTGGCAACTCTGAATAGCTAGCCCAGACCCATGGCAATAGAGAACTAATACGGGAAAGTCTGTGTCATTCTGTAGCACCACTAGTTTCTTAATGTAATGTGTTTATGAAAAAGAGATCATGGAATAATGTCATGTTGGATTTTTTGAAAATGTGATTATTTTTGTGTAATTTGGCAACGAACATATTCACTCGCTCCGAATTTACTGCGCTTCGTGAACGTAATTCCAGGCAGTTCGATGCTTCGTAAGTTAGACTTTGTATACGTATTTGTATTTCTTTGTTCCGGATAAAATCATACCTTTCACCTTTTGATATACTTTTACGCATTAATCTTTTAGAAACTCTTTAAAACGTATTTGAAATATATGAAATAGAGATTTGCTAGCCTTCAGGGAATATTAGATTGGAATGCAACAATGACTCGGTAGCTAATTTTTATGAATTACGTCTTATTGATGGGACATCGTTTACCTGTATGAAAACCAATTATAGTTGTCAAATGTGTGTTGATATTCGCTTAAAAATACTTAGTTTTTGTACTAAATGTTGTACGATTTGTAATGATCAGGGTTGGACAGTATTTAAATACTTGTATTTGAAATACGTGTTTTAAATACATTACGCATTTGAGAAACTGTATTTTTGATTTTTTTGGTTATGTATTTTAGTGATGTAATTAAATACATAGAGTAGGTGTATTTAAAAAAGTAAATTCTTAAAATATATTAAATGCAGAGGAAGAAGAAGATGGTTAAGAACGAGGATATTTTCTTTTTGATTCCCCTAGTGTATGCACCTCATTGAAACAAAAAATAAAAGCCCCTTTCAGCGGTTGAATTTGGATTCTCCTCTTTTTTAAGTGATAAATGTAAATGATTAAAATTCTGGACAATTATGCGACAGTAAAAAAAAGCGTTTATTCGTTATAGCACTAGTTTAGTTTATTCACGTCAGTTGAATGACTGTTTTCAGTTGCAGGTTTTATACATTCGCCAACTAGGGGTTAATTGTGTAATGATTTGTTTGAAAAATTGGTCGTTTTAAAAAGGAATTCCATTTCTTTGTGTTCGACATATTTTTTATATCATTTTATATTTGAAAGCACTGCTTGATACTGTCGCGATCGTGCGACATCTCGCGGCACGATCGAGAAAGACGTGAAATGCCATGACTTACAGCAAAATACACAAATAGCACGAACTGAAAATTTAAGTTTTCTATTTGCCCCAGAAAGCAGTTATTTTCAAGTGTTTGGAACCAGTTGTAGCCCGCGCAGAACACGGCCTCTGTTGTGCGCAGTGCAGCTGAGGGGCGTGAGGCCGTCTGTAAGGCACGCACTACCTGCACCTCACGAGAGACTTCTACGAATGAGACCGTTGGCTGCTGCCCTTTGTAAGATGCCTGGTGTTGGAATTTGTGGCACTGAGGGGATATCTCCTTTTCCTGGAGGGAATTGATTTCCAGGACGTAGAAGTTCCTACGTTCACTACAACCGAGGATCAGGTTCACTACAACCGAATCTTCTTACGCTTCTTTGTAATGTAAGTGAAACGGGACCAGTGACTTAAGTTTACTTTAACCGAAGGATCACTATATCCGAGTTTACTATAAGTGGAGTCGAGTGTACTTGTGTATTTGATCCACCAAGTCCAAATGTATTTTTTGTTATTTACGTCGTTTAAAATATTTTAGCGGACTCTCGCGTTTAGATTTTACCAGTGTTCATAAATATTTCCCGTTTGTCCCACTTGGGCCTTCATTTGTCCACCATGTCCCATTGGTCCTACTTGCCCCATTTGTCCCCCTTTTCCGTTTCTCCTTTGTCCCTTTTGTTCCGGCGCCCATCTTGTCCCATTTTGCTCCTGTACTATTTTGTACCGTTGTCCCATTTTGTTCCTTTGTCCCCTTGTTCCATTTGCCCTTTGTCCCCTTGTTCCGTTGCTCTCTTCGTCCTTTCCTCTCTTTGTCCCACTTGTCCCCCTTTATCCTTTTGGTCCTTCCACGCACTGCGATTCTTCTTTAAAAACACTACCAAGGTCCTGTACAACAACCCTTGCTGCAGAACATCGAGAGGAACGGCAATTCTTAACTCGTGCACGTGTTAATTGTTTATTTTGAATAACAAGAAAAATTAGAAATAACTACAAATATTGCATGTAACACGACCTCTATTAGTCTTTAAGGGCTTTTTTTCTTAAGTACCTATTGTGTATGTATTTAAATACTTATTTACGAAGTATTTTTGAGAAGTGTTTAAATACTAAATTTAAAGTATTTTGCTCAACCCTGACTATTTATACCCCCATTTGTAATGAGTTTTACAAAAAATGATGACTCAAATGTGTTAATTCTGAGAGAAATTGTCGTATAAATAGTATTACATTACACATAAATAGTGTAACTATTACTCAAGGGGAGAATGGACGTGCTGTTTAGCACCACTACTTAAATGTATACTGCCGCCCTTTCTGTTTGCGAATGATTTCGTTTACAACTTGTAATTTCTACTATTGCTGCTCATAATTCCGC
Source organism: Acheta domesticus (assembly GCA_031308135.1). Taxonomy (NCBI): domain Eukaryota; kingdom Metazoa; phylum Arthropoda; class Insecta; order Orthoptera; family Gryllidae; genus Acheta; species Acheta domesticus. The sequence goes on from JAHLJT010009847.1 coordinate 4,103, forward strand.
TGTGTCATTTGCAGCAAGTCGTGCGTCGCAATGCGAAAGGGTCAGTAGCGTGTTGAGGCTCGTCGCAAAATGGTGGAGCAGCGATCCAACGTCGAGTTCCGATTTGGCATGCGAAGACAGGACTGAACCGGCTGAAAGTGACCCAAATTTCATGAGAAACGGTGACTGATGTCGAGACATGGTGCTTCCAATATGAACCACTAACAATGCTCGTAGAATGGAATTGTTGAAGGCAAATAAAATAAAATACCATAAGAAACCACGAGTGTTTGCATGCAGAAAAGTCGTATGAAGTCACTGTTTTTCGATTCCAAGGGAACCATTCATTGAGAGTTAATGCCGGAAAGTCAAACAGCAAACTCTGGATAATATTTAAAAGTCTTAATCGATTTTGGTGACGATTCATCGAGTGCGGCCAGAATATTGAGAACAGGGCTCGTTTCTACTTGACAAAGCCCCGAACTCAGGTCTAACACAGTCCGCTATTTGTTGGTTAAGAAACGCCTCTTTGAGCTCGAACATCTTGCTCCCTGCGACTGTTGGCTGCTTCCAAACCTGAAGAAAGCGATGAAAAGAAGGGACACTATACAGGGATTTCAAGAAAGTTCGGTCGCGTTCTTACAAGCAATTCCAAAGAATGGCTAGAGAAATTGCTTCTAAAAGATGTTACAATCGTTGTGAGGAGCGCGTTGAGTCGAATGGGGAGTACTTTTAATCCAGTACAAAAATCAAAACGTCAATGACGTTTTTCTAATTCTTATTGACCCAGTCGCTCCAGACCTCGGACAGACTGCGTCTACCTAAATTGCGCGTAATCTAAATATTAATTACTTGAGGGTGATGACAAGGAACATTTGTGTAATTAAAAAAAAAAACAAGAAAATGACGTTTATCTATGTCTTCCATAACGGGGCGAGGTGGCTCAGGGCCTGAAAGGATGTCACTCCAGTGCGTCCTACCGGAAGGTTCGATCCGACGGTGGCAGAATTTTTGACACTTTCCAGATAACTAGGTCGAATGCAGTTGCTGTCTGGAGGAGAATTCCCGCGGCTGGCTGCTGTGATCAGTAGTTTTACGTGGTTTCTCCGATCAACACCAGCCGAATGCCGGAGCAGTACCCTGATAAACGGGTCACGGACCGCGCGCGATCTTTCCTTCCTCTTCTTTCTATCGTCGCCCTTTGCGCACACACACAGACGCACATGCACTACCGCCCATACCCGGAGGCCAGTCCGTAGCTTAGAGCTTTTGTCTCGGCTGGGGCCAACACCCCGCTAGCCGACGGTAGGTCGGCGCCCGATCTGACCTTTCAGCGGGAGAAGATCACCACCGCCCCCGAGAGGAAAGGACTTTCTTGAAGGACGAATGACCTTGGCCGTTGACGCGCCCGGAATCACCAACAACCAATCGATCGCATGTGGTTACTCCATGAATTGCAATGCAGATGTGTCATTTTGTTTTATAAATATTCATTTCACGGTTCTAGGAATATCCATAGCTCCTTCATTCAGGTCTGGCAAAAGTGTGTTTTGTCTGGAAAAAGTTAGACAATGCATGGGGCAGAGTCTTTTAAATAAAAAGAGAGTTGTATCCATTTTTTAAGAAAATCACAGCGATGAATTGCTGTAAGCAAACCCAGGCTCAGAGCAAACTGTAGAACCTTTTCTTTCGATGTATTATTGGTCGTCAGTGAACATAAAAACACCTTTTGTTGTAGGATCCTCTTGCTCCTGGCTGTGAGAGTGCTCCCGTTGCTTCATTAAAACAGGAGGGCGGTTTTAGTGTTCCAGGTGAGTGCTAATATCTCTTTTTTTATCATTTCATAATTGTACGTCCAAAATTATTGGACGTTTACAAGACATTTCATATTTCCACTTGAATTTTGTGCTTCGTTGAAGGGCGAAAGAAGCCTTTCTTGAAGTGAGGTCCATCAAGCTGGCCCGCCCACCATAGCAGAATCAAACCAAACTAGTACCAGAATTTTTAACTATTTTATTACTAATTTATTACCGCAAACCCGATTTTTTTACCACTCATCTTCACCCAAAAAACGGGTGGCGGGCCAGCTGATATCAAGCTGGCCCGCCCACCATAGCAGAATCAAACCAAACTAGTACCAGAATTTTTAACTATTTTATTACTAATTTATTACCGCAAACCCGATTTTTTTACCACTCATCTTCACCCAAAAAACGGGTGGCGGGCCAGCTTGATATCAAGCTGGCCCGCCCACCATAGCAGAATCAAACCAAACTAGTGCCATAATTTTTAACTATTTTATTACTAATTTATTACCGCAAAACTAATTTTTTTTACCACTCAACTTCACCCCAAAACAGGGGTGGCGGGCCAGCTTGATATCAAGCTGGCCCGCCCACCATAGCAGAATCAAACCAAACTAGTGCCATAATTTTTAACTATTTTATTACTAATTTATTACCGCAAAACTAATTTTTTTACCACTCAACTTCACCCCAAAACAGGGGGTGGCGGGCCAGCTTGATATCAAGCTGGCCCGCCCACCATAGCAGAATCAAACCAAACTAGTGCCATAATTTTTAACTATTTTATTACTAATTTATTACCGCAAAACTAATTTTTTTACCACTCAACTTCACCCCAAAACAGGGGGTGGCGGGCCAGCTTGATATCAAGCTGGCCCGCCCCACCATAGCAGAATCAAACCAAACTAGTGCCATAATTTTTAACTATTTTATTACTAATTTATTACCGCAAAACTAATTTTTTTACCACTCAACTTCACCCCAAAACAGGGGGTGGCGGGCTAGCTCCATATCAAGCTGGCCCGCCCACCATAGCAGAATCAATCCAAACTAATAATAATTTTTAACTATATTATTACTAAATTATTACCGCAAAACTAATTTTTTACCATTCATCTGCACCCCAAAATATAATTTTTAACTATTTGATTACTAATTTATTAGTCATCAAGGCGGCGAATCCGCCCTCTCCCTTATAGCGTCCGGTTCTAACAGTCTTGCTGGTTTTTCCAAAGCCTGCCCGAGGGTTAAATACCCGGCGGGTCTTGGCTATTTTTGCCTGGGACAGGTATTACCGAAGCTTTGCAAATGGAATTATACTCGTAGATACTTCGCCAATGGATTTGGTATAACAAAAATTATTTATGGTCGTTGATATTCAGTTACTGGTCTAAAATGTCCAATAATTGCAAATCGAGACTGACGTTGGAAACATTAAATTAACTTTGAAATTTCCAGATATCTGGAAGATTCTGGCATGCGATGAAGGATTCATTCGTTGGTTTTGTTTTGTTCTCCTTACGAAGTTCATCGTAAGAAGAGAAAGTTATGCAATCGTGCGCCGGAAACGTAGAATTTTCCGCAGAAACACTCTTATTTAAATAAAAGTTTATTAATTTCAAACATTACGTTGTGTACATTGGATTTCCACATCTCCTGAATCATCCTGACGGTAAAGTATTGTATAAAGAAAAACAGTTGTTAACCTTAATAAAAGAAGAAGAAGACGTTGTGTACAATGATGAAACGGAGATCCTGTAATAGGAAATCTAATACATCTACCGAGTATTATTTTCTGTGCGTACTTCACGAAGAGAACTTACCAAGTAAACTATCCAATTTAAAATGCTTAATATAAAGAAAGTTATGTAATACCGCCACAAAAAAACGGAATTTTTCGACCCAAAAAATCGCATTGTGGCCCTGATTCGGGAAAAGTGGACAAATCCTATTACAATATGTAGTAATTTACTTTCTCTAACATTTCTTATAGTGAGATTTCACGAATTGCGGGTCCTTAATTTGTTTTTTACTTCCTTGAATACGTATGTATGTGTATACGGTGTACTATTCGTAGAATACAGAAAATGCTGCTGGGGAATATCAATTTCGAGATCTAAACGGAAATACAGGTTTAGGAGCTTCCTGATACCGAACAAGTGTTTTTTTTCAATACGTCCGTCCGTCCTTGTCTGTGAATTAGAAGAATAACATTAATAATAATAGTAATAATAACAACAACAAACATTTGTTCTATTAATCTGGAATTATTAATTTATTAATATGTATTTACAACAGCAAGAAAAACTGTGTACATTTCTGAAGCATATTTGTTGTGATACTAAACAAGGAAAGTGTATTATAAAATCTATCTGAATGTATACTTCATTTGGCAAGCTTATTTCACTTTAAACACTTTACGAAGAATTCACTGTTCTTGTCAATACAAATTTGTTTCGACGCCAAACACGCAGGCGCGTGCCTTTCTATTTAAACTCGTGGTCTCGACGATCACAAGAGTTTTTTGTGTTGAAAATCGCCGATTTACGCTACCCCATCACAATAATTTGTCTTTACTATGTACGTATTAACCCTTTGCGGTCCTTTCACTTTTCCGGTGTCCGCGCCGTGCGGTCCTATGTCCCGCACCACGGACTTTCTCTTTTCCTGCTTCTGGTCCATTGTCCCGTGGGGCGGGACTTATTTTTAACTCTGTGTTATTTCACTCAGGGTGATGACACCGGATGCCAGTGCAACTAATTCTATTCAGGAGAGGCTAGGCAGTAAATTCCTTCATTGTCACCAGGTTTCTCCATTTCTTGTTGTTTGAAAGCAGTTTATTTGCGAGACTGCAGCAGTACTTGTGATGGCGTCGAGAAGTAAGCGTTCGAGGTTGTCACAGCGTGAACTGAGTGAATTAGTTAACAATTCTGAGAATGAACTATGTTCAGATAGTGAGGAATCTGAAAATATTTTCTCGAGTGATTCTGAAGAATATGAAGAAAGTGATAGTAGTGAAGATTCGGACTCCGCTGATACAATGCAATCTACAGGCATTGTTGGTGACTGGGTGAAGCTCTCCGCACCAAACAGTAATTTACACCCTCAACGTTTTACCGCTACATCTACTGGTTTTCAGCCACAAGGAAAGTCAGTTCCAACAATGCCAATTGAAGCATTTCAGCTTTTTTTCACGGATGAGTTGATAAAAGCAATCGTTGATGAAACGAATAGATACGCAAGTGAGAAGTTAGCATATAAGCCGCTTCAAAAAGACTCTATTTGGAACTCTTGGAAACCAGTATCCATGAAGAAATGAAAGCGTATCTGGTTGTTATATTAAATATGGCATAAATCCAAAACCATGCACTAAAAATTATTTCTCCAAAGAGTGGATTAATTGTATGCCATTTTTTGCCGATGTTTTTAATCGCACTAGATTTCATCAAATTCATTGGATGTTGCATGTCAGTCCTCCACCCAAAACAGAATAGATTCCATGGAAAGAAGACGAAGTAAAGTAGGAAACATAGTGGCGTATTTGAAAGCGAAATATTTAGAACATTTTGTTCCTGATTCTGATGCTGCTGTTGATGAAAGCACTATTTCATTCAAAGGCCGTGTTGCATTTAGAATGTACAATCCGCAAAAACCTGTGAAATGGGGAATACGAGTGTTCGTACTTGCTGATTGTAATACAGGCTATGTGTCCTGCTTCGAACCGTATTACGGTCAGGCTACAACTTTGAATCTCGAGAGGCAAGATTTACCGTTCACTTCAAGAATTGTTATTCATCTGTGTAAAGAACTATTACAATCTGTGAATTGTGTTGGTTTCCGTGTATTTACTGACAGGTATTACACACGTTTTAATTTAGCCACGGAACTACTGCAAATAAAGTGTGATCTCACGGGAACACTCAACAGAAACAGAGTAGGCATTCCCGACGACATAAGGAAAAATAAAATAAAAGTTCAGAAACACCACGCTTCTGCTTACACGAAGAATGATGTCATGGTTCTGTCTTGGAAAGATAAGAGAGAAGTTTTGATGTTGTCAACATGTCATGATGCCAGCACCAACGCAGTGAAAGTGAAGCAACCCAAATGGTCATTAATAAACCAAAAGTAATTATCGATTACACGAAAAAAATGGGTGCTGTCGATAGAGCTGACCATTACATTTCGAGCTACAGTTTTATGCGAAAATCTACAAAATGGTGGCGCAAAATGTTTTTCTGGCTTATAGAAGTATCAATAGTAAACAGTTTTTTGATTTCAATGAAATAAAGTGCAAGAATAATCAAAAACCATTAACACACCCCCAATTTCGAAAGGCATTGGTGACTGATTTGGTGCGAGGTGTTCGAAGTCAGAATAGCGCCAGAACGGGAAAACAATCCAGTCTGGATAAAGAAGAGAGATTAAATGGAAAATCACATTATTTAGACCAGCAAGAAATAGAGGAGGCAAAGATTGCGTCGTTTGCAGCGACAGAACTACTCAAGGAGGAAGGAAAAAAACAGTGTACTTTTGTAAGACATGCCCAAGAAAACCAGGTCTACATCCAATAAATTGTTTGAAAGGTATCATTCACTTCAAAATTACAAACTTTGACTTCTTAGTGATGTTTTGTGTATAAGGGAAGTAAGTTAAAATGTATAGTTTTGTTACAATAAAAATATTTTGTTAGGAACCTGAGTTCAGTTTCTTGCGCTGCGGCGCGCCGGAACGGTGCAACAGCTACCTGGGATTTAAAGGGTCTGCAACGAGGAAAACGCTGTGTCCCGCCACACGGGACAAAGGACTGCAAAGGCTTAATGAGAGAAAATAAAAATATCTGATAAGTGTAACGCAGATATTTTGTTTTCATGTGCAACATGGTCTTCAATTAGATTTTGAGTTTATTTCTGTAAAGCGATTTTTGAAAATTATACTTCGAATTTCTTGTTGTACTTTCTAAATTATGTAATGTGCTGAGCAATTGAATATTCCTGTCTTCTTTTTCTGAAACAATCCTTTACAGGTCCATTGGAGCGTCTTAGAAATATTAGTGTATGAATGAATGCTGAAAAGGCATGGTGCCTGATCCGCTCTTTCCGTTTCCGCTAGGGGGAGGGTCATAGAATTCACCCCCAGGTAAACAGCTTGCCTCCGCCGGGAAAAACCCACTCCTTCTGAAGGGACGGTGCAGGCATTTCATTTCCAATCTGCAGGCTGCGGGGCCAAGTTAGGAATTCACTCTCGTTTCCCGAAATATTTTTTTCTCCAAAACCTGTATTTCCGTTTAGATCTCGAAATTGATATTCCCCAGCAGCATTTTCTGAATTCTACGTATAGTACACCGTATACACATACATACGTATTCAAGGAAGTAAAAAACAAATTAAGGACCCGCAATTCGTGAAATCTCACTATAAGAAATGTTAGAGAAAGTAAATTACTACATATTGTAATAGGATTTGTCCACTTTTTCCCGAATCAGGGCCACAATGCGATTTTTTTTGGTCGAAAAAATTCCGTTTTTTTTGTGGCGGTATTACATAACTTTCTTTATATTAAGCATTTTAAATTGGATAGTTTACTTGGTAAGTTCTCTTCGTGAAGTACGCACAGAAAATAATACTCGGTAGATGTATTAGATTTCCTATTACAGGATCTCCGTTTCATCATTGTACACAACGTCTTCTTCTTCTTTTATTAAGGTTAACAACTGTTTTTCTTCATACAATACTTTACCGTCAGGATGATTCAGGAGATGTGGAAATCCAATGTACACAACGTAATGTTTGAAATTAATAAACTTTTATTTAAATAAGAGTGTTTCTGCGGAAAATTCTACGTTTTCCGGCGCACGATTGCATAACTTTCTCTTCTTACGATGAACTTCGTAAGGAGAACAAAACAAAACCAACGAATGAATCCTTTCATCGCATGCCAGAATCTTCCAGATATCTGGAAATTTCAAAGTTAATTTAATGTTTCCAACGTCAGTCTCGATTTGCAATTATTGGACATTTTAGACCAGTAACTGAATATCAACGACCATAAATAATTTTGTTATACCAATCCATTGGCGAAGTATCTACGAGTATAATTCCATTTGCAAAGCTTCGGTAATACCTGTCCCAGGCAAAAATAGCCAAGACCCGCCGGGTATTTAACCCTCGGGCAGGCTTTGGAAAAACCAGCAAGACTGTTAGAACCGGACGCTATAAGGGAGAGAGCGGGTTCGCCGCCCTGATGACTAATAAATTAGTAATCAAATAGTTAAAAATTATATTTTGGGGTGCAGATGAATGGTAAAAAATTAGTTTTGCGGTAATAATTTAGTAATAATATAGTTAAAAATTATTATTAGTTTGGATTGATTCTGCTATGGTGGGCGGGCCAGCTTGATATGGAGCTAGCCCGCCACCCCCTGTTTTGGGGTGAAGTTGAGTGGTAAAAAAAATAGTTTTGCGGTAATAAATTAGTAATAAAATAGTTAAAAATTATGGCACTAGTTTGGTTTGATTCTGCTATGGTGGGCGGGCCAGCTTGATATCAAGCTGGCCCGCCACCCCCTGTTTTGGGGTGAAGTTGAATGGTAAAAAAATTAGTTTGGCGGTAATAAATTAGTAATAAAATAGTTAAAAATTATGGCACTAGTTTGGTTTGATTCTGCTATGGTGGGCGGGCCAGCTTGATATCAAGCTGGCCCGCCACCCCCTGTTTTGGGGTGAAGTTGAGTGGTAAAAAAATTAGTTTTGCGGTAATAAATTAGTAATAAAATAGTAAAAATTATGGCACTAGTTTGGTTTGATTCTGCTATGGTGGGCGGGCCAGCTTGATATCAAGCTGGCCCGCCACCCCCTGTTTTGGGGTGAAGTTGAGTGGTAAAAAAATTAGTTTGCGGTAATAAATTAGTAATAAAATAGTTAAAAATTATGGCACTAGTTTGGTTTGATTCTGCTATGGTGGGCGGGCCAGCTTGATATCAAGCTGGCCCGCCACCCCTGTTTTGGGGTGAAGTTGAGTGGTAAAAAAATTAGTTTTTGCGGTAATAAATTAGTAATAAAATAGTTAAAAATTATGGCACTAGTTTGGTTTGATTCTGCTATGGTGGGCGGGCCAGCTTGATATCAAGCTGGCCCGCCACCCCCTGTTTTGGGTGAAGTTGAGTGGTAAAAAAATTAGTTTTGCGGTAATAAATTAGTAATAAAATAGTTAAAAATTATGGCACTAGTTTGGTTTGATTCTGCTATGGTGGCGGGCCAGCTTGATATCAAGCTGGCCCGCCACCCGTTTTTTGGGTGAAGATGAGTGGTAAAAAAATCGGGTTTGCGGTAATAAATAGTAATAAAATAGTTAAAATTCTGGTACTAGTTTGGTTTGATCTTGCTATGGTGGGCGGGCCAGCTTGATGGACCTCTTGAAGTGTGAATGTTGAATCCCGAGGCCCTTACAGCCGAGGATCACAATCAACGAGAGCGGAAGAAGCCTTGTTTCTCTGGTGTGACGTATTCTGTTTCTCGCCTACTTGCGTATATTGCGAAGGCCAGTCCGTTCATTTGCAAGCCGCCCGCATGCCAGGCTGGGGCGCTAGGCAGCCGGGTCGGAGATGGTCGGCGAGACACTCGCCTGGTTGATAGCTCGCGACTGGTTGCCGATCTCGGAGACGGAGGTGTGTTCAGATCGTACGCAGTGGCACAAGCAGAGACTTGCTTCAGGCAGGGGCTACTCTTTGTCAGACTAATAGTTTAACTGAGTAGCATCAGTTGGTTATAGGTGTTGGATGGAGGTTTAATATCCATTCACATTTTTTTCGGGATATCTTCACTGTCATTCACTTACCAAAGAAGGTACTCAGCTGCCATGCTTTGCCCCCCGCCCTTATATAGTTGTGACTCTTATATTTCTTCCTGCTTTGCCCATAATATTGTCTTGCCAATTCGAAACTGTGGACTGCTCTCTGTTTTGTGTCGAGTTGTTTCGAGGTGATAATTTACTTTTACGTACGTTCGCAGGCGCAGAGGACTGCCCACCGCCACAGGACGAGGACCAGGAACAGGGCCAGGCGATGCCAGTGCGTCGAGGGAGGCAGCGGCCTGCTAGCAGCGCCAGCGACCTCGCTCCTCACAAGCGGCAGCACGCAGCGGAGCGCCCGATATCAGTGCGACGTGTGCGGAAAGGCTTTCACAAAATTAAGCAATCTCGCCGTGCACAAGCGCACTCACACAGGAGAGCGCCCGTTTTCATGCGATGTGTGCGGGAAGGCTTTTAATCAGACCAGCAACCTCGCCGTGCACAAGCGCACTCACACGGGAGAGCGCCCGTTTTCATGCGATGTGTGCGGAAAGGCTTTTAAACAGTCTGGCGACCTCGCCAGGCACAAGCGCACTCACATGGGAGTGTGCCCATATTCATGCGAAGTGTGCGGAAAAAGCTTTTAAAGATTCACGCACCCTCGCCGGGCACAAGCGTATGCACACTGGAGAGCGCCCGTTTTCATGCGATGTGTGCGAAAAGGCTTTTACACTGTCTGGCGCCCTCGCCAGGCACAAGCGCACTCACATGTGAGTGTGCCTATATTCATGTGAAGTATGCGGAAAAGCTTTTAGAGATTCAAGCACCCTCGCCGGGCACAAGCGTATGCACACTGGAGAGCGCCCGTTTTCATGCGATGTCTTCTCATGAGTGTTGAGGAAATGTGTGTGCAGTGTATGTGGACTCACTTATGAAGAAAAATAATTACAAATCTAATTGAAATTCGGTGTGTACCTTGTACACGTAGGAAGTGTCAATGTCGTTATTTTTAAATCTTTAGCTGTGAATGGAATGTAAATAGCACCGGTAGATAGTCTATATAATTTTAAAACATTGATTATAATATTTATAATCCAATTCATCATTTTATAGGGACTAGCCTAGCAAAATTCTCGGCGTTGCCCGGGTTTTTTCTAATTGAATCATTGTGAAAAAATGTGTGTCCGTGTCTCTCTTTGTGTCTGTTTCTATCTGCTTTGGTTGTCTCTCGCTCAATGTCCCTTTCTGTGTGGCTGGCTCTCTCCATTTGTCTGTCTGTGTGTCTGTCTCTGAATTTCCCTGTCTGTGTCTGTGCCTCTTTGTCTCTCTCTCTCTGGGTGTGGGTCCTTCTGTCTTCATCTCCATTTGTATCTCTTTGTCCCTCTCAGTTTGTCTCTCTCTCTCTCTGTGTTTTTCTCTTGTTTCTCTGTCACTCTACCTCTTGCTGCCTCTTGTCTGTGTCTATCTCTCTCTCTCTCTCTCTCTACATCACTCTTCCTCGTCTTTTCTTACTCTCTCTCTGTGTCTCCGTCACTCTCTGTCGCTCTCCGGCACCTTCTGTCTCTCTGACTCACTCTGGCTCTGGCTCTCCTGGGCCCCGCCTTGCGTCAAAATGAAGCGCAGTTTGAATGGAATGTTCTTAATGAATAATTACAAGCCTTTGGCCATTTAGGCCCTTGGCAGCAGGAGATGAACAAATTTCATCATAAACATAGAAAATGAGTAGCTATAACGTGCAGCTCTCGCATCAAGAACAAAACTATTTCATGTGGTGAGTAAGATTTGAAAGGTGGTTACGGAGGGTCGAAGAATTGCTTTGGTGTTTTTCATTTGTCATTTACGGCGGGGGCTTTTTGTTTACCAAGATGAAAATGAAATGCCGATGGAATTGTATTAATTTTGCTGAAATGTGTGGAAAAAGTTTTGAATTTGAAGTATTCCTAACTCAGAATGAATTTGTGTGTTTGAAATAAACTAAGAGGCTTTAATTATAGTTCTGAGAAAGGTATACTGAAAAATTTGTATTTTATTAATGTTTGTTTTAGATGCTGATCCCCAAATTGGACATGCATAAGATGTTATAGGCTGAATCGTTGTTTTATAAATATGTAATTTAGTCAGTATGCTTAGTGAAGAAGAGTATTTAACCAGAGGAACGTTTTACTACGTTTATGAGCTAACGAAATTTTATGGGCAATATTATTATACCAGTGGAGTCTTCTGTCCATTAATAATACAAAATATTTTACTGGTTTGGTGGATGAAACCCATTTTTTTGGTTCATTTTGGTATTGTAGAGGAGGTAGTTCATTATACCCACGTAAGAAAAATTTTTGGAATTGCATTTTGTTATATTCAATGCCATTTATTACCCCTTAAACCTACCTTATTTAAATGATTTTGGAGCAAAGTAATTCCAGTTTCAAGATTTCTATCAGTACTGTGTAATACAGAGTCATATGCAAATAATGTTAAAGAACTGTTGTTTGTTGTAGGAAAATCTGAACTAAATATATTGAAGACAATGGATAAATGAACAGCTTCTGGAGGGATGCAGGCAGGAATTGATTTTGGGGATGAAATATGGTGTTTAAAGTGGATGGAATAGGTGCAATTAATTAAAATACAATGAATTAATCGTGGAGATTTTGAGGAATTCCTAAAAGGAAAGTTCGTAACTTGGACCTGTGTGCCAAACTGTATTGAAAATTATGAAATGCAATAAGTCTCTCTTCAGTTAGTCTAAGTATTTGATGATTCATGGAAGAGAGGAGTGCGAAAGCCAAAATGGTAGTAAGGAGTATCATTTACAGAATTTAAGAAAATATTTAATCTACGGAAAATGCATCAGTCAAAAATTTTCCCAAAGGTGGAAGTAATCTGATTGGTCTGTAATTTGAAAGATATTTCTTGTGGTTTGCCAGGTTTAAGAATTGGAATTATTTGAGCATGTTCCATGATTTGGAACAATATTTTAAAACAAAGACGCATTGAGTATGACAGAGTATTGGGCAATAAGTGAAAATTGTTTAATTGTAAATGGAGAAATATAATCTGACCGAAAGGATAATTTTGCAGGCAAATTTATTATATATTTAGTTAATTAGAAGGGCGAAATGGGATGAGCAACAGTTAGAATCTCTGTTAAAATAGAACTTCGTCCTAATGAATCATCAGTACTAAAAGATTCATGTGATTTAAAAACATTTGTCAAATAGTCTGCTGATATATCACATTTTTCCTGAGCTGAATGTACATACTTATTTTGTACAAATAAGGATGGAATTATTGTTTACTTTGTTAGAAGTTTTCAAGTGATATTCCACAAAGTTGAATCCTTTATGTTTGTGTAACATGTTTGACGAAGTATATGATTTATTTGATTGAAACATAAAGAAGAAAGATTTTGTATGATAATTTGGATACATTTTTATATATGGGGAATGATGTCTAAGCCAATAAATACAAACTTTTCTTTTGTGTAAAATTAATTTGTATACTGTTAGAGGGATAGGAGGTCTAGTATCATGTTTAACTGGAAATGGAACTATCAAGTCAGTAGAATCTAAAATAGAATGTTTTAAGAGAGAAATGTAATTGTCAATTTGTGTAGTTGTTACTAAAGGTGGAATCAAGGGAAGTTATTGTCAATTGAAGGATTGAAAATACACCAAATTGTCTGTATCAAGATTAAATGGAAATTCAGGTCTGCTATAGGCTAATGAAAGAGAGAAGGAACAAGATAATGGTCAGTGGTCTGAAGGTGCAGCATCAAGAACATTTAGTTGTTATATAATAAGTAGGGCCCGGATAATTATGTACTAAAAATTGGGAAAATATTATAAATATAATAACATATAATAACACCAGGATCAGAATTAATGCTGGTAAAGTATTGACTTCTGAAATACAGACGAATCAAGGAGTAAAACAAGGATGTAGTATGTCACCAACTCTATTCAACATCTATATAGACGATATGATTAGAGAATGGAAAAGAGACCGAACACCACCAGGAATTAAAATCGCCCCAAATATATATATTAACACCCTGCTTTTTGCTGACGATCAAGTAATCATTCAAGACAGCGAGGATAAATTGCAAATGGCACTACATAGGCTCAATAAACTAAGTCTAACCTATAACCTGAAAATATCCTTAACAAAAACCAAAACAATGGCTTTTTCAGGTATTTATCCAGTAAGAACAAAAATAGTTCTAAATGACAAGCCAATAGAACAGGTGTCTCATTTCCAGTATTTAGGTTGTGACATATCTTATGAGGAAGACCAAGATATTAAGAAAAAGATTAATATATATCAACAAATATGTGGCACAATTAGAAGAACTCTGAAAACAAGAACACGAAAAGAAACGCAATTAAAATTTTACAAAGTCATGGCAGTCCCCACTTTATTATATGGAGCGGAATCCTGGACGCTCAAGAACAAGGAACTTAAACAGCTAGAAGCCTCAGAAATGAAATTTCTTAGATCGGTTAAAGGCTGCACCAGAGAAGATAAAATCCGAAATGAAGCAGTCAGGAACGAACTAGGGATGCAATCAATAACCGAAATGGCGATCCACCATAAAGAAAATGGAGAGAGCATGTCCTTCGTATGCCACCAGAAAGAATTCCAAAACAAGCAATGGAATATAAACCATATGGAAAAAGAAGTGTGGGAAGACCGAGGAAGAGATGGTGAGACCGGAACAGGCCTCAGGCCTAATCCTGGCAAGACAGAAGAAGAAGAAGAAATTGGGAAAATATGTACATATATATGTAATATAATATACAGAAATATGTACTCAAAAATATGAAATATGTAACATTAAGTATCATTATAACAATTATTTTTTGTTAAAATACCTTTATCTTGGCATATATTGTTCTGTGTACTTAACCCGGGAGTGGTAACGAGGGGGTCTGTGGGACCTCCATGATCCTTTCTTCCCGCTTGTTGTATTTCCCATGTTGGCTACCCTCACCATTGCTTTAGTACCTTTCTCTTTTTGGATCATGATATTTAGGGTGCTCTCAATTTGCCACTTTAGTAAGTTTATCCGTGTATCAAGCTATTGTTTTATTTGGAGTGCCCAGGGACCCCCGCGTTACCTTCTATGTTATCAAAGGTGTCAGTCTCGTACATTCTATTAGTTTCGGAACATATTGTATGCTGTATTTTTACGTTAGGATTCCCCTGCAAAATTAATACTGAAGTACTACGAACATTTTAGGTCCCTTTATATGTTAAGAAAGGAGTGGAAGAATACGCCAACTTTGGTTGAAAGGGGGTACTGAATATCGTTACTCACTGCCCTGGAAAATGAGTCTGCACGCAATTCCAAAATACCAGGATAATGTTTTCCTTGTTTATTGATTTGGATATGATTGAGAGAATTACAGAATCCACCAACATAAAAAATGAATTGGATTTAGATAGGAATAAAAATTATCGCAGCACCAATAAGACTGACAAAGGGCAGTAATTGTGCTACGTAAGGGTCTGTGAAATCAGGGCACCCAAATATTGCTGAATTGTGGAAAGTGGATAATATGGGTATTAAAATTTTCCATTGTACTTTGAATTTGAAAAGATTTCAATTTCTGCTATGAAACATGGGCCTGGATGTGACAACACACGCAGACCGGTAGAAAAGTTAACTCCAAATATTACATGCTTTCCTGATGAATTCTGAGTTGTTTAGCAACTAAATTCTTAGTAAATTGTTTAACTACATGAAAAAAGTTGTTAATAATAGAAGAATATTATATTAATTTATTTTTTAATAATTTAGCATATATCATGAAAAAAGTGTGGGGGTCTGGAGACACCCCACGTTACCACTTTTGTTTCAAAAAGTCACGTTACCACTGCCGGGTTAGTATAAAGACCAGAATTAAAAATTGTAATTCTCATAATCCTATTATTTACAACGATCTCCGTGTCAATAAGAAACATATATCGTCTCCGATATTATTTCAGTAGAATACCTCATCTTTGCGGCTCTAACACGCAAACAATTTTTATAAAGGAGGTCTCTAAAGAAAGAGAATTTCAAGGAAACGAGACGAATTGCATTCTGACTTAAAATATGAAGGATTTATTTAAAAACGCATGTAAATATTCATGTCAAATACACTTTCTTCTCCGTGTTTTCTGGATCCATTGTGACGGAATTGTCCCGTCATATAGCACTGCACTAATAGCACAAATTGTTTCGGATCCTGGGTTTTTCTTCAGAACGGAAGACCTCTTTTTCTTCACTAGATCCCCCTATTGACTGGTTGGGTAATTTCAAAGCTACCAGCTAGTTTCAGGGAAGATATTTACAAAAAATTAATTGTATTGTTAACTGAAAAATGAGGCAATATATTACTCGTTCACTTTACATTTGCAGACGGAGCGCTGCGATCTGTTTACATGAAGTCACCGCCGACTGAATGAGAAACGCGCGTCTGCAGTAAATACTGACCGTTTATAATATGATATAGATGGCGGTGAGCAGCACACAGAACCCTGGCAGGGCAAGAACATAACCATTAAGTAGTAGATAAGTGCAATGAAGAAATAAAAATATTGTACGGGAATGTTGTGAACAGCGAGTGGTGTGATCTATTTTGTTGTATATTACCTTAATTATTGAAGGGCGCGACTCCAGCTCACTGTCAGAAAGACATAATTCGTCAGATGTGCCCGAAGCGCTTGTTCTGCCTTCGGAGACAGCTGATTGACATCGGCACCATTCGTGTATTCTCGGTTGTGTGTTCGGCCTTCGCTTTCAAAACATCATTAGTTCCTAATTCTGCCGTCTGCAAATGTAAAGTGAACGAGTAATACTTGTTCAGCTTTTGAGTATCGAACAGTTACTTCGATATGCCTATAGATGCTGCAGCTTCAGAATCAAATTGATGTATAACTTGTATTACAAAATCAAAATTTTGAGTATTTTAGCTCATAGTGTCGATCCAGGTGCCCCATCTCGTTAATCCTTTTTTTGTATTGGAAATCAATGCGTCAACTTTATCAAACTGAGAATTAATAAGTTCTGCAGACACAACACATGCACAAGAGAGGTTAGAAGTAATAATTTTGCCACAGTATCTGCAGGGCTTCTGCTGCCTTGCACATGTACGGTGCTGAACTAGTACCGAAAGGAAGACATTATGTGTCACTTCATTAGGCCACAAAAATCCCGTTGTATCGTTAAAAAGTTTTGTAATAGTTTAACGGTTGCATTTGGGTAACACTTCGCAAGTTAACAAAATAAGACTTACACTTTTAAACGTTCATTAAACCTATCACAATCTTGGCAATATGATTTCCTTGCATATCAGTTCAACGGCGAGATTTTATTATATAAGAGCAACAAAACTCGAAAAAAATCCTCTCTTTTCTGTATTCAAAATTCGACTAGAATATGGTTTAGGATAGAGACCACGGAATTATGAAAACGTGCACAAAATTCACTTCTCCCCATAGCTCGTCACACGCAGTTTTTAACTGTTTTTGACGTAAATAAATAAAACCGATGCCGATGTAAAAATGGGTTGGAGTTACTTGAGATTCTCGGTCCAAAGAGGTAATTTACGAACAACGGTAGAGGGACGCATGTAAAAATCAGGGAAAGAAAAATGTCAACGGCCCTTGAGCTGGGGCGTATAGTTTCTGGTGAAGGGTATCGAGGTCAAAGGATACCTCTCTAAAATATGCGAAATGGGTGCGTAATATCGCCTGCTAAAGATATCATTTTCACAAATCAAAACTTCCTTTCTGTTCTGTGATACTCGCGCGGAAAACTAATAGAACAGAAGCTATACATTGCATCGTCGCCTTCCCCTTTAATACCGTTGTCATTTAAGGATACACTCATTTCAGCGCGCAATAATAGCTTCATTGTAGAGAGGAGGCTACAGAAAAAATGTTTGACAATGCTAAATTGTTTGTTTGGATGATTCCTTATCAAAACCAGATAGAAAAAATAAAGAATTATTTTTTTAAATATAGGATAATGGAAAAATGCAGTAATATGTAGAAATATGTTTATTTGTGTAAAATATGTAAATATATGAACTAAAAACTCAACGTTTTTGGCCACTAACCGCTGGAAAACGTGAATATATCGTTGATTCGACTTGATAGAGTTACCTTAGGAAAATATGTAATTATATAATTATCCCCTAATAATAAGACTAGCGTACCCGCGCGAGAACTCTGGCATGTTAAACCCAATCCTTTCTATTAAGAAGGACTGTTGTGAATGAAACGTATTTGTTTAAAAATGTATAAATGTAACTTCTAATGAACATGCAGAATATCAAACAAAAATAATAATAAAATTTATGTTGGAAACAAATTTTCAATTAAGGTTTATTCAGCATTATAGAGAGATGTTCTTGGAACAATTCATACTTCTTTAAAAACATTTGAAGAAATTATTCAATCTTCCTTAAAAAAAGCCATGTAAAGTATGGTGAAAATACCGAATCGGGCAAGTACAACTCTACTCTTTACAATCTTGCTTTCAGGTGTTTGTTAGAATTCAGTTTCGATGATACAATCCAATTCAGTATCGGAACTCCTATCGAACTCAATGTTTATTTAACCTAAAAATGCTTAATGTAATCAGGAACGGCGAACCTAATTTGATCATTGAAGTTTGATGCTGGTTCTAGTTTTGTGAGTAAGTAAGAAGCCGCTTTCAGCACCAGTTAAGGCTATCAACAGGGGTTTATTGGTGAAGATTTGTCGAAAAGAATTAGAGTTAGAGAATTTTAGTTTGGCTGATGAGCGAGGGTAGTGTCTGACGCCTAAAATACAGTGGCGAAGCTAGAGTCATGCAGTTGGATATTCTGAAAATCTAATCTTAAATTTTTTGTAAATATGCTACATTCATCTTTTTTTTTTTATTCAACAATATCGTCGCTAATCGTCTCCTGTATTATTTCAGTAGTATACCTTTGGGTTCCGGCTCTCACACGCAACCAATCTTTATAAGTGAGGGCTCTAAAGAAAGAGAATTTTACGGAGACTTGACGAATGCCACTTTGTCTTTAAAAATATGGATGATTTCTTTAAAAAAAACGCATCGAAATATTCATGTAAAATGCAACCCGCATCACATGCCAACCTACATCGGCAAGTAACTCATAAACAAAGCGTTTTAGAGCCTTAAAAAGTACAATTTTGAGGCCAAAGGCCTCAAAGACGCGTTTTTCACACCATAATCTATAAGATGAGACATTCTTCGATCCATTCAATTAACTTTATGATTCCACGCTTCAATACTTTTTGTCAGTTTTTTCAAAAATATTAGAGAGACTTTTTTATGTGCGAATGGAAACCTTTCTCAATAAACACGACGCGTTTTCAAATTGCCAACATGGATTCCGGAAATCAAATCTACGGAAACAGCCATTTTTTTTCTTTTCTTAAGGATGTTGCCTCATCATTGGATCAAAACGAAGCAACTATTGGAATATTTTTAGATCTTTCAAAAGCTTTTGACGTCATTGATCATAACATTTTACTTTCAAATTACCTTCGTATGGAATCCGTGGTATTGCTCTGGATTGGCTATGTTTGTACCTTAAACAACGATCTCAGAGAGTAGAAATACCTTACTGGAATGATGGAACTTTATGTACACACCTTTCCGGTTCTTTGCCAATTGCACGTGGAGTCCCGCAAGGATCGATTTTAGGCTCTATTCTCTTCCTATTATACGTAAATGACATGCCCTTAGCGATTCGAAACGGAAGAACAGTTCTCTTTGCGGATGATACAAATATTCTTTGCAACAAAGAAACCGTAAATAGTACAATATCAGCCGTTTCAAATTGGTTCCGTAATAACAAATAAAAGTAAATGAAAATAAACTTAATTTTGTGTTCAATTCATTTAAATGGGCATTCCATTTGAGGTTTGACTGAATTGATAGACCTAAAAATTTTGTTACATTAACATCAGTCAATGGCACACCGTTCATTTTCAATGGAGTACAGAATTTTTTATTTGATATGGAAAACTGCATTGAAACAGTTTTCTTTTCATTTACTTTTAATTTGTTATTACGGAACCAATTTGAAACGTCTGATATTGTACTATTTACGGTTTCTTTGTTGCAAAGAATATTTGTATCATCCGCAAAGAGAAACTGTTCTTCCGTTTCGAATCGCTAAGGGCATGTCATTTACGTATAATAGGAAGAGAATAGGGCCTAAAATTGATCCTTGTGGGACTCCACGTGCAATTGGCAAAGAACTGGAAAGGTGTGTATATAAAGTTCCATCATTCCAGTAAGGTATTTCTACTCTCTGAGATCGTTGTTTAAGGTACGAACATAGCCAATCTAGAGCAATACCACGGATTCCATACGAAGGTAATTTTGAAAGTAAAATGTTATGATCAATGACGTCAAAAGCTTTTGAAAGATCTAAAAATATTCCAATAGTTGCTTCGTTTTGATCCAATGATGAGGCAACATCCTTAAGAAAAGAAAAAATGGCTGTTTCCCGTAGATTTTTGATTTCCGGAATCCATGTTGGCAATTTGAAAACGCGTCGTGTTTATTGAGAAAGGTTTCCATTCGCACATAAAAAAGTCCTCTCTAATATTTTTGAAAAAAACTGACAAAAGAGAAATTGGCCGATAATTTTGAACTTCATTTTTGTTGCCTTTTTTGAAGAGCGGCTTAATCTTAGCTGTTTTAAAAATATCTGGAAAAATTCCTGTGCATAAGGATGCATTAAATATGTGAGTTAACGGGTGTATAATGGCTGGCGCGCACGTCTTTAACAAACAGTCCGGAAATTCATCTAAACCGGCCGAATATTTATTTTTTAATTTACCGATTATTTTGAGAATTTCATAGGAAGAGGTTTCGGAAACGAACATAGTGTCTAAGATTTTTAGGGAAACGTCAGATGTTGAATTTTGTGGCTGAAAACCCTTAGTGAGATCGACAGCAATTCTCGAAAAGTGTTGGTTAAAGAGACTAGCCACTGTTGCCGGATCGTTCACATCTCTATCGTTATCTTTTAAAACAACATTCTCTACAAGGTTTCTAGTTGGTTTGGTCGCATTTTTTACTATATCCCACATTGATTTTGTTTTGTTATTTTGAGTTCAAAATATCCTGATCGTGATCAACGGAAGTGGGTGTAGACTGTGTCTGTGTTTTAGCTGTACCAGTATTTTCGTTATCATTCGATGAAATTTTGAAATCAGCGGGTTCAGACATGTAGCTTTCTGAAAATAAAAAGACAATATGTTCCTCATAACAAATCAAGGAAAGTTAACTAATATTGCAAAGAGTAGGAGTGTACTTGCCCGATCCGGTATTTTCGCACTACTTTACTTTGCTTTCTCAAGAGTAAAAACTTTTTTTTTTATTTTGTGAGTTTCAAGGAAAGCTAACTTTCAAGTGAGATTGAATCGTTTTCTCAAATGTTGTTTTTAAAGAAGTGTGAATTATTCCAAGAACATCTCTCTATAGTGCTGAATAAACTTTTATTGAACATTTGTTTCCAACATCAATTGCATTGCTATTTTTGTTTGATATTCTATAAGTACATTAGGAGTTACATTTATACATTTTTAAACAAATAAACACGTTTTTATTAATAACGTTCCTTATTAATGGAAAGGATATACAAATGGATAGGTAAAGGGTGGGGTTCAACATGCGAGAGTTCTCGCACGGGTACGCTAGTTTGTTCTTTAAAGCTTTCGTTTCTACACAGTTAATTTCCCGTGGAATTTCTCACCAATGTCTTAACTCTTTAATGTAATCACATTCCCTTCACATAATGCTGCACTATATAAATGAACAGTTAGATTCAGTTGTATCAACCGAACCGTCTCTTGATATTTTTTTCTAGATCAATTTGTCTAACAAATACTACTGCAAATACAAAACAACTGCGGGTATGTATTTTGCATTATTAATGTATACATTTGTCAGTTCATTTTGAGGTCGCTCACTGTCAAGGAATGGATATTGTTTTATTAAGAAAAACCTTTTCTGAACAAAAGGACACTTTGTTAGTGAAAAGGTGCTTTTCGTCAAGAAATTCAATAAAATGAAAGTTTTCGAAATCTTGAAACCTGCAGTCCATCTGAGTCACTACTGTATCAATAATTTTAAAAGATACAATTTTTGTACCTTTCAAATAAATCTCGCCCTGACAGTTCATTCATAGTCATGACTACATTGATGCAGATTTCAATAGTCTTTGCATATCTAACACGGTATATTACTACGTATTGCTACTATTTCTATCTCTGTGGCGTATTACTTGACTCATGATTCCACATTGTTGAGCGAAAACTGAATTTCGATATCGTGAACCGTTTAGAAGTTATGAGACTGGCCACGGCCATCTCTAGAGACGGCCGTGGACAGGCACATAGTCAGTGGGACATTGTCTACAACACTATATCCTTAGCTTCATTAATTGTTTCGTCAAGAAAACACCAACAAAAAACACACAAACAACTCTACTTTCCCACAACGTCAGGTGATGAGTTGAATTTGCCTGGTCGAGACGTGGGCGCGCATCGCTGTAGAAGTCCGTGTCTACCGAGAGCCTAGGCTACAGCTGGGGTCTCTGCCTAGTGAATGCAAGTGAAAGGAAGATAGTGCACGCTCTCTTGTGCGTATAGATAGAGCCAGCCGGTGTCTACCCACTGGCCTTGCTCAGTTAGTGGCCCCAAAGAGTTTAGCAGCTCTGATAATTCCCTTGCGCGTAAACGGGGAAAAAAAGTTGAACACATTTAATTTTCTTCAAGATTCAGTAACAAAAATATTGAAAAATGGCAAGCAACGACAGATGTTATTGAAAAATAATTTGGGTATTATAAGGCTCTCAGATTACCCTTCAGCTTTGCCACTGCTGAAAGACCTTATTCGAATATTTTGCTGTCGCTGGGCCCGAATCCGGTGAGAGAATTTTAGTTCGGCTGATGAGCGAGGATAGAGTCTGACGCCTAAAATATCTTATTTGAATGTTTTGCTGTCGTTGAGTCCGAATCCTGTATCTTAAGGACCTCTTGACAGCTCTCATTCTTGATGAACAGTATTGCAATGATGTTACTTTATTTGGGTTTTAATTATACAAAGCACCTTGGCAATGCAAAAGAAATCAGATCACTTATTTGCAATATATTAAATGTTGCATTAAATTAAATTATTAGATGTTTCCATGTCTCATTGAAGTTGTCCCCAAAATTATAATGAAGTTTACAACATTGTTATAGAAGAATCGCCATTGAAGGAGATTCAAATGTGGTGCAAATGTATTAATATACAAAAAAGCACTATATACGAAAGAAAGTAAAAATGAAAATGAGAAAAATAATTATGGGAAGAAATAAAAGTATAATTTAGTTTATTTATTTATTATATGCATGTATTTATTAATTATAATAATTTATTATGTTTTTTTCATTACACGCATATACATGTTTCTCTCAAATAAGTTTCATCACAAATTGTTTCATGTTGCATCACATGAAAGTTATTTTTGCTAATTTGAAAATAATTGTTAAGAACTTTATAAATTTTAATTTTTAAAAAATAAATGTACCGAATAAAATTGACATATTTTTGTAGGCAGAATTGGAATCTGCAACGAAAATTGGGGGTTTCCATTAAAAATTCCAAAGTTACACCTGACTCACCCACAGGGGATAGGGTGAGGATCGTAACAATAGTAAGCTGATTGATATCTGATATGTGATTATGGGAATATTGAATTTCTAATATATTTATGGTGTAATAAAGTCAATCTGATATACGTATAATATACTTCAAATAAGTGTTATTACATTCTGTACTCTCCCCTGTTTCCGAAATAAATGCACTTGAGTCTTAACGTGACCCCTCCCAAAAGAGAAGTCTGGATCCGCGCCTGTATACATTACATCGTTTTTTGGAGTTAAAAAATTATTTTATTCAGAAATGGACTGCATGGCAATAATAGATACGCCGCTACCTTGCGGAAAACCTAAAACTCAAATTTTATGGACCAGCCCTTGGGTCGGAGGAGGTTAATAAAACAATTTCTATCAAAAATTAATGTAAAATACGACTGCTTATAGTATTGTTATACGACCATGACTTTCTGCTTGCTACAATTTTATAGTTCAGGAGAGTTGAATAATCTCGTCTTATTTGTTAAGAGACATCATCGATTTTCTCTCTTTCTAAGTAACAGGATGTCAGTTGCAGGTTCGATTCCTGGTCAGAATGAGATAAGAACGCAGCGTTGCCACAAAGAAAAATCTATATTTTCACTCACAGGCAAGCAAACGAAACTTTATTCTCCGTATTCAATTTTTGACTGGGTCATCATGCCACACGAGTGCCAGTTATCGCATTAGTGGGAGAGAGACCCTATTTGTCTCGGAGATGTTTTTTTTTTTAATTTCCTTATTAGTAATGCGTAAACATTTATTTACGCAAAGAAGAGAGTTCTACAATAAGTTAATTTGAGTTAAAAAATCACGGCTAAGCAATGCGTCTTTCACCGGTTTCGATTACGCTGCCTAAGGTTCCGGAAGAAAGCTTTCTATTATTGAGCCAAACAAATAATGTTGTATTAGGCCCTACAATTGATCGGATTAATTATTGTGCCAAATTTTGGTCATTGTTTGAAAATCTTCCAAGATATATAGACATTTACAAATAACGTTCATATGTGGCGTGTATTTTGTTACACAGAATTAAACTGTAGAGGGAGGAATTTAGAGGTTTGTTTTAGTTCAACATTCTGAGTATATTGTTCCCTCAGAAACGACGATTGAGTGATGGGTGACATCACTTATCTTGGAAATCAATTCATATTGGAGCTGCTAGAATTCTTCCTTTCTCGAGATATCTTCTCCTTTGTTGTCTTCCCGTTGCTGGTGAACATTCGTGTGAAAGTTAATGTAATAACGCAAAATATGAAAGTTTTCCTCGCGATTTCCGTATGCATCGCGCAGGCGAACGGTGTTTATATCGCATTCTGAACACTTTTGCCTGCACAATCTTTCGACTGAATTTAGCCAGTGAGAGGCCAGATATTTCTTAAGGACATTTTTTACTCATCATTAGGGAGAGGATTTTCTTGCACAAAAAAACCGATACATACTATTCAAAATATGAGGCATGTTTGGAACGAAAAGATATACAATTTTTGTGCAAACATAATATAATTTGGCGTTCTTCGTGAGAGAAATAATTGAAGTAAATATTCACCTTAGTAAAACACAATATATGTCTTGTATTTCTTCTGACTGGTTTACAAAATAAATTATCAAGAAATATCATAAATTTGCACAAGTATTTTTTCATCTTTATAAAAAACTCAAACTGTGACAAGGTCCTTCGAATCAATGAACCCTCACAAATAAATAGATTCTATGAAAAGAAAAAAGTTATAGACAAGTCTCTATGTTAACGAAAGATACAAACTATGCGCCATTAATTACAGGAGAATGCACCTACAGGAAAAATCGGCCAAATATGCACTAACATATTAATCTATATAGCATCGTATTCTAATTAAGTGACAAGAATTTCACTTAGCTATGCACTGAAGCAACGGACAACAATATGCAAGTTCATAGAAATTCGCTCCCTGTTCATCGTGCCCAAGAGTTCTTCCAATTTATTGTGTGTGGAGTGATTTCGTTGACGTGTGAACGACATGCAGTAAGCATTCGATTTAGTATACTAAATATTACTAAAATTTAGTATATTTAGTAGAATTAACTCAAAGTTTTTTTTTAATTGAAAACTTACGAAAAATGAGACTAAATTTCCACATTGAGGATACGTTGTGCCAAGTAGTAATCACATTATTTGGAAGTTATTTTAAACTAAAATCTACAATGATTTAAAATAATAAATTTTACTTTATTATTAATAAACATAAAAGTGGCCTAATATATAATTTTCAATATTACGTACTTTAAAGCAACTTACAATTTCACATCTATGTTTGTAATTGAGAATATGGTACTCTTAATTTTAAAAGCTGAACAGTCCAAAGAAAATTATTTATAAAATATGACAAAAATATAAATACAGAGTTTTGTTTATTTTTTCTCGTTAAACTTTGTCATTCTCCTTACTATTTCTGAACGTTTCTGAAGAGATACGGACAGCCGCACCGTTTTCCTTAGGAGCAAATAAGATGACTGAGTTAAAAAACTAGCAGGGGCGTAGCGTCCATGGATGTGGGTGATGTGTTACATACCCTGACAATATAAGCTATTTTATTTTAAAATTATTGTAAATTGTCAATTTGTTATTTTCTTTTTCTACTACAAAATATTTCATTATATTTCAAACATTGCGCCATTGAGAACTCGATTCTTCACAAGGATGAACGAATCATTCTGAAATGCGGCTGTGAATCAGATGCACCGTGACCCGTTACATCCAAGGTGCCTACGAAAAAGCGAAACTTTACGAAAATTCATTGTTCTCTTCGGTGTTTGTAAGAGAACAAAGTTAATTAATGAACATTGTCCCTTTATTTAAGTTTTATTACCTTATTTTAATGCATTTAGCAACTATATATTTGTAGCCAATTTAGGTTAGGGATTGTGCTGGTTGAATGCACAAGGGTATGTGACTGTGCAATACACATCTGTGCCCTGGAATGGCGAGCACCACGCGATGCAAAGTGCCTACATAATTATGGAGTCGTATTTTTGTGCCCAAATTATAGCACGTGAGAAACAGTTAAAATATTTGTAAGAAATATGAGAGGATAGAATTTTATTTAAACAGCAAACACAGGCTATGTTGAGCAATGCAACGGTGGTATAAGGGAAAATAGGGAAATTCTGTCACACTTCATTCGAGTTGTATACTTTTTTGTAAGACAAGGGTTTTTTTTCTAGCCATAATGAAAATAGGGGATCATCAAACAGAGAAAATTTCATGTGATATAAAAGTGAAATAATGAAATATGATAAAACTGACAAGGATGATATGAAAATTCCAGTGTTTCGTGCAATTTCACCAGAAATTCAGATTCATTGAATTTCAAGTGTAAGCACGGTAAAGTCCCATGAAATTAAAAATAAAATTTCTAAATCCTCGTTTGTCTCCGCCATACTGGATGAAACTCTTGATGTAAGCAGCAAAAAGGACAACTGTCAACTGCTTTTCATTAATGTAATTCAGTAATGTGGCTGTAAATTGATTGATCTTCTCTTTCCTATTATATTTTTATTATAGATCATTGTTTTCCATTGTATAAATTATACCAATTCTATTGGGTTCGAAATGTTATGAATTGGACAATTTTCAAAATCATTGGGTTTGATAGTGCTCTTTTTATTAAATTAAAACACACATTTATATTTTGCTAGGTTGTGAACATAAGTCAAATTTTTCTAACTTTCAACCAGTAAACTACATTAAGTACGTGAGCCATTATTACTTTTACTGGATCAGTTTTTATTTTAAATATACAAATTATTTGTGTGCTCTAATTGATCAAAGTGACAGAAATGGTATTGGTGAATGAGAAATATTTAAATTATAATTAAAGTTTTAAATTATTTTCTCATTTCTCGAGTTACATACCCTAAGCCAAAACTCAGGCTACGCCACTGAAAACTAGTGTTGCTACAACAGCACATACTTTCCCGCGTTATTGGAAACAGCTACGTAGCACTGAAATATTGCACTTTATACGCTACTAACATTTCAGCTATTATTTGAAAACGTTCAATTCAACCAAGAAGCGAAAAACTCACTGTTTCCATCGCAGTGTTGTCAGAACTACGTGAATTCTACAACTGCACAAAAGTAGAATACAAAAGTTTTGTAAACCTGTATTGGAAAAAGAAGCCTGAAACCCTGGACAATATAGAAATGCATTCCGTAGGGCCATGATTAGAGAAGAGTATTTTAAAACCATACAACAAATACTCTACTCACTACAAATGGTACAGCATTTGGTGCGAAAACTGCATATTTTCAGGCAAATATCAACATAAATTAGACAATTATAACTAATTTTCATACAGCTCCATCAGTTCACAACATTTGCACGTAAGTCACAGATATTTCTCAGCGCAAAGTGAGTTCTATTGTTGCAGACCCTGCATTGTCGCTATTCTGAGAGCTATTATTTTTTTCCAAATATTTCAAACTAAACAATTTCTAAAATATTAATGTGTAAATGTATTACAAGGTCGAATGTAAGAAACGAACAAAGAAATAATATACAAAATTGCAAATTCTAATTTACGATGCATCCAGCTGTCCGAAGCACAGTAAATTTACAGCGGGCTATTATGTTTGTCACAAAATTATAGAAAAACTACTCTTTCTTTGAAAAAATTAGGCATGATCTTATTTGAAGATGTAGTTTCGCTAAATACATTTAATTGAGAAAAAATTGTATTTTTAAAATTGTAGTTGTAAGAAAACGACGAAAACGAAGCGCAGTCAATTCCGAGGGGGTCATTATGTTTGTCAGGAAATTATAGAAAAACTACTCTTATTTTTAAAACATTCAACGTGACTTTATTTGAAGATGTTTTTGATGAGCATTTTTCATTAAAAAAATAATCGCGTGTTCACAATTGTAGTTGTAGAAAGACGCCAATTTTTTTTTTAATTTTTAAAAATGTTTGCCAAATCAGGCATTTCAACGAACATGAAACTTGCACCATTCTCTTAAGATTTCTTTATGCTATCTCAGGTCCCAATTTAATAAAAAAAGTGTGGATTTTAAGAAAAAATTGTTTATAGAAAATAAATTTTTCGAAAAAATACTTATGTTTTTAAAAAATTGAACATAACCTTGTTTAAAGACCTTTCTTTATGAACACATTTCATTAAGATAAATTGTATCTTCATAATTGAAGTTGTAGGAAGATGCCAAAAACATTGAAATTTTTTTCAGTTTTCGAAACATTATAGTTTTCAACCAACATGAGACCTACGCCGTTCTCTGAAATGACCTTCAGACTATCCAACAACAAAATTTTGTCAAAATTGTTGGCGCAACTTTTTTGAAAATTTTGATAATGTCCCAGGGGTTTTATATAGAGTATCCCCCAAAGTTAAAATATCGGTTTCAAATTCAAGGGGCCGTGACATCATTGAGATCGATCGGGAAATATCAATTTTGGAGAAAATTCGCTGAACGGTTTAGTGGCTAGCGTTGTTCACAGAGACGTTTTGGTTTCAATTGGTTTTTCGGTATGAAGGACCCACAAAATAGGGATTCAAGCTGCACCCCTTGTTAGGAGACTTTGTTCTTAATTTAGCAACTGGATTTATCCACTTTTTCGTTACCAGGGCCTTGTAATAAGAGTTTTTCTGCCGAAAATCCTCCGTGTTTTCGCGCAGCATGACCTACCTTTACCTACACTATACATACGTATTCGGGCATTTTTGCTTGAAAATACTGGCGAGAAAGTACGTGCTGCTTTGGCACCACAAGTTGAACGTAGTATTATGTGTAATCTTTTGGGTGTAGTATATTGTAATGTTACTATGGTGTCAGCTAGCACTGCAGCTGGAAGATCCCTTCCCTAACTATAACGGAATGGACGTGGCTAAAGTGCGTTCTTGATAGAAAAAACAAAAATAAAACGGTACTATTAAAATACGAATTTTAATGTTTAATTTGTAGAAAAGAGGAAGAAAATTTGTTAGTGAGAGAAGAATTTACTTGAGCTCATTGAATTTAATTAAAAGGTAATTGTACATGAACTTAAAATCTAAGATAATAAAACAAGCCCAGAGAATGGCTTCGCATTTAGCAGAATTTGTGAATTCCCATCTAGGCCAACTATGATGCGCCAAGAAGGTAATTTAGTTTCCTTCAAATTTCCCTCATCTATTTCCAAATATTTTGTTAAAAGATGATTTTGAATTCCCTTCAGCAAATGAGGCATTTTAAACAGATGAATTATTTATTTTTTCTCAATGAGGTATTTATCCTAAAAATAATGTTTTCTTCTTTTTCTGAAGATTATTTAAATATAAAACATTTATATAAAATATAATACTAAAATATATGAAAATATTAATGTAGATGTGCAATATAAATTCCACACAGCAAAACAATTGAAAAATCTGTCAATGAATCAGTCATTGTGTCAGTTGTAAAATTATATTACAAAAATTTTGAAGAGGAGATCAAAAAATTTCCAATTTAAAAATTATAAATGTTATTTTTTTACTTGACACAAATTATTTAAAAAAATCACAGAAACAAACAAAAATCAGGAATGTGACTATATAAACATTTGAGTGTACAAACAAAGTATTTACTTTGAGCATTGTAGGCTTTTATTCTCTGTTTTCTAGTTTCTTCTAACACGGAATTGACAGCTTTCACATTTGAGGATCCCTGATTGCACTGTTGCGGAGAAAGATAACTTAATATAGTGTTAGAAAACAATTTTTTTTGTATTCACTCTTTCGTAATGGACAATTGATTGTTAAAGTAGGATATGGAATGAATGTTATTTCTACATCAGATATATTAAATGATTGTGTAATAAAAGTTGAATGACGCTTACCAACTATTAAAGCCAGCAATGAAATGGGAATTTTCCATCATTTTGTCCAAGTTTTTCATTTATGTATTCGTGTCAAATATTCATTAAAATTGTTATATGTAACCAAGAAATTATTTAATGGTCTACAGATTACAGTTACATAAATGAATTCATTACGGAGTTTGTACATTTTCTACTATACAAAATAGAAGTGAGGTTCTATCTCTCAAATCGTATCCAGGTGTACATATTTCATTGATTTCATACATACCTACTATTTTATTAATTTTTATATTTAATACATAATTCACCAATTAAATCTTCGCAATTTGTTTTTCAACCATCGTTGATGCATAAGTTTATTTTTCGAGAATTTGTGATACGACATTCTTCAAGAGGTTAAATAATACTTTTCTTTTTAGTAAATTGTAAGAAATGCAGAAAATACCCATGGATGTTCCCTACACTCACCATAATCTGCATTCACGCAATTGTATTTTAAAAGTGCTCGGAATCGCAACAGCAGTGCTATCTGCGCTATGTTAGTGACTGAGGAAACAAAACTTTGTTCTTCGCTGTTCAACGTACAGAGAACCCAGGAGTGAACAGGTCCTGTGAGATATACTCTTTGCCGTATCGTAGGTTTCTCAACAACTAGAAGTAAAATTGTGGCTGAATTGTTACCTGATTGTGGTAAAGATGGAAGAAATTAATATTTTAGCAGAAAACATTATTAAAATAGAAGATGTAAGTAAACATTTTCTGTGTTTTTTGTGCAATGTTAAAACGCGATTTGTCAATATTTACGAAGGCATATGATTTAAGGTTATGTTGTACGAACATTGTATTAAAACTCAGTTGTAATATACGTGCTAAGAGGAGCTTATATTAATGATTGACATACTTTTAAATGAATGTTTTTGTGTTGCCGCCAGGTTAAAGAAGAACCTACGGATGGGAGCGAAGATTTTTGTTGGAATGCTTTTGTGAGTAATGGCCCTTGAATTCATGACCACACAATTAACCGGACAATGGATGGGTTGGGTCTGTGAGTCCCATGACGTAAGAAAATCGTAAGCCACTCACGTATAAATAATGGCAGAAACATGTTCGTCTCTCTACCTTTTCTTTATTTGCAAATGAAATGTGTGGTGCGATAGTTATTGCCGTATAGCTTGCATACGTGATTATATGCGTCATATGTTTCCTACTTGGTCTCTCTCACCAAACCCATTCATTTGCGTAACTGTAATCGAGTAGGCACTTAGTATTATTGGAATTATTTATTATTGCGATGTAGGTAATTGTTGTTTTTGTGTAGTAGTACGTACAACTAGTCAAATTGATCTACAATGTCAGAAACGAGACGTTTCTAGTAGAATGACGAGGATGGTATTAAGGAGGCCTCATTTGGCTCCTCATTACATTTACCAAATTTTTTTTGATAATAAAAAATCCAAGCTATATTAACAAAAATGTTTTCTTTTGTGTCAAACTAACATAATGAAGTCCTCTAACAATGATATTAACAAATTATTTATAATGTAATTCTGGTTTTTTAACTGGGTCTCTCAGACCCGACCCATCCATTTGTGGTACATTTTTGTCCTCATCCATCGCTGGGTTAATTCTAGGAATATTTAATTGTTGTTGATCGTTTAATTATAAACTCTGAGTTTGCAAATATTTTGGAACTTTTGGAGGCAGGAACAATGAATTTCCAAATCATTGGAAAACAAGGAGTTTTTGATTAATTACCAACAGACATTAACTATCCCTATAATTTGATAGTAATATTTTTATAATAACATTAGTAGTGCAATCCAATCACTATTTTGTGGTAATCAAAAGTTGAAAAATTGGCATGTTGAGGTTAGTAGAAGTAGCCACCATAAAGTTGGTGTATATTTTTTCATCATTGAAGAGTTCAAGAGATGGTGATATTTTGTGCTTTTGGTGCTTAAGTGTCCATGTTGAGTTCCCGATTGGGGCAGGACAAAAGTGAAGGTTTCACGGGAATGTATAATTTGTCGATGTGCCAGTAGGAGTAGTGTGAATTGTATGGTGAAGCTAAGTAATGATGTTTATGCTTTGAAAGGTAATTCTGGAGGGGCTTTTGCACTTGATAGCTAAGTAACGAAAAGAAACTACCTTACTGCCTCAAAATTGTTGTTGAAGTAATGCGAATCATCAGATTGTGGAGAAGGCAAAGTGTTATCGCTGGAAAGATGTAAAATCTTAAGCATTTAAGTGCACAATGAACCATGTCCAAACCAAAAACTTAATTTGATTAAAAATGTCAAGAATTTGAATTGGAAGACATGCTTTTTGTCATTTTAAATTTATCTGCAGTGATCTGCATATTGAGAAGTGGCTAGTTGAGAAAATATTTTTGAGTGTGTTCATGTGAGTGATATTGCATGCAGCATCTCTGTGTTATAAATGGTGATCATTAGGGAGCGGAATTTTATGCCCTAAAGAATCTTGAAATATGCTTTTTAAAATATGCATTTATGACCAAAAAATTCTGGAATATGCCCTTCAGTATGCAATTAAAATCAACAATATTTCATTTCCAATATAAATCTGATATAATTGAGATATTATTTTTGATATAATTGAAGAGAATCATGCTTGGAATGAAAAAAAAATTGCGTAAACATAATATAATGTTGCTTACTTCTCGGAGAAATAATTGAAGTATATAAGCACCTTAATGAAGTACATTGTAGGTCTTCTTTAAATTTTTCTGCCTAGTTTAAAAAATTTATCATAAAATATCCTACATTTGCACTAAGTATTTTATCACCTGTAAAAAGAAAACCAAAAATAATTTTGACAAAAACAATTTTGACATTTTTCTAATCAATGAATGCTCACAAATAAATAGATTCTATGAAAACATGAAACTTTTTTCTCTATTTGAACTAAATATGCAAAATCAGTGCCTTTAAATACACGAATATGCACCAACAGGAAAAATCAGCCAAATATGCGCTAACATCTTAATCTATATTGCACCATATTCTAACCAAACATCGAGAAATTTCACTTAGCTGTGTCCTGAAGCAGCGAACAAAAATAAGCAAAATCATAGAAATCCGCTCCCTAGTGATCATAAAATCAGCTACTTTGATGAAAACACTTTTCATGTCGTCTTCAATTTATTTTCAAATTCAGCATTTTTATTAACATTTGCTATCCAGCCCTATTGCACTTTCTAACACTAATTGAACTTTGTAAAACAAAATAACTTTGGTTTTCTTCTTCTTCCTCCCTCACGTATAGGCCGACTCAGACTATGCGTCCATGCATACTGCCTTTACTGGGGCTCAGAAACATTATCTCGGAGGCAGGGCATGAAGCATTATTACCCCGTAATCAGCATTTTTCTGAATCTAATTTTTATCTCCCAGGGTTATAACCTGTTTGGGTATGGATGATAAAATGATGATAGTGAGGGGTGAAAGAACAGGACACTCATATAGCCATACACAAATACACTCATGGCTGAGGTGGGACTCGATCCTGTGGTCCGATATATCTAGAATACTACATTACAATATATTACAAATAATAAATTGTAATGTAGTATTCTACATTGGGGTAGGAAAATCTGTACAGTGTTATTTTAGATGTCATTTAAATGCGAATAAAGAGGGTTTTGAAAAGAAGTTCAAAATTCTTTAACTATCATGCTAAGTGTTTTGAAAATACTGTTTTGGAATTGTCAAAAATGTGTGCAAAAATACTCACGTCTGTAAGACCATAACACCGTGTAACAAGATTTGTTTAAGTTAATTTTGTTGTTGTTTCTGATGCAGTATGTTTTAAAACACTGTAAACACGATTTTTCATGTGGGAAATTGTTTTTTGGGAAATTACATCGATTTTTTTAATTTTAGCAAAATACATTTATTTGAAACAATGAATGCTCGTTTACATATACTCAAGAAACAAAACAAAAGAAGTTCTTACATATAACTTTTGAAAAGATGTAAATGCAGTAAATATGTATGACAAAAGTGTTAAAGTACATGAAAATGCTTACATATCATGGAGTGTGTGCTTAAAAATGAACTATCTTACTACATTTCCTCTGGTACATTACATCACTCTCTCTGATCAGTCCTCGGATATAATCACAAAGTATACCCTGGTACCTTCTTTCAAACAACTGTAAGTCCTCATGGAAACTTACACCCTGTTCCTCTAAATATGCACTCATATGAGGACTTGAAAACCTCCAGATGTGAGTGGAGTACATGCAACTTTAGAAACATTCTGCGCCCCATTGATTTGAAGTTATTCAATACATCATCTACCACATCCTTGAATTGTCCATTCTGTGATTACCTAGGAAACTATTCACAACATCTCCGAAGCTCCTCCAGGCATTTCTTTGAACTGGTAGAAGCTTACTAATGAATGTGTCATCATGAAGTATTCTTTTCACGTGGGAGCCCACAAAAATTCCATTCTTTATCTTAGCTTCTGATAGTTTGGGGAACACATTCTGGAGGTTCTTCATTGCATCTGATGCTATATCTAATGCCTTTACAAATTGCTAGATGAGAGTCCACGTTTAATATGGAGGGGAGGCTTAAGCATATTTTCCTGCTCAATAAGGGCCAGAAAAATGGAAGTGAGAACCCATCTTATCAGATTTAAGAGTCTGAATTCTCGGAGAAGTCCCCTATATTTGATCAGTTCTGTATTTACTCCACCTATACCTGGTGATTTTCTGTTTTTCATTTGGTGTATAGCTTCGTGTAATTCTTCAAGTTGTATATGATCTCCTCGGTACAGATCACCACCACCAAATTCATGTATAGAGTTGTTTATTGCTTCAGGTCCTTGTTCTACCCAGAGATTTGTGTAGTGATTAATCCATTCCTTTGTGTCGATAGTGTGGAGACATACTGTATCTCTTCCTGCTTTATTTAATTGCTTCATAAATTTATAAGCTATTTCTTGCCTATGTCGTTCTCTATGTTGGATATTAATTTGTCCCAGGATTGTTGGTGGATTGTCTTACTATTTTACGAGCGTAATTACGTTTTCTTCTGTTTTCTTTTGTACATATTCTTTCTTTTGTACATATTCTTTGTCTTTTCTTTTCCTCTATGGCATTCTCTATTTCCATGTTCCATATTCTTAGTCCCCTTTTTTTTTGTTGGAGGGTGTTTTTATTTGGAGAGGTGATTTATTGGTTCTCGCCAAATACTTGGTACACCAAATTTCATTTTTCTGTTTTCTCCTCTGTGCTAGACCTCGAGAGTGGATCTGCAACATCCACAAACGACATGTGGTGCCCAGTTCTTGTCTTGGTTTCCCATAGGCATACCAAAATATGAACTGTATGCTAAGCAGAAGATAGTAGCATCCTCTATTCTGTGCTTTTCTGCTTTCGATCCCAGTAAGATGCCACACTCATAACAAAAACAGTCTGGATTACGCTTACAACAACGGAAAATGCCATTATTCATCAATTATATGAATATGAAACGGATAACACACAGTTGAACCGTTTATTCATCTCATAGATAAAGTGTTCTTAGCAAATATAATTTTAACCACTTAATTTCATATAACTGGGTATAAAAAGCAAAGAAACGATTATATAAAAGAAGGAATATTCATTGTAGTTTAGTTATGACGTAATTCATCCAAAACAAACATAAAATTCACTTAAGCAAAAGTTCTTTTTTTTAAAATTTTGTTACATGGTGTAATCAACGTATAATAAATATGTCAATGATCAATGTCGCTTATCCAAAATATATTAAAAATCTTGAAAAAGGTTTCATCCATAATCCTAAGTTATTTTGGAACTATATTAAATCTAATAAGATTAAAAATTCTCGTAGATCTCATGTTATGACATTAAAAAATATTCCATTAAATAGTGATGACGATATTTCTAATAGCTTTGCCACTTTTTTCAAATCAGTTTATGTTTCTCATGATGCAATCAATGACCATATTCTTGATTGTTCTCTTTTTTTGGCACTGCTAACACATTTAACATCAACAATATCACATTTGAAGAAATTCGAATTGCTATAAAAAACTGAAACCTAAAATGTGTAGCGGTCCTGATGGTTTACCACCGTTTATATTGAAAGGCTGCTATGATGCGTTATCCTATCATTTTCACATTATTTACAATCTTATTTTAAAATCTGAAAAATTTCCTAAGAAATGGAAATTTACTTGTGTATGTCCAATACTTAAGTCTGGTACTAATATAAAAATTGAAAATCATAGACCTATTTCAATAAATTCCTCTCCTGCTAAAGTATTTGAACAAATAATGTATGTAAAAAATTTTAACGATGTTAAATGTGACTTATCTGATTACCAACATGGTTTTATTACTGGTAGATCCACAACCACAAATCTTGTAAATTTTGTTCAGTATGTTTCAAGCAGTTTAGACCATAGAGTTTAGGTTGATACAATTTACACAGATTTTTCTAAAGCTTTTGACAAGATTAATCACAAAAAACTCTTATCTAAACTGGCATTTTTTCGAATTTTCAAAACAAATGAATTCGTATTTAACAAATAGAGCGCAATACGTTAAATTTCTTCTTCACAAATCTTACGTTTATAAAAGAATCATTCCATGTCAAATCGGCCAAAATTTCCCGACCCTCTTCCGATTCGACTGAAACTTTTTAAATCGTTTTAGAAAGACGAAACAACACTGAATATGGTCTTTTTGGCGTTAAATTTTACTTCCTTTTGAACATTTTGAAATGTGATATTTTGCATGAGTTTGAGTGTATTATCTAAAAAACTAGTAGAGCATCTTCAAATTTGATATTACTTTGCAACTTGCTTTATATTTTCTCAAATACTCCATCTCGGATTGCCCTCTTTTTGTCGTCGAATTGAAATGGAAACATTGAAGTTTATAGTAGTTAAAGAATCTCGATGGTAAATGGGAATTTACTAAAGTTATTACCAGTTAAAGTTACATTTTCATTTTTGCTTTTTATGGACTTAGGAGAACTATACATATATAAACGTTTATCACTTGGAGAGCTTGCTTTCGTTATTTAATGATTAATTCTCGTACATTTAAAATGCATACATTTAAAATGCACATATTTTCGAAGGCAGAAATTTCTGTTTATACCGGGTGACCTACCATTTGTGAGCCACCCTCATATCTTCTTATCGGTTCACAACATGAAAAGCAGTTTTCGCTCATCAGTGCGGGATCATGGGGCAAATAATGTGCTTTAGAGATATTGTTTGTAATATTTTTAGTTTTGTGCGGTTGTAGTAGTCGACTTTTTAGAGAATTACGCATTTACAATTCAAGGCAGCGTACACAAAGTACATTGGAACAATGCTCATGCTATAAATGCTATTTGCGGCCAAGCGAAGAAGCCATTTTTTCAATCAATTTTGTTATAATATCAGATGATTTAAATCATAGTACGGCATCGTGTATTATTTCCAAATACAGCTAATTATTCTTGAAAACTAAAATTTAAAACTTTTTTTTTGTAACTAGGTCGAAATGCCACTCAGCTCTTCCTGTAAAATATTCTTCATGGAGGCAGAGATTAAGAATATTATACTTATTTTTATGTTGAGCGTTTGCTCCATCTGTATAGTATAAGATTTTTCTCAGGTGTAATGTTACAAGGGTGATATAATGATAACACCGGTGTCGTATTTACGACATTGCACACACTTTATTAACTATACACAAATACAGCCACCAACGTGATACCTGCTCGGGGTCTCCTACATAACTACTACCTAACTGCTCTCCGTCATCTACCGCGAGTGTCCCGCGCTTCGCAACTAGGCGCTGCATGCGCCATCTGTTCGCAACATCAGATACTACATCAGGTTTGATATTTTAGATGCTTTACTAGTTTTTAGATAATACCCTCTGGGCTGGAACTCGTGCCTCGTGGCTCAAGAGCGAAGTCGCTCGCATTTCACCAAGGAGGTCCGGGTTCGATTCCCGTCGATCTCATGTGAAATTTGTTCCAACAAAACGAGTCCACCTGCTTCACAAGGGCTAGTCCAACCCCTGTGAAGTGCCCTAAAACCTATCCACATCCTCATTCCTTCCCAATTCTGGCCGCTGGGTAGTGACGCAGGGGCGCGTACGCGGAGATGCTACCTGGCGGTCCTCTAGACGACTAACGAGACGTGACAATGACTTCAATTGATTCTTGTAACGGAGGATTTCTCCCAGAAAGCGCATCAGTAGAGGTTTAAAGCGCTAAGCGCTCAACGCCCCAAATGGGGCTTAGGGACGCGTTGCGTCGAAAGGTAGACGCAACGAATGTTGGGGGAAAAAAAAAAACTAATGCAAAATATCACATTTCAAAATTATCAAAAGGAAGTAAAATTTAACGCCAAAAAGACATTCAGTGTTGTTTCGTCTTTCTAAAACGATTTCAAAAATTTCAGTCGAATCGGAAGATGGTCGGGAAATTTTGGACAGTTTGACATGGAATGACCCCAAACTGATTCTGGAGTGCCCCAAGGTTCGAATCTTGGACCTCTATTATTTCTAATTTATATTAATGATTTGCCTAATGTAATTCAAAATGTTTACTTTTTGCTGATGATTTGAAAATTTATAAATCAATTGAAAATGAAAATGATTCAAACAAATCGCCAGCTGATATTAATAACGTCTACAGATGGAGCGTAGAGAATGACTTGTACTTTAACATTAAAAAATGTTTCATTACTTATTCTCTAAATCATATCTAAGAACAAGTTACTCAATGAATAATGTATCATTAGAACTGTATATTTTGTAAAAGACTCAGGTGTTACTATTCAACATAATTTGACGTACCATAACACATATTTAATATAACTAATGATGCATTAAAAAAACTTGGCTTTATTATTCGAAATTCCCAGAATTTTAATAATACCTCAAGTTTAAAACTCCTCTTTAATTGTCTTGTGCGCGCCAGATTGGAATGCGCTTCAGTTATTTGGTCTCCTCATTGCATATCACTTTACTGCAATTTTTTTAAGAAGGACTCTCAAGATTACTCAAATCCCATCTTCGCAATGGAATATGTCACGGCATTTCGCGTCTTTTCTCGGTCTTGCCGGTAGAAGTCGCATGATCGCAAGCACTGCTTCATACGGTCGCGATTGTGCGAAATCTAGCGGAACGACTGAGAAAGACGCGAAATGCCGTGACATATTCCTTCGCGAAGAGGGGATTTGAGTTATCTTGAGAGTCCTTAGAAAAATCGCAGTATAAGTAACCAAATTGAAAAGATTAAAAAACGATTCTCGAGGTATTTATATTACAAACAGTTCAATCTGCTTATGAAATTGCTTATTCTATTTTAGTTAAAGAATTCAATCTAACTACTCTTGCCAATAGAAAAGTGCTTAACAATTGTTTTTATTTAAAATAGTTAATGGTCTATCAGATAACAGTGAATTGCTGTCACAATTGTCATTTAATGCACGAGTATCAAATTTAAGAGGACGAGAAATATATTTCAATAAACCAAATACAACATCGCACAAATATTCACCGCTCTTGCGAATGTCTTCAAAATTAAATGAATTCAGTAGAGTGTGGGATTTATACTTTAGTTTTTCTTTGCTAAAATATAAATAGAATTTAAATAAAATATTGAATGATCACTGAATGTGGATTTATTGTGTTAAGTATTACTCGCTATTATGTCCCGATTGTTTGAAGATGTGTTTTCCATTTTTGTAATATCATTTTTTATACTCATTTTTATTTCTTTTTTGTAATGACTGTTTGAAGATATGTTTCCATTTTTGTTTATTTTACTGGTGTGTTGTTTTATCAATTTTGGGAAAAATACTTATTCTTGTACGTCAGAACTCATAACATTCGTTTGTTTATTGGAAATTCATCGTCGAATATGCATTTTACGAAAATTACTACAGCAACGTACCCGGTGGTCCGATTTTAATAAAATAAACTTCAACTACTTCTTAAATCGTGCGCTATCTAATTTTCGTGCCTAAATACATTTTCTCCAAGCGTATATGTAAATAGAAGTACTGTTTATACGCGACACTGCCGTCGCTTGTTTATTCTATACTGGGTTCAACGTACATAGTCCCTGCTTTGGTATATTCAGTCCCACTTCATTAGATCTTTTTAGTAAAAATGTTTTAAAACGACCTAGAAATAAACCTGGGTCATTACAATATATGTGTTTATACACACAAATACATGTATATACCGTATGTGTGTGTGTTTATATATACATATACACATGTGTTTATATATGCATATACACATAAGTGTGAGTAATTCCGTGTATATTACACGTGTATATATGAACATGTTCTACCCCATCTTCCCACTGGGTGCATATGCACCCACTAAAATATTTCAACTATGTAACAAAAATAACTAAAGAAACTCATTTGTGTGTGTTGTTGAGGGTATTTAGAAGCGATAAATAGGGAAATTAATGTGTTTGTTAGTTACCCATAATTTGTGGTGGAAAGGGTTGACTCTGAGGATCTGAGTTCGTGTCGCAGAGCGGAAACAATTTGCTGGTTGAAAATAATTTTTCTCTGAAGTAGTGTAATAGCATTTAGGACCGTTTAGAAACACCGAGAAAGTATGTGATTTGGAAGCGCCACTAGTTTGATTTGTCTCTCACGTCGTCAAAATTTACATTATAGATGTATTTTATTGTTTAGTGCTTTTCTTTTCACATAAGTTTCAAAGAATCTCTGATGATGGTTTTTGAAATGTCCACAAGTGGGCCATAATAAGGGAACAGTATTGGCAAATTTTCGAACCAAATTTTCTCAAAAACTATTGGAATTTTTTCGCCGAAATTCTCAACAATGGAAAAGAGTTAATTTCCCTCCCATATTCCAGAAGCTTGATTTCTTCCAAGATATTTGGAGCCCAAAAATCAAAATAATGCTGAAAAATGTAGGTTTTATTTAATCACACACAGAATGAAAAGTATCTATTGCATCGAAACTAAAAGTAAACCATCGCGTCAAAAGTTTTCTAAATATTTTGTTTTATTACATTTTTTCGGATTAATGTAAATATTCCCGCAGATGTGATTTTTCCACCTGTTGTATTTGGTCACAAAGGGAAATGGAGAGTGATTTTGAAATTAAATTGGTGACCATAACAGGAAAGTTGTTATTAAACAATGTGTGTTTATTTCTCGATTCATGAAAATTAACACGATAGAAAATGTATCACTGGAAATTAGAAAGAATGTGTCAGTCATAATACATATTAGTGTTATGGATTTAGGGTCATCGTATTGTATTACTGAAATCGTTTGCTTACTGTTAGTGCAGAAAATGAAACCGTACTTTTTGTACGTAAGTATTTGACAAACGTACGTAAAATGGGACAATGAATGATAAAACTATAATTTGCGTTCATCAATTTTGAATCGTTTGTAGTTAAAATATTTTATTTAGTCAGTATATTGCTTTCCCTGTTTCAAAGTATTTAAAGTAATGTTCATTTGTGGCAATATTTACATTAGTGGCGAAATGTTCACATTATTGTACGAGTACATTGCTTTAAATAACGTCTAGTAAAGTTTCTCGAGAACTCGACCGTTTTCTGTGGAAACTAGCTAGAAGTTCCGCATTTTCAGAAACACTCAAACGCCATTTTCTCATAAATTGTTCCAAATTTTTTCTTAAAAGTTTTCGAACGGATAGTGAACATTGCACTCATTAATATGACCTAATGTTCAATTTGGAGATTTTTTTGCAATAATAAGAATTTTTTGCACATAAATGCAATTTTTTTGCATCTCTGACATCGTTAACATTTCCGGCAAATTGTAAACATTATTATATTTGTAAGTTAATGGTCTTCAAATGAAGTTTCTCGAAAACTCAAAAATTTGCTGTGAAAAAGAGCTTTAAATTTCGCATTTTTAGTACCGCTTATACGCCATTTTCTTAATGGTTAATATTTTTTGAAAGAAAATGGCCATTTAGGAAGAAGTTTTAGTGTTCTTTAGTATTTAAAACTTAATATTTCCGTTCTACCAATAGGAAACCGAAAAGTCAAGAAAATATAAAAAACAGTACTTGGGCGGCGATAGATGGCAGCTGGCATGAGTATGCAGCAATTCCGAATAGCAAGCCTATACTCAAGGAAATAGAAAACTAATACGGGAAAGTCTGTGCCATTCTGTAGCACCACTAGTTAATTTTTGGGCACAATCTGCAATATTGAAGTGCATGCAGTAAAATAGTGCTTAATATTGTAGCGGTACGCTAGTTTTTCTGCGAATTATTTTCATAAATAAAATGCCGATGCAGAAGGCTAGTGCGTGGAGAGAAGCCACCGCGCCACGCTGACGCCGGTCCCCGCCCGCGAGCGCGCGGACACGCGCCCTCCGCGGATGTTTATGGCACCAGGGGGACGAGGGGAGACCTTTTGTTCGGGACCTCGCGCGCCCTAGAACTATTTGAATAGATTCGCGGCGCGTGCCCGTCACGGTCTTTTGGCTTTCACTCGCGCTGGGAAGCTCAAAGTTGTAATTCACTGCAACCTTCGGGGGTACAACGATCATGTCTCACACCCTTCTTGACCTACTTTCTTCGATAGACGAAGAGGGTTTTTGGAATGAGACAGAGTAAGGAAAATTCCCAGAATCGCCGGAGCTGGTTGGCTAAAAAAAGAGTTAAGACGCCATCACACTCAACCAATCAGGGGTAGAATTCTGTGGGGAAGGGATGATTTCGAAATATCTGCGAAATTTGGGGGGGGGGAAACAGAGGAACAGCACACAAAAGTGAGGGTACGAGAGACTTGGGTGACGAGAGCTGAGGAGGGAGGTCGAGGTACCTCCGGCATCGCGTGCTCTGGGGAGCGATTTGGGATTGCGCCGTGCAATCCAATTCTGTCTTGCTTAATCTCGATAGCCGGGGGAAACTCTTTCCGAGTATCAAATTTTGAACTCTGCCACCACTGGCTATTTGACCGATACTCTTCGAGATTTGTGCTCGCATAGAGCATATTGGAACTCTCAGATCGTGCTGTGTGACATTGTGCGTGAGATACGCGATCGCTCGTGATTTGGGCCAACGAAGCCGCCGTCGCCACAGCCCGCGCCGCCACCGTGCCGACACCGCCCCGTGTCGCGGCCACGCGCCGGCGAGCGCCCCTTCGGCTTT
Organism: Acheta domesticus; assembly: GCA_031308135.1. NCBI lineage: Eukaryota > Metazoa > Arthropoda > Insecta > Orthoptera > Gryllidae > Acheta > Acheta domesticus. Next base: position 47,389 of record JAHLJT010009847.1, read on the forward strand.
GGAAGGCCGACCTGCCGCCGTCGCCACCACCAGCTACCACCGGTGCCATTTGATGCCTGTTCAGCACCGTCATTATCAGGCATTGTATTTGGTCAACGACCGTACAAAGACTTTTTTCTGTGAATTGCGATGCCGCGCAGAGGCACGTAATCGCCAGTTCAGAGGGCGAATGATCGTTTCCTTTGTGTAATCAGTAGAATAATTGCATTGTGAATTTTTTTTTTGCTTTTCTCTTAGATTTAAGTTTCTTTTGTTCCTAACCAGAGCTCACTAGGTAGGGCATTTCTTCCAAAATTCCTTGTGTAACTTCTCCGGCCTATCATTAGGCGGAAATAAACTTTCTATTGTGTTTACCAGTCACCCAAATTGTTATTGTCATTATATTGCGCCTTGCAGTTCCTTCCATCACCGCCTATTTTCAGAGAGGTAACAAATTGACTGACTGAGCTAGGCCCGGGCCGCCCTCACGGATTTCCGGCGCTCCCACGTCGCCGGGGACCGCGTGCGGTGCGTGACAATATGTACATATTTGTCACAAGTGTAATACACACTAAACCCAATATTGCTTATTCACTTCAATTTGCAACCATTTTTGAACCAAAAAGACAAAATAAAGTTCTCTCTGAAACTGACTGACTGAAGAAGGAGAGAATTTCATTAAATAAAATTGTCTTAAATTCCAAATCCAGTAATTTCAGGCTCTCACATTTTACAAATCACAGTTGGGTCCAACATGTACTCTTAAGTTCACTGCGTGCGACTGCTACAAGGTGTGAGGTGTGTAAGGTTAAGTTTCTGCAAAACCAACAGTTCTGCATAACCTTCCATTGAATTTTTCCACATTTCTGACGTGACATGCTAATGCCGTAACGTATATTTGTAAATGTCTTTTCTTTTCAATTGTTATGAAAAATAGCCAGCGTTGTATGATGTCTCTATAGAAAGAAAAAATAACTGATTCCAACAAAAATCTCATCATGGCCTAATTCTTGTGACATGCAATACGAACTCAATAATATTGTGACATTAATAGCTTATGTTTTATTTCTACCGCTGCTAGTATACTTTCTTTCTACCGCTGTGGAAATGGATATATAATGCTATGCAAGAAACTGCCGATTCTCGGCAGAAAGACTTATTACAGGGCCCTAGCGACGAAAAAGTGGATAAATCCAGTTGTTAAATTGAGGGGAAAGATCCTGTAACAGTGTTGTAGCCAGAATCCCTGTTTTGTGACTCCGTCGTACCGATAAATCGATTGACGGAAATAAGCCTGTCTGTCTGTAAACGCGAGCGGCTAAACTGTTCTGCCGTTTTCGCGTAAAAAGTTATTCCCCAATCGATCTGGATGATGTCGCGGACCCTTGAATTTGAAGCCGAAATTTTAATTTTGGGAGATACTTTGCGTGAAGCCCGTGGAGTATTTTCAAACAAATGGCTGCACAGTTTTTTATTACAATTTGCCGTTGGATAATGTGAAGAAAATTTAAGAGAATGGCGCAGGTTTCATATTGGATAAAACCCAGATTTTTGAAAATTGAAAAAATTCACAATTGTTTCGGCAACTTCCTACAAATACAATTATGAAGGAAAACATTTTTCTTAATGTAATGTGTTCATGAAAAACATATCTAACAATGCCATGTTCAATTTTTTAATTAGTATTTTTGCGAAATTTTGTGACGGGCAATTTTTATTTTATTCAAACCGCTTTTCTCAGAAACGGGAGAACGTTTTTGTATTAAATTGAGACCGTAGGTAGTATAAAGGACGCTGAAGTGAAGGGTGCCTGATTATGCTGATATTGCGAAAATTACGAAAAAAAAACCCGTCTTCCTTCAACTACAATTGTAAAGATACTTTTTTAATGAAATGTGTTTATCAAAAAGAGATCTCGAAATAAGGTCATGTTGATTTTTTTAAATATGATTGTTTTTTGTGTAATTTGGTGACGATCCTTATCACCCGCTCCGAATTAACTGCACTTCTTGAACTTAATTCCAGGCAGTTGGATGCAACGGACCGCGCCCGACCATTCCTCCTCCTTTCTCTCCTCGCCCCTTGCGCACATGCACTACCGCACGTACCCGGAGGCCAGTCTGTAGCTTAGAGCTTGTCTCGGCTGCGGCCAACACCCCGCTAGTAGGTCGGCGCCCGATCTGGCCTTTCAGCGGGAGAAGATCACCACCGCCCCCGAGAGGAAAGGACTTTCTTGAAGGACGAATGACCTTGGCCGTTGACGCGCCCGGAATCACCAACAACCAATCGATCGCATGTAGTTACTCCATGAATTCAGTCTTTTTGTTTCCTAAATATTCATGTCATGGTTCTAGGAATATCCATAACTCCAAGATTCAGGTCTGGCTAAAGTGTGTTTTGTCTGGAAAAAGTTAATGAGTGGATAGGGGTAACAGTATTTTGAATAACAAGCAAGTTGTATCAGTTTCATCCCTTTTTATTTAAAAGAAAATAACAGCGATGAATGTTCCAGTAAGCAAACCTAGCCGCAGAGCGAAGTCTAGAGCCGTTTCTTTTCGGTGCATTATTGGTCGTCAGTGAACATAAAAACACCTTTTGTTGTAGGATCCTCTTGCTCCTGGCTGTGAGAGTGCTCTCGTTGCTTCATTAAAACAGGAGGGCGTTTTTAGTGTTCCAGGTGAGTGATATCTTTTTCTATCATTTCGTAATTGTATCTCCAAATTTATTTAATGATTCAAGACATTTCATATTTCCACTTTAATTTTGTGCTACGTTGAAGGGCGAAAGAAGCCTTTCTTGAGTTGTGAATGTTGAATCCCGAGGCCCTTACGCCGAGGATCACAATCAACGAGAGCGGAAGAAGCCTTGTTTCTCTGGTGTGACGTATTCTGTTTTTCGCCGTACTTGCGTATATTGCGAAGGCCAGTCCGTTCATTTGCAAGCCGCCCGCATGCCAGGCTGGGGCGCTAGGCAGCCGGGTCGGAGATGGTCGGCGAGACACTCGCCTGGTTGATAGCTCGCGACTGGTTGCCGATCTCCGGAGACGGAGGTGTGTTCAGATCGTACGCAGTGGCAGAAGCAGAGACTTGCTTGAGGCAGGGGCTCCTCTTTGTCAGACTAACACTTTTATCTCACTTGTATCAGTAGGATATAGCTGTTGAAGGTTTAATATCCATTCACATTTTTTTCGGGATATTTTTACCATTTGTCATTCACTTACCAATGAAGGTACTCAGCTGCCATGCTCTGCCCCCCGCCCATATATTATACTTCGGTTTTTCTTTGTTGGCGCACGGGGGTGTATCAATAAAATGCAATATCTAACGGTATTTCGCCTCGTTTTCGGTTGTGTCGCTAGGAGTCGAATGCTCGCGACTGTATCGAGCAATGCTGGCGATTCCTGGCGGCACAACGGAGAACGCCGCGAAATACATTGACATATTCCATTTTGATGACACCTCCGTGCGCCAAGAAAGAAAACCCGAAGTGTAATTGTGACTTATTATATTTCTTCCCGCTTTGCCCTTAATATTGTTTTGTCAATTCGAAACTGTAGACTGCTCTCGGTTTTGGTGTGGAGGTGTTTCGTGGTGACTATTTCAGTCATGCCTGTCCGTGTCGGAAGTAGACAATGCTAAGCAATGATATATTCAAGTTAAACAAACTCAGATGTTTATCGCCATCAGTTTGTTTACCTTTTTTATCGCTGTAAAATCTTTATTTACCTTTTTAAAATAACAATTTTTTTCAGCTCCAAAATAGCATGTACGCATCAATATAATATTAAAATATGTCGTTTTGGTAATGTTTAAAACTCTGAAATATACTCTATTATTAAAGATTCAGTGCCAACAAAAGTGAAAAGAACAGAAAGCGTGTGGAAGCACTTTCAAGAATGTTGTGAATAAAGGAAATACGAATGGACAGCACAAACTACAAATGAAGAAATTACTCATATTTTAGGCAATTAATATACGAAGATTAGATGGTGAAGAGTACAAACAATATGCTATCGAAACTATGTGGAACGTTGCAGCCAAAATTATTCAGGAAAATACTTTAATGAGTACACACGTTTGTTCAATCCATTCGAAATTGACGAATTCCGCTGCTAATTCATCTTGTACATCTTCCGTTTCAAATACTTCCACGGAAGACCAAGACTTGGAAAACAACATCCTACAACTTTAATGATTGTGCTTTTAATAAATGTTCTTGTATGTAGCCTTGTTATAATTATTTTTCGTACGTTTTATTAGCATAATATTGAAACATATTTGAAATCATTTTCTGCATTAAACTGTTATTCAAATGTTACTTGATTATAAGTTATTTCAGAAGGCCGTGATAAGTCGGAGCTGAATGAAAGTTTCACATATCTCTGTAGCAATTTTGAGTAATATTTCTCTTTTTCGTAATTCCTGTGACCCTTTCAAATCATGTAATGCGTTTATTCGTGAAATAGTCACACTAAATATCACAGCACTTCTCGTGATATTACTTGTGATAATTTACTTTTACGTACGTTCGCAGACGCAGAGGACTGTCCACCGCCACAGGACGAGGACCAGGAACAGGGCCAGGTGATGCCAGTGCGGGAAGGGAGGCAGCGGCCTGCTAGCAGCGCCAGCGACCTCGCTCCTCACAAGCGGCAGCACGCAGCGGAGCGCCGATATCAGTGCGACGTGCGCGGAAAGGATTTTAAAGATTCAGGCACCTTCGCAAAGCACAAGCGCACTCACACGGGAGAGCGCCCATATTCATGCGATGTGTGCGGGAAGGCTTTTAATCAATCAGGCACCCTTTTCAAGCACAAGCGCACTCACACGGAAGAGCGCCCGTTTTCATGTGATGTGTGTGGTAAGGCTTTTACAGAATCAGGTTCCCTCTCCAGGCACAAGCGCATTCACACGGGAGAGCGCCCGTTTTCATGCGATGTGTGCGAAAAGGCTTTTAATCAGGCAAGCAAGCTCGCCGAGCACAAGCGCTCTCACACGGGAGAACGCCCTTTTTCATGCGATGTGTGCGGAAAGGCTTTTAATGAGTCAGGCAATCTCGCCAAGCACAAGCGCTCTCACACGGGAGAGCGCCCGTTTTCATGCGATGTGTGCGGGAAGGCTTTTAATCAATCAGGCACCCTTTTCAAGCACAAGCGCACTCACACGGAAGAGCGCCCGTTTTCATGTGATGTGTGTGGTAAGGCTTTTACAGAATCAGGTTCCCTCTCCAGGCACAAGCGCATTCACACGGGAGAGCGCCTGTTTTCATGCGATGTGTGCGGGAAGGCTTTTAATCAGACAAGCAACCTCGCCGCGCACAAGCGCATTCACACGGGAGAGCGCCCGTTTTCATGCGATGTGTGCGAAAAGGCCTTTAATCAGGCAAGCAAGCTCGCCGCGCACAAGCGCATTCACACGGGAGAGCGCCCGTTTTCGTGCGATGTGTGCGGGAAGGGTTTTAATCAGAATAGCAACCTCGCCGTGCACAAGCGCACTCACACGGGAGAGCGCCCGTTTTCATGTGATGTGTGTGGTAAGGCTTTTACAGAATCAGGTTCCCTCTCCAGGCACAAGCGCATTCACACGGGAGAGCTCCCGTTTTCATGCGATGTGTGCAGGGAGGGTTTTAAAGATTTAGGCTCCTTCGCCAAGCACAAGCGCATTCACACGGGAGAGCGCCCGTTTTCGTGCGATGTGTGCGGAAAGGGTTTTATCAGAATAGCAACCTCGCCGTGCATAAGCGCATTCACACGGGAGAGCGCCCATTTTCATGCGATGTGTGCGGAAAAGCGTTTAAAGATTTAGGCTCCTTCGCCGAGCACAAGCGCACTCACACGGGAGAGCGCCCAATTGGCTGCGACGCGTGCTCGCTTCGCTTTAGTAGCAAGTCCGCGATGATATCTCACTGGCAACGCATTCACGCCACAAAGTGAATTGTTTCTGTTGCTGCCTGCTGCCTACTCTCGCAGCTTCTCATGAGTCTTGAGTAATGTGTGTGCCGTATGTGGACTCACTCATGAAGAGAATCGAATTACAAATCGAATTGAAATTGTTGTGTACGTTTTACGTGTAAAAAATCTCAATTGAGTTATTTTCAAAGTGTGTGCTGCAAAGCATTTAGCTGTGAACGAAATGTAAATTGCACCGCTGAATGTTTTTAAAACAATATTGAATATGTTTGGAATCTAATTAATCATGTTATATGTGACTAAATGATTATTTCTATGTAAAGAAGTGTTTAAAAAAGAGAAAAAATAAAAGAATTTTTTATTAAACCCAAAAAACCCAGTGCACTTTTTGTTAATGTTTTTAAAATTGTTTAAAATAGTATAACCGTAATTTTATTAATGAAGATATTGTAACGCTCACCCCCCGGAATTTCCGCTGAATGGTGTTCTCCGAAGCCAGGGAGTGGCGTATCCCAGGGAGACCCTCTCACCTTTGTGGATTCCCGTCGGCGTTTGACCCTCGTGCGCTCCGGCTGAAATTCGGAGAGACGCATGCGTGAGCGGTTCTTATCATGCAGCTGTCAGGAAAACACTTCACTGCTTTGAAACATGATTTATTTGACTAAATGACTGGAGGTGAAGCTTCTGACTCCGACACAGTGATTCTTAAATACCACTTAATCGAACTTGGCTTAGTGGGTGCCCTCACGGGTCATTGTCCAGGCGTTAGCCCCATCAGACGGGCGTAGCGGCGGCCGAGCTGCCCACGGCAACGACCGAGCTTTCGCCGGCGGCGCACGGTGTTTCGTTTGGCGCATCTGGCTGGCCAAAATCTCGAAAACTTCTGGTTAGATTTTAATGAAACTGCGCACGCATTCTGACAAAGTATTTAAATATGTATTTCAAAAATAGAATATGTATCTTTACATTTTCCAATAAAACTATCAGATTTTGAAATGGCATTTACAATTAAACCACATGTAATTGAACTGTTTTATTCGGATTGAAAAAATTGACAAATAATTAATAGACTACTACTTCATGCACTTATATTACTTTCTACAATATTATTTGATAGTATAATTGATATATAAATATAAGTACTATTACCACTCGTTAAAGAATTCTGATTGAGCTTTAATATTAGACTCTTGTATCTTAGAACTTACAACACTAATGTTAGTCAGAATCAGAGATGTCATCACGTTCCTCAGATAAAGATGGAGTAGCTAAAAGATTTTGCACCTCTGACAAACTATATACATTTCTTTTGTGGCCTTTACCCAGGTTGGAAATCTATAGATCAGAGGATATTAACAACCTGTGGAGAAGGTCTACATCGGTCACCTCTCTTGAATGTTTCCTTGTGAAAACTCTCGGAAATTGCGTGCATCTTTATTTCGGGCTTCTTGAGCCTCTTCAGAGAGCTGACCTATTAGTAAAATACAAACTTTAATAATTGTTTCTCCATGCACCAGGACCTTATGCACAGTCGCTGGCATGGCGTACCACTTGTAAAGACCTAAGTACATTTGCTTCGTGACCTTTGCAAACTCCCCAAATGCCTTCGAATTAATTGAACCTCCACACGATAATGTCTCCAAAATCACACAGAATCTTTTAATTAATTCCTCATTGATTCCGGTTATTTGCGATGACAATGAGCTTTCCCAAAAAATCTACGTGCAGAGAAAATCGCAGCAATTCCTCGAGACTTACTTCAAAGGGCAAATCAGAATGTGTTTCGGAGGTGCCAAGAATGCATTCGAGCCGAAGGACACCACTTTCAGCATCATCTTTAAGATACGTTAAGCGGCGCAGCGATAGTTCTCGGATAGCACGGGAGTTGAGTCAGCGGTTTGCCGGGCGAATGAGCCCTCGACTGCCCGGGCGACGCGGCCGAAATCTTCGGCGAACGATAAAAAAAACACCCGGTAGTTATGTCACTCGTAATATTGAACTTTGTAAATTCAGAATGTATGTCAGTTTTTCCTAATTTGTTATTTCTTACGTTGGAAAAAGACACGCATAGAGAGATTATTCTCTTGAATGAACTCATCATGGCGTCCAGAGCCAATATTACTCTAGTCCAGTGACTGATGTCGGTAATTCAGTCTCACTGAATCGCATAATGAGCGCCTCACGTTGTGATCTAAGGTGCGTTCCTGGTAGATTGTTTAGTGTGCCGCCAGAGGCTTCGCAACAACTGTCCGCAGCACTAATACATCCGTCCTCTAGAGGCATAATGAAGATGCATGCACGGCTATTATCAATATTCACCTCCTGAACAGCAATTATTTGTTCTATTGTTAATAATCTGACAGAAGAACGGATATGTTAGATGAATTGCAAAGTATTAATTCATGGTACCGTTCATGCCTGGTGTTCCAATATTGGAACATTTTAGAAAAATCGTTTCCAGCTCAGCTAAATAGTAATATTTTCAAGATTTGTTACATTACTGGTAAAAAGATAACTTCATTAACTATTTTCATAGGAACAAAAGTTTATTTGGAAAATATAACAGGATTTTTTGTATCTTTTATCATTCATGGTTCTGCAGTGAAACGTCGGCTCAATAAACCTTCTCGATATAAAAACAAGAACTAAAATCAATTTTTGGCACTATCGGAAATTCGATCCCTCTGTTGAAGTCCATATATATATATTATATATATATATATATATATATATATATATATATATATATGTAAAGAACCCTCCACATGCAACTCTGATAAGGAAGGGTCAAAGAGAAATCCACTATCGCTTATTCCAATAATGGAACACCGGGCAAATACGCGTTAAGGTATGAATATAGCCAATCTAGAGCAATACCAGGATTCCATATGAAGGTAATTTTGCAAGTAAAATGTTATGATCAATGACGTTCAAAAGCTTTGAGAGATCTAAAGATTCCAATAGTTTCTTCGTTTTTATCCAATAACGAGGCAACATCTTTAAGAAAAGAAAAAAAATGGCTGTTTCCGTAGATTTTGATTTCCGGAATCCATGTTGGCAATCTGAAAACGCGTCGTGTTTATTGAGAAAGATTTCCATTCGCACATAAAAAGTCTAATATTTTTGAAAAAACTGAAAAAAGAGAAATTGGCCGATAATTTTGAATTTCATTTTTGTTGACTTTTTTAAAGAGCTTCTTATTTTAGCTGTTTTAAAAAATCTGAAAAAATTCCGGTGCATAAGGATGCGTTAAATATGTGAGTTAACGGATATATAATGGCAGGCGCACAAGTCTTTAACAAACAATCCGGAAATTCGGCTAAACCAGCCGAATATTTATTTTTTAATTTACCGATTATTTTGAGAATAGGAAGAGGTTTCGAAACGAACATTGTGTCCTAAAAATTTTGGGGAAACGTCAGATGTTGAATTTTGTGGCTGAAAACCCTTAGGTGAGATCGGCAGCAATTTCGAAAGGTATTGGTTAAAGAGACCTAGCTACTGAATGGCTGGAATCGTTCCCATCTCTAACGATATCCTTTAAAAGAACATTCTCTACAAGGTTTCTAGTTGATTTGGTCGTATTTTTTACTATAGTGCACATTGATTTTGTTTTGTTATTTGAGTTCAAAATATCCTGATCGTGTTTCATGATTTTAGTCTACTTTATGACTTTCTTAAAATCAGTTCATTTTACTCGATTCTTACAACAAATTTAAAGAATACGTTGGAGCCGTTTTTTGAGTAAATTTCGGAAATGTCCGAAGGGCTTCGTGTAACTTAACCCAAAAATTAATGTTTACAAATCGCGGGGTAAATATCGTGCGCGTAGTGTAGGCGCTAGTGTTGTTAACATACACCGGAAGGACACACATTGCTTTCAATTGTCTTTCGGTATCAAGGACCACAAAACCGGGATTCTGGCTACACCACATGGTTTGGGATTTTTACTTTCCCATATACGAAGTAATATACGTAGTATATGGAGAGTTATGTAATGCTGCGGAAAATCGATTTCGAGATTTCAACGAAAATAAACGTTTTGGGGTCCCCTTATACCGAAGAAGTGGTTCTTTTCAAACGTCCGTGCGTCAGGCTGGCTTAATTATCGTATTGCGAAGCCAAATTCGTACTTATGTACGAATTCTTCCAAATTGAATATTCCCCGGCCGATCTGGTTCCGCTCGAGGCGCCGCTATTTTGAAAAACTTTCTTCAAAATTTCGGGCACTTTACAGTAAATTCCCCGGAAATTTTCAAAATTTTCTCAAAAAGTCTCTAAATTTTTTCTTATATTTCTTCTATGAATAGAGTAAAATACACTTACGGTGGTATAGGTCCTATTATCACGTTAACTCTACATTTTCGAAAATTGCAATAGTTCGTAATTTTCGGCGTCTTCCTACAATTACAAAATTGCAGTTGGAGAGTTTTCCTTCAAATAAAATTTGGTTCTCCAAAGTGAGTTCTTTCATTAAAGTCCCGTACATTTTTTTTGAAAATTTTAGTACTTTTTCCGGCAATATGGCGCGAAATATTAGCAATTTTAAAAAATTTACACATTAACACTATTATCAATATTACAATATATTGTAATGGGACGGTCGCACACGAACTAATTTCGGCGTGTGCGAGATGAATATTTTATATAACAGGGAGTCCGGGAAAACTTAGCTGGCTGAAAATGTGCGTTTCTCCGCTACCTGAGTGCGCGAAGGGTCGCCGCCAGCCGTCGGGGGGAGCGCCTCCCTTTGTTCAAAGACCGTTTGCCACACCTCTGGTATTTCCGAGCGCTGCGTCAGAGCACCCAGCGTCTTCTCGGAAATCGTGGTGACGTGAACGCCCACTCGAAATCGGGTTCCAACCGTCGATGGACCCATGGCAATTGGACGGCGCGCATCACGCGGTTTGGCTGCGCCAATAGTCGAACACTAGGCGGGGGTGAGACATGTGATCTCGCGAGCAAGGGAGGTTGCTGCGAACGCGAGACTCGGCCATTCCGATACGAACGACGGCCGCGAGTGTTACCTTCCGATGTAAGCGACGACCGAGGTGTTGGGTCCGATGGCAACGACCGCCGCGAGACGCTAGATCGCCGCCGGCAACGCATCGTCGCCACCTCACCGCCCGCTCAGGTGCCGCCGAAGGGAGAGGCGGAACACCGTGTGAGTGCCGATACTCGAATGAACGAAGAAGCTTTCGGACGCGGCCTGAGGGCCGGCCGCCACTAAAAGACGCTTTGGTGTGGCGATTCCTGGCCGCCGCCGCCGCAGTCAATGCCTGCCGCGCGCGCCCGCCCGCGCGCAGCCGCCGCCACGCCGTCGTCGCCGCCGCGCCAGCCCACGCGCCGCGCCGCCGCCGCTGCGCTGTCGCGCACGCCGCCCGCGTGCAGCCCTACGCCGCCGCAGCCAAGGCCTGCCGCGTGCCGCGACACCGCCGCCGCGGCCACCAGCTGCCCGTCCGGCCCAGGAAACGGGGGGAGCGCCGTTGCCCTGCCGCCCGACACCCGGCCGATGCCGACGCCCGGAGGAACGGAGCGCCCGTGCGATGACCCGGAAGGGTTGGACTGTTAAGTTAAGCTAGTTATAAGTTAGGTTAAGATAGTATTAAGAACTGTAGGGGGCTTCACCCGATTATTTTTTGCTGTGAATTAAACTCAGAAATCATGAAAGAGCGTTTTACTGTGTAGTGCATGAATATGCCCAGTCACGCATGCGTCCTAAATAGATTCCAGCCGAGCACATGAGGCAACCTGCAGCAGACGGGAATCCACAGGTGAGTCGGGTCACGCCCTGAGAGAGATTAACACCGCCGACACCGATGAGTGGTCGTGTGTACGGGGGCGGGTGTTACAAATGGCGCCTTGCAACGTGTGGCAAGCGACGAATCAGGCGAGGCTAATCGTCGCCAATTTTGGCTATATTCACTGACGACGTGCCGCCGAACCTGTGATGTCGAGGTAGATTTCAGATCTATGGCCCGAACCCACGTGACCCGACTTACGATTCCTCAGTAAAGTCTCTTAAATTTGCATGCGTGACTGCGGTAGCTATAATTAAACTGGCGAATTGCCAAAGTAATAATTTGTTCACCGAGGGTGATATTTTGCTATGTATTGTGTATTTTCTGTGTTTTTTGCTTTTTTGTATTTGTGTGTTGTGTACTGTGATAAGTGTTTATCGTGTGCGCGTTTCAACGTCAAGATGTCCGACCACGAGAGTGAGCCATCAGCGTCACAGGAGCGGGCGGAGATGTTGGCAATGATGCAGGCGGTAATAGAAAATCAGATGGCAAAATCAGATGGCAAATCTTACTAAAATTCAGGGGAGTCAATTTGCTGAGCTTCAATGCAAATTATTGGAAAATAAAGAGATGCAGGAAAATCAGTTCGCTGAATTACGCAGTAAATTAGGGGAAAGCCAGGAACAGACGGCGAATCAGATTGCCGATCTTACGGAGCACTTCACGGAACGGTTCAACGGAATCAGCGACCAAATAGGCGAGCGCGTAAGAGCGGAGGTGAGTGCCGCGACCGCACGCTTAGACGAGCACATCGCCGCTTACACTCAGGAATCAGTCGCGATTTCTAAACGAATCGGTGCCGTCGCCGAACGACTAGATGCGTCGATCGAGATAAATAACGCTCGACTCGCGGAGTGTGAGGCGCAGGTAGAGGTCAAGCTTAGAGAACAGGAAGGGAAAATGCGTAGCTTGCACGCGCATGTCGAATCTGTCGTAGACGAAACTAAGGGAAAAGTCGCGGAGTTTTGTGACGGATTGAAGGACGCCGTAATTGAAGTTGAAAAAAAGGGCGCCGCGAATTGCAAGAAAATCGCGAGATTAGATGGGAAGGTGATCGCGGAAGTCGCTAGGCTTGATGGGGATATTAAAAATTTGCAAGCGACGACCGAGGCGTCAATCCAGAAACAGGGCGCGGATTTCAAACAAATAATCCGAGAAAGCGTCGACGGTTTGCGCGACGAAATGCAAACGCCCGCAGGAGTATGTTCAGACGGCCACGGAAGTAGAGTTCATTTATCGCCGCCGCAAAATCTCGGTTTTTCAGGTGCGAAAAACGAACATCCGTGCGAATTCTTGCGACGCATGGAAGATTATTTTACGTTATCTAACGCAGTACCCAACAGGCTAAAAGCAAAATTCGCTCAACAGTATTTGTTTGGAGCCGCACTCCAATGGAGCTTATCAATGTCACGATTTCCCGAGACATACGAGGAATTTAGGGAGAAATTTTTGAAACGGTTTTGGGGGGAAGAAACCAAATTCACGTATGAGCGCCGACTATTAGAGAAGAGGTGGTATCCGAAGATGGGGATATCATATCTGGACTATGCCGTCGGGAAAATTGCAGCATTCCGTTTGTGCGATCCTTCAATTAGTGATAACCGGCTTATCTGGATCATCACATCACAGTTCCCGGAGCGAATTCAGAATTCTCTGAACAGCGCGCGCTTGGAAAATATCCACGAATTCCAAGATTTATTAGGAAAATTCGACCAGGCACGAATTTCGGGGAATAATGAGACGGAAAATGATAGGCCTCCACCGCAAAACAATCAGAGGTGGCCGCGTCGAGAGGGCGACGCCGGCAGAAACAGGGGACAGCACGACCGAGGCCCACCTCGGGACGAACGACCCGATGGACATTCACCCGCCGAGGGGCGAGGGAACCGACCCTCGGAAAATTAGAAGCGTCCGGAGCAGGTAGGCATCAGCGCTTGGGACGCAATACAAGTACTGTAGAGATGCCACTAGTGAGAACCGTTATTGTTGACGAAATATTTGAGGAGGAAGCGGATCGCGATGTCGATCGTGCCAGGGCAAGAAGGTGTCCGATCATCGCCGCAGAGTGCGAGGGCAAGCCAGTCCAGATTTTAATTGATTCAGGGAGTGAAGTTTCAGCCGTTTCGGAGCAATTCTATTTTAAATTAAAGAGTGAACACTCAAATTTGCCCGAGTTTCCCATTCTTAAAACTTACGTCGTTGGAGCGGATAGGAAGAAAAGCCATCCCATTACTAAACAAATCTTTGTCACTATTAGCCACGGAGTTTTTCAGTTCGATGCTACATGTCTTGTCATCAAAAATCTAGCTTACGAGCTCATTTTAGGCGTTGATTTCTTACGTGAGTTACAGGTCTGTATCGATTTCAAAGAGAACGTGTTGAGGTTCGAACCGCCGTATTTACTGCCGTTCACCGGCGAAAATAATGAATTGATTGCTGATGAATTCAGGATCAACAATTTGAATAGGGACGAGGTACGAGAAAGTATCACCCACTCTATTGATCGCAACCACTGTCTGACAGCAGCCGAGAATAGCGCTTTACGGGACATGTTGTTCAATAATTTTGAAATTTTTCTTCGGCCGACAGAACCCATTAAGGATTTTCTCTTTCGCATTCAAGTTACCGACCGCTCACCGTTTAAATGTAGAAATTATCCTGTTCCATTTGCTTTGAGGACAGAAGTAGATAAGACGATTTCAGACATGATTGCAGAAGGAATTATTAAAAGAGCTTCTACGCCGTATATCAATCCCCTGGTAATAGTAAGAAAAAAGGATGGTGGAGTTCGTATTTGTCTCGATGCTAGGAGGTTAAATCAGGTAACTGTTCCAGATCACGACTCGGTCGTGCCAATTGACGTCACTTTAGGGAAATTCCATGGTGCTAAATATTTTTCAGCTATTGATTTTGTTTCTTCTTACTGGCAGATCGCAATTCACCCCGATGACCAGAAATTCACTGGATTTTTGTACGATGGTTTGAGTTATGTTTGGTGTCGCACTCCTTTCGGTCTCCGAAATTCTGGAGCATATTTTATTAGGTGTTTGGATCAGAAGTACTGCCCCACATTAATAAATGGATTAATCGCGTACCTCACGAGAGCGCGGGCCTATCTCCTTTTGAAATACATTTCGGAAAGAAGCCACCAGCCGATTTTCCTCTTTTAGAGCGCCTGGCCACGCACAGTGTATTGAACTATGAGGAAAGGTGCCGCATTGTTTACGCGAACTTAAATAGAGCAGCTGAAAAGAGAGAGAAGATGGTCAAGAGACCGCACGAATTCAAAGTCGGGGACAGGGTGCTTCTGCGCACACCTGCTTCGTCTGACGCGCCGAGAGGTCTGTTTGCGAAGTTTTTTCCATTGTTCGCAGGCCCTTTCACTATTCGAGGTAATCCTCACCCCAATGTTTTTGAACTCGTCACAGACGATAGGCAACCGGCAGGAAAATATAATGCTTTTAATTTAATTCCATTTCGCGAATGAGACCTGTTTTGTCCTTTTCATTAATTATTGTCGTATTTTTAGTATTTTTGTTTGTCAATTAATTAGTGCTCTAGTTGTCTATTTTGTGCTAGTCTTCGTTGAATTTATATGCTATTGTTGATGTGGTTTGTTTAAGTCTCTACCGACTGCCTGTGTCTTCTTCATTCGTTTACCGAGATTTTACTTAATTGTCATTGCTTAATTGTTAGACGGTTTACTTATTGTTGATGTGGGTTGGAGTTCTTATTTCCTATAACGAGGACGTTACTGGGTTGGTTTTAATGTTGGTGTTTGTGGATGAGATATTCCCGATAGTATTTCCCTCGCTTCATTTGTCTTAGTTTTTTTATTTTTCCTGCTATTGTAAGCACTTTGTTCAATTATTTGTAGTTTTAGTGCGTATTTCGTCTATATTTTGATTAGGGTTTTTTTTGTTAAATTATTCCGTTTGCTCCCGTCGCCATTAGTTTTCTGTTGAGCCATGAAATCATCTTTTCTCTCCGATTTCATAGCTAGGCGGTGGAGGGGGTGAATGTAATGGGACGGTCGCACACGAACTAATTTCGGCGTGTGCGAGATGAATATTTTATATAACAGGGAGTCCGGGAAAACGTAGCTGGCTGAAAATGTGCGTTTCTCCGCTACCTGAGTGCGCGAAGGGTCGCCGCCAGCCGCGGGGGGAGCGCCTCCCTTTGTTCAAAGACCGTTTGCCACACCTCTGGTATTTCCGAGCGCTGCGTCAGAGCACCCAGCGTCTTCTCGGAAATCGTGGTGACGTGA
>JAHLJT010009848.1:0-19605 GCA_031308135.1 Acheta domesticus
CTGAAGCACGAAATTACAATGCTTTCTGGGTATTATCGACGTTCCGTGGATAAGATTTCAGCAGAGCACGCTGACTTGTCTCGGGCGGGAGTGCAAATTGCGGAGCCATGAACGTATATACGAAGACACCCGAGCGATCGGAGAGCTTGAGCTTGCGCCACTGGGGTTGATTTGAGCCTTGTGCTCTCTCGAGACAAGTTATTTACATTAAAATTGCCCAATTAGCAAATAAATTAATGTATCTTACTGACATTTTAATTAACTGTTTATTATACATGTTTAAATAATCATGTTTTATTTTCAAAATATGTTTATTAGTATCTGAGAAAAAGATGTTTACTTTTGGTATTGCCTATCACTCCAAAATAAATTAAAAATAACCAAATATTTTTTTAATTCTAAAAGTAATGGCTTTCGACAAAAATGCTACCATAATTATATTAATCTACAGGTTCCTAAATTATTACTTTAATTGATTGAAAATTAAATGGAGGAGATGGGTAATTAAATGGGTAAGATGGAGCTTTTTAAATATGGGAGAATGAATTACCGGGAAAGTGAAAATGAAAATTTAAGATTGCACATACACAGTTTATTAATAAATGTTTTCTTTAAAATTGCCCAGAAGCATACATTGCACTTTCACCATCTTTTTTCTTTTCTTCTTTTATTGACTTGACTATGCAAAATTACTATCCAAATAAGACTATGCAAAATTAAAATTGCCTTGTTTTTTACCAAGGTAACACCCTTCACTTTTCATTCTTGAATTATTTTTTTAAACCAATTCTAAATCTTTACATCATGTGTCTTATACATTCTTTTCTTTCTAATAATAAAGTTGTCTCTATAGACGTTTAGTTTCACAAGGCGATTGAAAGTCTTTGCATCACCATCCGACAGTATTGTTGTGTATCTAAAATTATGAGACAGGACCCTCTTCCTCAATATCTCAATTGCAGCTACCCATACTTATACTCTCTGCAGCTACCTCCATTGCATTTGAAAATTCATTAAAATTATTATGACACTCACCACTTAAATCATGAATTTCTTTTAATTTTTTATATTCACAGCTTTTTTCTCCTAATTTCCTCTTGTTCTTTTCACAAGTGCCACAGTATTTTCACAAAATGAAATCAGTAACAAGACCAGTCAAGGTATTGATAACAAGTCCCATTCCATAATGAGGTGTATGTATGAGATGTATCGTTTATGCCATGTTCCATAGTACAATACTGATACATTTATAACTGAATCTAGTACATTGTGTAAGCTTCATGTATGGCTGCATATGAAAGCCTCAAAATTTCCTCTTTCATTTTTGCATAATTTTTAATAACAGCAAGAACACGAGAATTGGGTTAAAGTAGGGTGTACGGTACACCCTCAGAGAAGCGATGTGGCGGGGGGGGAGGGGGGAAGGGGTGAGGGGAAAGGGAGGGGAAGGGAGGGGGAAGGGGAAGCGGCGGGAGGGGGCAGAGGAGGAGGAGGAGGAGGAAGACGATAGGAGTCCCCATAAGCCTTCCCTCAAATTACGCCACGCGCTCTGATAGAAATGAATAAAACTTACCGAAAGGCGGTTTTTAAGGTAGGCGCCGTAAGGAACGACAAAAATTGATACCTGAATCACACTCAACCTGCTTCCCGCGACCATGACCCCTTCCGCACTGAACACTTTCGCGCATGAGAAGTGGCCTCTTTCTTGCTGCACTTCCACTCGAAAACATCACTCAGTTACTTTCGCTTGGCCAACCTCATCGGACACTTACATAAAAAACACGAAAAGCCTGCAGCAATCAAACCACGTTCTTGCGCCCATTCAAATACAGCCACACACCGTTTCCGGCGCAACGCGTAAATAAAAGCCACATTTATTCTCACAATCGTAGCACAAACACTCGACACTCAAAAACACAAATCACGAAGAATTTGAAGAACGCATGAAACGTAACTGCACAACAGCTACCCCAACACAGAAAATCAGTTGCACACCCACCATGTTCCAACCAGTATTTCGGAATGAAACTCAGACAAGAAATTGCCTCCCCTAACTTATGACGCCACGTCCGTGACCAATTACGAACCATTAAAATTATTTCAATAGTGTATTTATTACAATTTATTAAAATCCTCCAACACTCACCAACAAAAAACACAAAGTAATAATTTGTATATATTAGGTCTTATAATTTGAAATAAAATGCATTTTAAATCAGTAAAATCTAGAGTAAGTAAATATTGTGCATTTTAAATAAAGATTACCATATGAACCCATTGCAGTCCCATTTTTAAACTTGCACCATCTGTTTGGATATATACAAGGATTATTATAGAATTTTTTCAATTTTTTTGAAGATGAACATTTTCAAAAAACTCAAAATCAAAATTTTAAATTCAAATTTGAAAACCTTTTTGAACGCAACCCCTATTGAGTTGTATATCTTATAAAAGGCCATAAAGAAAGCTGCAAAATGACACCTGTTCCAGCTCTCTATCTTAATTTGGTGAGGTTCTACATCAATTTAAAAATTTTCGGGAAGCCAATTTTGCAAAATTTTACATGGCTGTATTTCAGAAACGGGTGTCACATTACATTTCATACTACCTATGTGTCAAATTTCATTTGAATCTGAGATGGTGATGTAAAATGACTGTGTTGATTTAATATGGAATGACCCATATGTATGTAATAAGTTATGCGTATTGCTCCCCACCTCTCCCTGCCGAATGGTTCCCCTCATAATCCCCCAAATACCCCTCGTCCCCTCCACCGTGGCTCTCCCTCGCCGGAGCGGCGCGAAGGGCCGGTTTGAACGACTTCCTTAGGTTGCACCGTACTCTAGACTTCAGCCGAGAATTGTAAGTTGAAACATTCATTGATGGTAAACCAATTACCATTGAAACTGCTCTATTGCTGAATAGCCCCTACCTATTTGCAAAGAAGCCTCCACAATTTTCCTATTCACTTCATATGGTGGCTTAGGACAAGATGATGTTACAGGAACACGAGGGCTAGTTGAAACTTTATTTAACACTTGTTCACAATTATTATTACACTTGCTCACTAACTGATGAGCAAATGACATTGATTGTTTTACTTCAATGAATAGGAGATTTGAGGATCCACAGACAGCACTCACACACATCCTTTTTAGTTAATGTTTCCAAACACACTTGTGAAGTAACATGTAAGTGCAATTACCTTCTTCAGATATTTCACTGTTCACCTGGAAAAACATCAGTGAACTTGGAAAAAATGTTCGCACTGGCTGATGGTGTGACCGGTGTAATTTTGTCAGATAATGAACAATCCTTGACATCTGATCCTAAAAAGGTTTCTTCTTCCTCAGCACTGGCACTTGTGACTGCAATCTCCTGCTGTTTCTTCTTTACAAAAGCTGCATTTTTATTACCAGTGCACTCCTTTGCACCGACATAAATATAACCTAAACCAGCCGCCGGAAAATAAATTGAGAACATTAAATATTTATTACACAACACCTACCAATTAACTAAGTTATAGAAAAGTTAAAATAAAGAAACTAATGAGACTAATAGTTTGGAATCGTTCTTGTAAAACGAAAGTTAACAACAAACCTTGTTAATTGCACGACCACTTTAAATTTCTGCCATTTCGAAAGAAAGTTTTGCGCCATGAAAGTCCGATCGGCTCTGCTCCAATAGATCAGCTGTAAACCACTACTGACCACTGCCGCCATTTGCAAACTTCGACCCGGGATAAGCGCGGGATAAGGGCCTAACCCTAGGCCGAGTGGTAGGTTACGAAATTCCAGTACTTATACCACCTGGAGGGGATAACTCGTGATTGTAGAAAGCACGAAGGAGCGCTGTACCCGGAACAACGTTATTCTGTGGTTTAAACCCCAATCATAAAAACGGCCTTTAGTTATTTTCACTGCACTATATAGTAAATATTATTCAATGTATTAGTCAACGCAACGATTCGTTTAGTTTTCTCCACTAGATGCCATTCGTCACGGGCATTCGTCACGTCACTAGATGGCATTCGTCACGGGCTGTTTAGTGATCATTACTATACGTGCATCAGTGTGTTTAACTAAACAGCAGTTTCGTGAACTTGACTAAGCCCTTTGTTCTACGAAAATCTACTATACCGTTTAGTTGAATCTATTACGTGATTAATTGTCTGAACTAAACATTTCTCTCCGTGTGTAGAACCTCTTCAAATTAAGACAGAGAGCTGGGACAGGTGTCTTTTTTCAGTTTTCTTTATGGTCTTTTATATGATATACAACTCAATAGGTGTTGGGTTAAAAAAGTTTTTCAAATGTGAATTTAAAATTTTGATTTTAAGTTTTTTCAAAATGCTCATCTTCAAAAAAATTCTAAAATAATCCGTATATGTTTCCAAACAGATGGTGCAAGTTTAAAAATGGGACTGCAATCGGTTCATATGGTAACCTTTACTTAAAATGCACAATATTTACTTAATCTTGACTTAACTGAAACTGAAATTTACATTTTTGTAATTTTTGAAAAAAACCAACAGATAGACCAATATGGCTTTTATGTCATCTGATAGAGTACATTTACCACTATCCCTACCAAAAGTTTAAAGAAAAAATTTGGAGCTGTCATTGAGAAAATCTTGTTTTTTTAATTTTTTAATGTTGCACAAATTGCACGCAATATTGCACGAAAACTACTAACATTTTGAGAAACATTCATATGACCTTCATGAAAGAACTCAATATGCAGAACAAATTTAATTTGAAGAAAAAACCTCTATCTTCTATTTTGTAGCTGGAGAAAGACGCCGAAAAAATTCAAACTTTCAAAATTTTCGAAAATTTAGAGTTATCCGTGAAAATCGGACCTATGCCATGTTAATAAATGTATTTTACTCTATTCATACAAGAAATTTAAAGAAAAATTTGGAGTAGTTTTTGAGAAAATTTTGAAAATTCCCGGGTGGCTTCATATAAAGTACCCCCAAATTTTGAAGAATCTTTTTCAAAATCTCAAAGCTTCAACTAGAATCAGATCGACCGGGAATATCTATTTTGGAAGAAATCGTACGTATGGTTTAGGCGCTAGCAGTGTTCACAGACGGACAGACGGACGTTTTCCTTTCAATTGGGTTTTCGGTATCAAGAACCTAGAAAACAGTGTTTCTGGCTACACCACGTGTTAGGGGATTTTTTCCCTTAGTTTAGCAACTGGTTTTATCCACTTATTCGTTTTCACGGCCCGGCAATTAATTTTTTTCCGCCGAAAATTGGCCATTTTTTTCGCGCAGCGTTACATAACTTTCCCTATACTACGTATATCACTCCGTGTATTCGTACGTATACGGGAAAGTAAAAATATTTACGGTTATATCATGAATTTAAAAATACAAAAAATATTGTAAAAGTATACTGTAATATTACAATAGCTGGTAAATATTAGGAGCGTTATTAAAACGTTGCAAACAAATACTTCAACTACAGGTGGACCACCTAAGTTGTCCACTGCAAATATCATGAAAACGGTTCGAAGTATCGACATGTTATTTGCGCGATGTTGTTGCAGAGGGGGCAAATAACATATTTTGTTTTCTTGTTTGTAACGTATGTAACATTAGAGATACAACTTTGATTTTTTAAATGGAAGTATATATTTTTCTCCATCATTCTAAAGATCTTTAAAAATGCAATGCAATAATATAATATTGTTAATATTCGAAAAGTATTTGTTGCAAAAACAGGGCAATTAGAACTTGGTAAATGCCATGCTGCAGCGGCAAGGACAGCTCACCTTGCTGATATTGTAAACGTGATTCAACGCACCTTGTCGGAAAACGAGAATGTTCGTCGATCGCGAGACTTCCTATGCTCTTACTTATATATATTTCCTTAGATTATATTTTCTTTGAACATTTATGAAGCAACATTTTTTTTCATTTACCATGTATTAATTGATAATCACATAACGAAACACTGCATACTGTGCAATTCGAAGTTAAGATTTAATTTGGAATCAATGAAAATTTGAATACGTCGAAACCTAAAAGCTAGTTTAGTGCAATCTAATGCAGCAAACATTACACGCACGCACAAACACACACACAAAGGCTGAAAAATAAATCGAATACACACAAATAAACCGCTTCAAATGTAGACTACAAGTTTTATTTCGCTGCCTTTAGACCTCCATTTCAATAATATTTTGCGCGATTGAGGATCAGGGGATTGTACGTTCCAAAGGTAATCGTCATAAATTCATCACAAGAAAGTATATTTTCTGTGATATTAGACTTTCTTTCAGGTTTCTCTCACAGCACTTATAACGAATTTTTCAGAAAAACTGATCATTCTATGGATCGCCGATGATATCTCGAAATATAAAGAACGCATATAACAAGAAGTAACAAAGAAATCACGTTTTACCGTTTACGATTGACGAAATCAGAAACGAGATTTGCTCATTGATATGAAAATTCCTTCTGTTGACGAGAGGCCAAAAATGATTCAAATTTGGCGCCGTCCGAGTAAACCAAATATTTAAAAAATCCTATGGCATTAATTACTATCTCAGAACATACATTTTGAACTTCAAGCGTTCGAGAAAGAACAATTTTCTCCAAATTCCGCGCACTAATTATAAAGAAAGAAGAGGAATCATTTCTTTCACGAAGTGCGAATATCTCGAAAACTAGGCGTCTGATCGCAAAAATTCAATTCGGTCGCCCAACCTATGATCAGGGTTTTCGCTAACGGAAGAACTTTTCGATTTTCGAATTTCACCCCAATGTTGTGCGTCGTAGCACGGAATTTCATGGCGAATTCACAGGTGAAGTCCGTTTTTCGATCCGACTCTTAATTTTCAAGAAATTCGCGAAATCCCTGATCGTAAGTTGGGGACTCCTATTTTGCCCCTTTTTGCGATCCAACGCCTACTTTTCGAGATATTCGCGAAAAACCAAAATAATATTTCGATTTTCGAATTTAACCCCGATGCTCTGCGTCCTTGCACGGAATTTCATGGCGAATTCACTGGTGAAGTCCGTTTTTCGATCCGACTCTTAATTTTTGAGAAATTCGCGAAAAACCTGCAATTATTACGCATGCTAATTTTTATTTTTCTGTATTGTTTACTTGTTTCCTTTTTTAAGCCCCATAGTGACATTTGATGAATAAATACTTCAGAATCGTACACTTCTGAACCAACGACTGATGATTACCGGAAAGGAATTACCTTTCCCGGCCAATCGGGCCAATTGGACCCATTACTAATTTTTTATATTTACTCGGCATTCGCGATCACCCACTATTTCAATATGGCACCATGTCAGTGTATAGAGTAAAAAAATGGGAACTTAGGACTTGATTATTAGAACACGTGACATTCTACAGCAATGTAAACAACTGAGTACCTGCCGCTATTGCATCAGCTGTACTTAATATGAAAATAATAATTTTGAGGGAAAATATTGTTTATTGCAGTCTTACAAAAATATATTATAAATATACACGTAATAAGGATAATAATATAAATTTGACAGTTATGTAATGTTTAAATGTATTATGCTGTCGTTATTATAGGGGGACAAGTTTGAAATCTCCCTTTTGGGAGGTGCTTACTTTCGCGGGTTTCTCCCACCGCTGTTACAGTGCCAGAATATCTGACCTTCTGCGCGCACGCGATTCGTCGCCCTCCCCCAGCAAGGAGGAGCTATAGTCATCAATGTCACTGCAGCCTTCGCCGTGTGACGTCATTGTCGTTCTCACACTCAGAGGAACTGCCCCGCAAAGAAACGATAATTTTGTCCACTTTTGCTTTCGTCGACATGTCTGATTTCATATATTGTTCTTCGATTTTCTTAACGTGTTCACAACACTTCTTCCATTGGTTTGGGCAATATTTAGAAAATAATATTCGGCATACATTTTCTTGAACTCATAGACGGGTACCGATGCTTTCTTTCGTAACATGATTCCTAATGGAACTCCAAACTAAATCGATGGAATTGAGATCGGGATGGTAAAGAGGGAGCTTGATATTCAGGATATATTACCTGCAAACGGTTGTCCTAGTGTTAGAGACAAATACACACAATATTACGCCTCTGAACTTCACTTAAAATTAGGCCTACGCTAAGGCACACGCTGCACAGCACTCGAAGACGAAAGGGACAGGACTGAGGACCAGGGGCGATGCTTCCTATACATGTTTCTTTTACCGAATTTTAATACATTAAGGGCCGGTTTCACCACCTTCGATTAGTGTTTAACCTCGTTTATCTTGGAGTTTAATCGCGTTTAAGGTTCTTCGCGAGTTTCACCACGCATATTAAACGGGTTTACTGGAAGTTAAACTCACGAGGAGTTAAACGCCCGAGATCGGCCGTTTAAGCGAAGGTAATCGCGTTTATCTGCTATCCATTCTCGTTTCCACGGTGTTTGAGGTTATTTAAACGCAGTATTATAGCAGTATGATAGTAGCAGGTTCATGCTTCTAGATCAATATAATATAGTTTTGTTTATTATTTGTCTACATTCCTGGAAGTGTATTTCCATCATATAAGTAGACAAAATCAACAAGCAATGTTTAAAAACATATCAATTTTATTTACACATATACATTATAAACAATTTCACAAAAATGACAGAGTTTGAAAGAAAACTATTATAAATGGATTATACTTCACACAAAACAACAAATATTGAAGCTAAATACACATGCTGATTGATAACCAGAAGTAATTTGTGGTTCTTCTATGATGGTACCTCACAACGCCATACCATGCCTGCAATTAGGTGTGTTTAAAAGGAAAGGAAATTGGCCAAGCAGGTACTATTTGAAACAAAATATACTTCTGGTAACAGTCTATTCCAAAGATGAAAATACAATGCTGTTCTGATTTAAAAAAATGCAAAGAATGTTTGGCAACTCATTGCTTATTACACTCATAAATATGTTTGTTACTGTGTTCATCTAGACATACAGCAGAGCAGTAGATATGAAAAGCGTAATTCGAAATCCAAAATAATTAAAAATAAACAAAGAAAACAATTCATCAATACTCAATATATCAATTCATGAATTCAATCAATCAATTCATGAATACTCAATATAAATAATGTGAAGCTTACCTAAAATATTCATTATTAAAAACTGTAAATTCGAAATAAGTCGAATAAAATTGTTACGGTATTCAAAAATTGAAGTGCCAAGGCAGGGAACCATGGTATCATAAACAACCATGTTCTGTTTTATTATATACAGAATAAATAAGAATCCTACAGGACAGTATAATGGATACATAGATTTACTATAATTTATAACAAAGAAAAGGCAATTGTATATGTGATGGCAAAGAAATATTATTTATAACAAATCAATTTTTAAAATTTATCCAATACAGAAATTATGTAGGAGTGAATCGTAAAAAGTTGATAAAAACATTGGACTCAACTTGTGTATTAACACAATTATTAGTTTTTATGTAAAATGTTTCAAGAACAATCCCAGAAAATTGTCTTTAAAAATAATATTCTAGAACTGAGCTTGAAAATACTTATTGCAATGAGAGCTATCTTAAGTCATATTGAATTTAAATTTAATAACAAAATTTATAGTCAAAAGAAGGGTACACCTATTGGTGGTCCATAAAAGTGCCCTTTTTGCAGAGTTTGTTTTAAGAAAACTGTGATCAACAAATTCTGAAAAATATAAAACATGAATTATATCTCAGATATGTTGACGATACTTTGTTTATTCTATCTGAGAATTCTATAGATACTGTATTACAATAAAAAATATCTACTAATAAATATCTACATTACCGTAAAATCAATATACAATGTGTAGATATTTTTTATGGGTTTAGCAAGAAATGAGGTGGCTAACATCGCAAGTAGTAACTATAATCATAACTTCAATATTAATTTTTTTATTAACCATATCTGAGCATTGTTTCATCTTTCATTGTAATTGGAGTTTTCACCTATACAATTGTATTTGTTACCAGAAATATGTTTTCAAATTTGAAGTACAAGGTTGGCCAGCTTCCTTTTCTCTTCAACACTCAAGAAATCATAAATATGGTAAGGTGTGAAGTGAGAAGTGATGCCATATCAATGGGCCACACACTACATTTGCGTACCAATCAACATGTGTATTTACCTCCATTATATGTTGTTGTGTGTAAGTATTCTCAATTTACTTTCTAAATTCTGGGTCAATTCAAATGAATAGTATGTATAAGTAAAACTCTTTTTTATATATGTTTTTAATAACACAAGGCTTTTTGATCTTATGAATGTGCTATATCCCTCAAATAAGTTTTTGAAAACATTGGGAAACAAATAATTCAAACCTTAAAAAAAAGACTTCAAACTTTAAAACACATCGAAAAACGGACTTCACCAGTGAATTCGCCATGAAATTGCGTGCTAGGGCGTAAAATTTTCGGGTCCATTTCGAAAATCGAAATTTTTTTCTGTTTTTCTCGATTATCTCGTAAACGATGCGTCGTATCGATAAAAGTAGGTTAATTTGGATCCTCAACCAACGATCATGTTTTTTGCGAATTTTCTCGAAAACTAAGAGTCGAAACGAAAAACGGACTTCACCAGTGAATTCGCCATGAAATTGCGTGCTAGGACGTAAAATATTCGGGTCCATTTCGAAAATCGAAAATTTTTTCAGTTTTTCGCAATTATGTCGTAAACGGTGCTTCGTATCGATAAAAGGAGGTTAATATGGATCCTCAACCTACAATCAGGTTTTTTACGATTTTCTCGAAAACTAAGAGTCGTATCGAAAAAACGGACTTGACGAGTGAATTCACCATGAAATTGCGTGCTACGGCGTAAAATATTCGGGTCCATTTCGAAAATCGAAAATTTTTTTCGTTTTTCGCGATTATCTCGTAAACGGTGCGTCGTATCGATAATAGAAGGTTAATTTGGATCCTCAACCTACGATCATATTTTTGCGATTTTCTCGAAAACTAAGGAGTCCGATCGAAAAACCGACTTCACGAGTGAATTCGCCATGAAATTGCGTGCAACGGCGTAAAATATTCGGGTCCATTTCCAAAATCGAAAATTTTTTCAGTTTTTCGCAATTATGTCGTAAACGGTGCGTCGTATCGATAAAAGAAGGTTAATTTGGATCCTCAAGCTACGATCATGTTTTTTGCGATTTTCTCGAAAACTAAGTGTCGGATCGAAAAACGGACTTCACCAGTGAATTCGCCATGAAATTGCGTGCTAGGACGTAAAATATTCGTGTCCATTTCGAAAATCGAATATTTTTTCCATTTTTCGCGATTATCTCGTAAACGGTGCGTCGTATCGATAAAAGAAGGTTAATTTGGATCCTCAACCTACGAACATGTTTTTGCGATTTTCTCGAAAACTAAGAGTCGGATCGAAAAACGGACTTCACCAGTGAATTCGATATGAAATTGCGTGCTAGGGCGTAAAAACTTCGGGTCCATTTCGAAAATCGAAATTTTTTTCCGTTTTTCGCGATTATCTCGAAAACGGTGCGTCTTATCGATAAAAGAAGGTTAATTTGAATCCTCAACTTACGATCATGTTTTTGCGATTTTCTCGAAAACTAAGAGTCGGATCGAAAAACCGACTTCACCAGTGAATTCGCCATGAAATTCCGTGCTAGGGCGTAAAATATTCGGGTCCATTTCGAAAATCGAAATTTTTTTCCGTTTCTCCCGGTTATCTTGTAAACGGTGCGTCGTATCGATAAAAGAAGGTTAATTTTATCCTCAAGCTACGATCATGTTTTTTGCGATTTTCTCGTAAACTAAGAGTCGGATCGAAAAACGGACTTCACCAGTGAATTCGCCAAGAAATAGCGTGCTAGTGCGTAAAATATTCGCGTCCATTTTAAAAATCGAAAATTTTTTCCGTTTTTTCGCGATTATCTCGAAAACGGTGCGTCGTATCGATAAAACAAGATTAATTTGGATCCTCAAACTACGATCATATTTTTGTGATTTTCTCGAAAACTAAGAGACCGATTGAAAAACGGACTTCACCAGTGAATTCGCCATGAAATTGCGTGCTATTGCGTAAAATATTCACGTCCATTTCGAAAATCGAAATTTTTTCCCGTTTTTCGCGAGTAACTCGTAAACGGTGCGTCGTATCGATAAAAGAAGGTTAATTTATATCCTCAACATACGATCATGTATCTTACGATTTTCTCGAAAACTAAGAGTCGAATCGAAAAACGGACTTCACCAGTGAATTCGCCAAGAAATTGCGTGCTAGGGCGTAAAATATTCGGGTCCATTTCGAAAATCGAAAATTTTTTCCGTTTTTCGCGATTATCTCGAAAACGGTGCGTCGTATCGATAAAACAAGATTAATTTGGATCCTCAACCTACGATCATATTTTTGCGATTTTCTCGAAAACTAAGAGACCGATTGAAAAACGGACTTCACCAGTGAATTCGCCATGAAATTACGTGCTATTGCGTAAAATATTCACGTCCATTTCGAAAATCGAAATTTTTTCCCGTTTTTCGCGAGTAACTCGTAAACGATGAGTCGTATCGATAAAAGAGGGTTAATTTATATCCTCAACATACGATCATGTTTTTTGCGATTTTCTCGAAAATTAAGAGTCGGATCGAAAAACGGACTTCACCAGTGAATTCGCCATGAAATTGCGTGCTAGGGCGTAAAATTTTCGGGTCCATTTCAAAAATCGAATTTTTTTCTGTTTTTCTCGATTATCTCGTAAACGATGCGTCGTATCGATAAAAGTAGGTTAATTTGGATCCTCAACCAACGATCATGTTTTTTGCGAATTTCTCGAAAACTAAGAGTCGAAACGAAAAACGGACTTCACCAGTGAATTCGCCATGAAATTGCGTGCTAGGACGTAAAATATTCGGGTCCATTTCGAAAATCGAAAATTTTTTCAGTTTTTCGCAATTATGTCGTAAACGGTGCTTCGTATCGATAAAAGGAGGTTAATATGGATCCTCAACCTACAATCAGGTTTTTTACGATTTTCTCGAAAACTAAGAGTCGTATCGAAAAACGGACTTGACGAGTGAATTCACCATGAAATTGCGTGCTACGGCGTTAAATATTCGGGTCCATTTCGAAAATCGAAAATTTTTTTCGTTTTTCCGCGATTATCTCGTAAACGGTGCGTCGTATCGATAATAGAAGGTTAATTTGGATCCTCAACCTACGATCATATTTTTGCGATGTTCTCGAAAACAAGGAGTCGGATCGAAAAACCGACTTCACGAGTGAATTCGCCATGAAATTGCGTGCAACGGCGTAAAATATTCGGGTCCATTTCCAAAATCGAAATTTTTTTCGTTTTTCGCAATTATGTCCTAAACGGTGCGTCGTATCGATAAAAGAAGGTTAATTTGGATCCTCAAGCTACGATCATGTTTTTTGCGATTTTCTCGAAAACTAAGTGTCGGATCGAAAAACGGACTTCACCAGTGAATTCGCCATGAAATTACGTGCTAGGACGTAAAATATTCGTGTCCATTTCGAAAATCGAATATTTTTTCCATTTTTCGCGATTATCTCGTAAACGGTGCGTCGTATCGATAAAAGAAGGTTAATTTTATCCTCAAGCTACGATCATGTTTTTTGCGATTTTCTCGTAAACTAAGAGTCGGATCGAAAAACGGACTTCACCAGTGAATTCGCCAAGAAATAGCGTGCTAGTGCGTAAAATATTCGCGTCCATTTTAAAAATCGAAAATTTTTTCCGTTTTTTCGCGATTATCTCGAAAACGGTGCGTCGTATCGATAAAACAAGATTAATTTGGATCCTCAAACTACGATCATATTTTTGTGATTTTCTCGAAAACTAAGAGACCGATTGAAAAACGGACTTCACCAGTGAATTCGCCATGAAATTGCGTGCTATTGCGTAAAATATTCACGTCCATTTCGAAAATCGAAATTTTTTCCCGTTTTTCGCGAGTAACTCGTAAACGGTGCGTCGTATCGATAAAAGAAGGTTAATTTATATCCTCAACATACGATCATGTATCTTACGATTTTTTTGAAAACTAAGAGTCGAATCGAAAAACGGACTTCACCAGTGAATTCGCCAAGAAATTGCGTGCTAGGGCGTAAAATATTCGGGTCCATTTCGAAAATCGAAAATTTTTTCCGTTTTTCGCGATTATCTCCAAACGGTGCGTCGTATCGATAAAACAAGATTAATTTGGATCCTCAACCTACGATCATATTTTTGCGATTTTCTCGAAAACTAAGAGACCGATTGAAGAACGGACTTCACCAGTGAATTCGCCATGAAATTACGTGCTATTGCGTAAAATATTCACGTCCATTTCGAAAATCGAAATTTTTTCCCGTTTTTCGCGAGTAACTCGTAAACGATGAGTCGTATCGATAAAAGAGGGTTAATTTATATCCTCAACATACGATCATGTTTTTTGCGATTTTCTCGAAAATTAAGAGTCGGATCGAAAAACGGACTTCACCAGTGAATTCGCCATGAAATTGCGTGCTAGGGCGTAAAATTTTCGGGTCCATTTCAAAAATCGAAATTTTTTTCTGTTTTTCTCGATTATCTCGTAAACGATGCGTCGTATCGATAAAAGTAGGTTAATTTGGATCCTCAACCAACGATCATGTTTTTGCGAATTTCTCGAAAACTAAGAGTCGAATCGAAAAACGGACTTTACCAGTGAATTCGCCATGAAATTGCGTGCTAGGGCGTAAAAAATTCGGGGTCCATTTCGAAAATCGAAAATTTTTTCCGTTTTTCGCGATTATCTCGAAAACGGTGCGTCTTATCGATAAAAGAAGATTAATTTGGATCCTCAACTTACGATCATGTTTTTTGCGATTTTCTCGAAAACTAAGAGTCGGATCGAAAAACCGACTTCACCAGTTAATTCGCCATGAAATTCCGTGCTAGGGCGTAAAATATTCGGGTCCATTTCGAAAATCGAAATTTTTTTCCGTTTCTCCCGGTTATCTTGTAAACGGTGCGTCGTATCGATAAAAGAAGGTTAATTTTAATCCTCAAGCTACGATAATGTTTTTTGCGATTTTCTCGAAAACTAAGAGTCGGATCGAAAAACGGACTTCACCAGTGAATTCGCCATGAAATTGCGTTGTATTGCGTAAAATATTCACGTCCATTTCGAAAATCGAAATTTTTTCCGTTTTTCGCGAGTAACTCGTAAACGGTGCGTCGTATCGATAAAAGAAGGTTAATTTATATCCTCAACATACGATCATGTTTCTTACGATTTTCTCGAAAACTAAGTGTCGAATCGAAAAAACGGACTTCACCAGTGAATTCGCCAAGAAATTGCGTGCTAGAGCGTAAAATATTCGCGTCCATTTTAAAAGTAGAAAATTTTTTCCGTTTTTCGCGATTATCTCGAAAACGGTGCGTCGTATCAATAAAACAAGGATTAATTTGGATCCTCAACCTACGATCATATTTTTGCGATTTTCTCGAAAACTAAGAGACCGATTGAAAAACGGACTTCACCAGTGAATTCGCCATGAAATTGCGTGCTATTGCGTAAAATATTCACGTCCATTTCGAAAATCGAAAATTTTTTTCCGTTTTTTCGCGAGTATACTCGTAAACGGTGCGTCGTATCGATAAAAGAGGTTAATTATGATCCTCAACATACGATCATGTTTTTTGCGATTTCTCGAAAACTAAGAGTCGGATCGAAAAACGGACTTCACCAGTGAATTCGCCATGAAATTGCGTGCTAGGGCGTAAAAAATTCGCTGTCCATTTCGAAAATCGAATATTTTTTCCATTTTTCGCGGATTATCTCGTAAACGGTGCGTCGTATCGATAAAAGAAGGTTAATTTGGATTCTCAACCTACGATCATGTTTTTGCGATGTTCTCGAAAACTAGAGTCGGATCGAAAAACCGACTTCACGAGTGAATTCGCCATGAAATTGCGTGCTAGGGCGTAAAATAGTCGGGTCCATTTCGAAAATCGAAAATTTTTTCCGTTTTTCGCAATTATCTCGTAAACGGTGCGTCGTATCGATAAAAGAAGGTTAATTTAGATCCTCAACGATCATGTTTTTGGAATTTACTCGAAAACTAAGAGACCGATTGAAAAACGGACTTCACCAGTGAATTCGCCATGAAATTGCGTTCTATAGCGTAAAATATTCACGTCCATTTCGAAAATCGAAATTTTTTCCCGTTTTTCGAGAGTAACTCGTAAACGGTGCGTCGTATCGATAAAAGAAGGTTAATTTATATCCTCAACATACGATCATATTTTTTGCGATTTTCTCGAAAATTAAGAGTCGGATCGAAAAACGGACTTCACCAGTGAATTCGCCATGAAATTGCGTGCTAGGGCGTAAACTTTTCGGGTCCATTTCCGAAATCGAAATTTTTTTCTGTTTTTTCTCGATTATCTCGTAAACGATGCGTCGTATCGATAAAAGTAGGTTAATTTGGATCTTTAACAAACGATCATGTTTTTTTGCGAATTTCTCGAAAACTAAGAGTCGAATCGAAAAACGGACTTCACCAGTGAATTCGGCATGAAATTGCGTGCAAGGGCGTTATATATTCGGGTCCATTTCAAATATCGAAAATTTTTTCAGTTTTTCGCGATTATCTCGTAGACGGTGCGTCGTATCGATAATAGAAGGTTAAATTGGATCCTCAACCTACGATCATATTTTTGCGATGTTCTCGAAAACAAGGAGTCGGATCGAAAAACCGATTTCACGAGTGAATTCACCATGAAATTGCGTGCAACGGCGTAAAATATTCGGGTCCAATTGAAAAAATCGAAAATTTTTTCAGTTTTTCGCAATTATGTCGTAAACGGTGCGACTTATCGATAAAAGAAGGTTAATTTGGATCCTCACCTACGATCATGTTTTTGCGATGTTCTCGAAAACTAGTGTCGGATCGAAAAAACGGACTTCACCAGTGAATTCGCCATGAAATTGCGTGCTAGTACGTAAAATATTCGGGGTCCATTTCGAAAAGAGAAAATTTTTTTCCGTTTTTCGCGATTATCTCGTAAACGGTGACTCCTACCGATAAAAGAAGGTTAATTTGGATCCTCAACCTACGATCATGTTTTTTGCGATTTTCTCGAAAACTAAGAGTCGGATCGAAAAACGGACTTCACTAGTGAATTCGCCATGAAATTGCGTGCTAGGACGTAAAATATTCGGGTCTATTTCAAAAATTGAAACTTTTTTTCCGTTTCTCGCGATTATCTCGAAAACGGTGCGTCGTATCGATAAAAGAAGGTTAATTTGCATCCTCAACCTACCATCATGTATTTTGCGATTTTCTCAAAAACTAAGAGTCGGATCGAAAAACGGACTTCAGCAGTGAATTCGCCATGAAATTGCGTGCTAGGGCGCAAAATGTTCGTGTCTATTTCGAAAATCGAATATTTTTACCATTTTTCCCGATTATCTCGTAATCGGTGCGTCGTATCGATAAAAGAAGGTTAATTTGGATTCTCAACCTACGATCATGTTTTTGCGATGTTCTCGAAAACTAGGAGTCGGATCGAAAAACCGACTTCACCAGTGAATTCGCTATGAAATTGCGTGCTAGAGCGTAAAATAGTCGGGTCAATTTCGAAAATCGAAAAATTTTTCCGTTCTTTGCAATTATCTCGTAAACGGTGCGTCGTATCGATAAAAGAAGGATAATTTAGATCCTCAAACTACGATTAAGTTTTTCGCGATTTACTCGAAAACTAAGAGTCGGATCGAAAAACGGACTTCACCAGTGAATTCGCCATGTAATAGCGTGCTAGGGCGTAAAATATTCGGGTCAATTTCAAAAATCAAAAATTTTTTCCGTTTTTCGCGAATAACTCGTAAACGGTGCGTCGTATCAATAAAAGAAGGTTAATTTGGATCCTCAACCTACGATCAGGTTTTTTGCAAATTTCTCGAAAACTAAGAGACGGATTGAAAAACAGACTTCACCTGCGAATTTGCCATGAAATTGCGTGTTAAGGTGTAAAATAACTGAGTCCATTTCGAAAATCGAAATTTTTTTCTGTTTTCTCGATTATCTCGTAAACGATGCGTCGTATCGATAAAAGTAGGTTAATTTGGATCTTTAACAAACGATCATGTTTTTTGCGAATTTCTCGAAAACTAAGAGTCGAATCGAAAACGGACTTCACCAGTGAATTCGGCATGAAATTGCGTGCAAGGGCGTTTATATATTCGGGTCCATTTCAAATATCGAAAATTTTTTCAGTTTTTCGCGATTATCTCGTAGACGGTGCGTCGTATCGATAATAGAAGGTTAAATTGGATCCTCAACCTACGATCATATTTTTGCGATGTTCTCGAAAACAAGGAGTCGGATCGAAAAACCGATTTCACGAGTGAATTCACCATGAAATTGCGTGCAACGGCGTAAAATATTCGGGTCCAATTGAAAAATCGAAAATTTTTTCAGTTTTTCGCAATTATGTCGTAAACGGTGCGACTTATCGATAAAAGAAGGTTAATTTGGATCCTCAACCTACGATCATGTTTTTGCGATGTTCTCGAAAACTAAGTGTCGGATCGAAAAACGGACTTCACCAGTGAATTCGCCATGAAATTGCGTGCTAGTACGTAAAATATTCGGGTCCATTTCGAAAAGAGAAAATTTTTTCCGTTTTTCGCGATTATCTCGTAAACGGTGACTCCTACCGATAAAAGAAGGTTAATTTGGATCCTCAACCTACGATCATGTTTTTTGCGATTTTCTCGAAAACTAAGAGTCGGATCGAAAAAACGGACTTCACTAGTGAATTCGCCATGAAATTGCGTGCTAGGACGTAAAATATTCGGGTCTATTTCAAAAATTGAAACTTTTTTCCGTTTCTCGCGATTATCTCGAAAACGGTGCGTCGTATCGATAAAAGAAGGTTAATTTGCATCCTCAACCTACCATCATGTATTTTGCGATTTTCTCGAAAACTAAGAGTCGGATCGAAAAAACGGACTTCAGCAGTGAATTCGCCATGAAATTGCGTGCTAGGGCGCAAAATGTTCGTGTCTATTTCGAAAATCGAATATTTTTACCATTTTTCCCGATTATCTCGTAATCGGTGCGTCGTATCGATAAAAGAAGGTTAATTTGGATTCTCAACCTACGATCATGTTTTTGCGATGTTCTCGAAAACTAGGAGTCGGATCGAAAAAACCGACTTCACCAGTGAATTCGCTATGAAATTGCGTGCTAGAGCGTAAAATAGTCGGGTCAATTTCGAAAATCGAAAAATTTTTCCGTTCTTTGCAATTATCTCGTAAACGGTGCGTCGTATCGATTAAAGAAGGATAATTTAGATCCTCAAACTACGATTAAGTTTTTCGCGATTTACTCGAAAACTAAGAGTCGGATCGAAAAAAACGGACTTCACCAGTGAATTCGCCATGTAATAGCGTGCTAGGGGCGTAAAATATTCGGGTCAATTTCAAAAATCAAAAATTTTTTCCGTTTTTCGCGAATAACTCGTAAACGGTGCGTCGTATCAATAAAAGAAGGTTAATTTGGATCCTCAACCTACGATCAGGTTTTTTGCAAATTTCTCGAAAACTAAGAGACGGATTGAAAA
>JAHLJT010009849.1:0-47751 GCA_031308135.1 Acheta domesticus
CCGGCTTGTCGGGATTTTGCCTTCCAGGTATTTCGCCTATCAGGACACCTCCCAACTGGAATCTCGACATATGTGGTAGAGTAGTGCATATAGAGTGTTAAGAGTAAGGGGAAATGGTAGGACAAGGAAGGAAATATCACGCCATCCGTGGTCCGTTTGTTAGGGAACTGGTCCAGCAGTCGCCTGGAAAACAACAGAAAACTACCAATCGGAGCAGCTGTCCGCCAGGATTCTGCCCCGGACTGCGATTGAATTCGATCTAGTTATTTGGCTATTGTATAAAATCTGCCACCGTCGAGACTCAAAACATAGGACCTCCTGGTCAGTGACGCTGTTGATGCCCGACATACGTTGAGACATAAAAATAATAAATTTTTGCCAATGAGCATGTGGTCGGAACTTTTATACAAAGAAGTTTCACACGACACATAATTTAGCTCCTGAGAGCTTGGCAACTAGTGACCTTGGTCGGTTTGTCTCACATTTTGATGCATTCAACGACTGAATGTAAGAGTTGAACGACTAATGTCGTATGTGTAACTTAGTTAAATAAATTTCCGATCTTCTACAACACTTTAATTGCTTACAACTGGTAAAAGTGATCATCTTGTAAATATGCTCTAAAAACTTGTACCATTTATTTTGAAATTTCTGTATGCCTCATGGATGCTTCACTCTCTGTTGGGAATACATCTTAAGAGGTTTACGTTATGCTCTTCAGCAATTTCTTTAGTAATACGTACACGCTAAATAATCTTTTATTCGTTCGTCATTAATTTCAAAATTTCCCAGAAGCCAGGTATCGATTTTTTATACTACTTGGTCGCAGTAAATTCAAAAATGCATGGTCCCATGATATCCATGCCTTTGTGCACGAAACTACATGAACTAATTAAACTGATACTGTGAATTTAATGTCATTTACCTCTAATAGATTGTGATGGTGTGTAAAGTATTGCTTCTTTTTTCACAAGTCAAAATATGTTCAATCTCGCGAACAATCACGAGGGAAATTCGCTAGCAGGGAGCAGCCTCAATTTTTTTTCCCCCACGCGGCCAAAATTCCTTGGCTACCTCACCTTCAAAGCTTCTCACGACTCTTAGCAAGGCTATACAAAAATATAAAAGTGAAACACAGATGGCCAGGCAACAAAACAATTCTGGTTGAGCCCTCTTGGCCGCGGGCGCCGAACCGCCGCGTACCGCATTGTACTAGTCCGCGAAGGGGTGATAGGTCATTACCCAGGGCTTGGCCTCCGCCGGCGCGCGGGGCCGCTTCCTCAAGCCATTAGCCTCTACCTACCCTCTACTCAGCCGTCGGCGGCCAGACGTGTTTACAAACATTCATAAATATCGCTACGTGCCTCCCGCACCAATATTGGCGTTAGTATTCGCCGACCACGAACGCATCTGCAAGGCAGCCGCGCCCGCGCCCGCCTTTCCGCCCCCGCCTCTCAGCCGGCTCCGGGGTTCCCGTGAGAAAACACCAAACCTTGCTAATGAGATGCAGCCATCGCAGGCACCGACAGTCACGTGACACACTTCAGAAAATAACAACAAATAGCGAGCATCTCTCGCGGCACACTGCGTCTCACTTCATGTCATAGGCTAGCTGCAAATATCACGTGACTCCTCCCCCTCTGCACTAGGAAACATACGTTCAAATAAATACGGCAACTTCGCTCCCACTCGCCGCTACTATGTCAAACTACTACTCTCTTCAGTCATTACTCTCTGTCAAACTACTACTACTACTACTACTACTACTACTACTACTACTACTCTGTCAAACTACTCACTCTTCGGTCACTCTTAGTCAAACTTCCTAGCGACAACTTCAGTCGTTTCTACGCTGCTACTGAAAACTATTAAGTCATCTCTTCAGTCGACTTCTAACAGTCATTACTACTCAGTCAACTTCTACGAGACAAACGACTACCATTGACATATTTGTCAATACAACGCACGAGTGTCAATGCTCGCTGTACTCGTCAGACAGCCTGCGAACGAGTCAGCTGTCCTTGCTCTCCCTATCAAGGCTCCGGCAATCAATCAGCGCGGCCAGCAGGCCGCGATCTACATTCGGGCCACCCGTGAATCAACCTTCACCTGGCCAAGACAACAGTACGGGCCGCTCCAGTAGTCGAGTACGCGCCCATGGTGACATCCAGCCTACTAGCCGTATCATCCGCAGCCCATTTTCAACCGAGGGCACACACACTCAGCCGTCTGACCTGGGTTGGTGTTTGCTGTACTTTCATCAATCTGTGAGTAAATGTAAACTTCAAGCAAGAAGAAACTTAAACTATAAACATTCATTGGTCCTCCGCTTACTGCCTAATTACCTACATGTATAACTCAATTATTTTCAAGAATTAAATTAAATTCATTCCCAAGTGCATTGCCTTTCATTTGCCTCTAAGAAACAATCCCCTGAAATCCGTTCTGAGCCTGTATGTAGTTGCATTCGCAGCACGGTCCTCACACCGCGCTGGCATCCACTACAAATTATGGCTTAATTCTCTGTGTATATTTGTATCTAATGTTGACCAATTTTCTTAGAAGTGACGATTTTTTCGGTTTTCTAGTAAACTTAAATTTTTTCTGAAAAATTTGTTTCTACATCTACATCTAAAACTGTATTTAATGAAAGTAGGAATTGAGGGACTAATCAGTCAGCTCTCTGATTTCACCGTAGATGAACCACATATTTAGCAATATTTGCTTAAGAAAAAATAGTTTTTCCAAAGGTTAAAGGGCTAAGGAAATGTTTAAGAGTTTTTACGAATAACATCTATTCATTCAATTATCTTAAAATGACTCCTAATTCTAAAGATTTCTTTATTTTTTCATGCCAATAACATTCTCTGTTTGTCCAGAAAATGACGACCTGTATCTACCTTCAAACAGAGAAACGCCTAGTACTATAATACTATATACAAAATCTCAATTTGGACAGAGCACTACTTCCGACTTGTAGTAATCCAATTTCCAAAACGACTTGTAGTAATCCTTGTCGACAAATGCAATTGACGGTCTGGTGATAATGTTATGATTCGAAGAATTATGAAGCAAGGATAGATTGGGGAAACTAGAAAACAGGACAGTCCCCAGAAAATCTACCGATATCCCGCTTTAACACCTCATGGATCGTCTAGGGTTTGACTCCTCAGAGGGACGAGCAGCCCAGTCGCTACACCATGGATTCTCCCATACTCCTTCACAGTCACGCACGCAAGTAGAACAGAGCTATTAAACCTTGTGTGTACCGTAAAAAAATATCCTTCAGTCTACACTTGGGTTACCCGGGTAGCCCGTGTATTTTCGGCTTTTAATATATGCTATTTTGCTTTGAGTGTCTGTGTGGTTTTTGTCATTATTAGAAATCAATTGTAATTTATTGTATTATGTTGGGGTGACTGTCTTGCATTGTTGTCAGCCTTTGAGACAATTGAAAAATAGTTCGTGACGAGTTATTTTCGTACTATGTTCTGTTGTGAATCGGAAGTTTTTTTACTTCTGTGCGTCTTTGTTTTCCTCTTTTTCCACATCATTATATTGTAACATCTGTGCATCTTTGTTTATTCATCCATTGTTGAAGTATGGACAATTTCAGGAACTTACGGATGAGGAATACAGCACGCTGTCTTCTGAAGATAAACAGATTTACATATGACATTTATTTGAGCATAGTACCAAAGAAGAAAAAAGCTGTTATATTTTTATCCACAATACACTGTGATGATTCTACATCCGGACCACTTTCAAAATCACAAATAATTGTATACTATAACAAAAATAGAGGAGTTCACAATATGGACAAAATGTGTTCCCACTACAGTGTGAAAAGACGTACACAGATGACCGGTGGCATCTTATTATAATTTATTGGATATCGCATGTTTATCAGCAAACGTCATATACAGTGAAAATAACACACAATAAAAGATTTTTACACATAAAAGGAGAATTTTTCTTCAAGAATCAGGAAAGCAATTAGCAATGCCAGCTGTAGTGTATCGCTCTGAACATCCTGCATACCTGCGATCTTTTTCTGTAAAATCTGGAATAGAGTGCATGCTGGGAAAGCCAGTGGCTATTATTACAACTACAGCAGCAGCAGCAACAACAACAACTCAGCCTCAGCGGGATTCCAGTGGAAGGCTTCCTTATGTTGGAGACTGCTTTATTTGTAAATATCAGGTACCAAAAAGAAAAAGGAAAACAAGGAAACAGTGTACCTTGCAGCAAACCAATTTGTGATGAACATTCTTTCTCAACTATCCAATGTTGCCGTTGTAAATAAAAGGATTTCATATTGTTTTCATAAAATAAAAAAAGGATGAAACATTTCTTTATCATACAAACAATACAATATTTATTTATACTGTGAGCCCCCACTATATAATACAAAATGTAAACCTTATGTTGAATTTAGTTTGTCGGTAATATTGTTTATGTTATTTATTTTAGTAGTAATTGTTCATAAACTTGATACATTTCTATTTTAGTATCTAAGTTACATAATTAATTGGCCTTCCCGTTACTAAATGTCAAGAAAAAAGCCTTATTTACATTTGTTTTGAGTGCCGGGTGTAGGGTTACCCGGGTAACCCACTGGAGACTTACGGGTGCTTTACAATTAAATCAATATAACTATCTGAGGAAAATTCCTCGAGCACAAAATTACGTCAAAATGTTAATTTGAAGCTAATTAACGAATAACTGGACGCTCAGAACAAAAATCAATCCTAGAAGTCCAAAATCCATATTTTAGTTTTAGAGGTTACCCGGGTACCCCACTGTAGACACAAGAGTTAAATAGGGATTAATCGCTGTTTCAAAAGTGGGAATGCGAATGCCGCCTCCCACCCGTCATGCGGCCCCTGAAGGCGCCAGCGGCCGTGCGGTGCGCGTTGCTGCAGCCGGGAACAGCGCCGCTGGCGCGCACGGTGGCTCCGCTGTGCATCACGCGAATGGCCCCGAGTTATCAACGCTGCGTCGGAGAGGGGGGCAGGACGGAGATGAGCAGGGATAGCGGAAAGAGATGCTCCTGGGTGTACAGGACGGAAGCTGCTGTGGGACGGGTAATTATAATGGAGCAATTATGCTTTTAGTAGCGCTTACACGGCATTTTTCTTAAAAACGGCTAAAATGTTTTCAAAGAAAATTGCCATTTGTTACAAATCGCGCTGAGAAACTCAAAGCGGCAACACCGAACCAACGCCACGCCGAGCCGACACCGCTCCGGCAACAGCGTGCAGGAGGGTGGCGTAAAAATCCGTTACTGTGTTCGCAGGCAGTGTTTGGGCAGGCAACCGCCGAGGCCACATGTTTCAAGCGAGCCCGTGCGCTCACAATTTACGTAAACCATTGTTCTCATCGGTATTTTGTACAAAACGTGTCATAGTCAGTCAAACGTGTCAAACTTCAACTACAGTAAATGTTCAATCATATCCAAATTGTGTTGTGACCACATACTAAGTACTGTGCGTGTGCATCAACTTCAAAACGAAGCAGAACGGAAAAGAACAACTGAAAACTTCTCATCTTGAAATCAAGAATCACGATTGTATGTTAATTTTAAGTATCATAACATGTTGTACATCAAAGAAAAGTAAGTGTTATTTTTGTAATTTATATGTTCATTTGCCATTCAGATTCATGTAGTAAAGTCAATTTAAACTGCAAATATCACTTATTTAGTTATTACCATTCACTTCCTCATTTCTTTACAAAGTCATTATGTTTTTATCTGAAAACTCACTGTATCAGAACTACCAGAGATGAAACCCAGTAACCAAATTCAATTCCTATCATTGGTCACATGGCCACAATTGCAATTTAAGCAAAACAAACATCATTAATCCTACTATTCAAATAAGAGTATTATTGTTCCAAAACAAATGCATTTTAGATAAAAACATTGGTCCTCCTGGCATCGGATGTGAATCAGATATCATTATATTCAGTGAATGGCAGTAATCATAACGAAATAATTCCACTGAGATTTCACATCAGAGTGTTTTACAATGTGCATGTAGTATTCAAGACAACAGTACAGTGTTTATTACTATTCATGAAACTATTCAGTTAACATGTTAAAAGTGTTACAACTCACATGCATACAATACCAAATCATAATCAGTGTTCAGTAACATTTTATTTGTGATAATAATTTCATGTCAAGGTGTTTCTATAATTTATGTATGTACATTTTTCAATCCAGCAGTATAGTATTCATTAGTATTCTTTAAAAGTGGCAAGTAACATTTATTGGTAAATGAAGGGTCATGTCAAAGTGTTTTTATAATTTATGCATGTATAATCTTCAAGTCAGCAATATAGTGTTCATCACCATTCATTAAACTAATCAGTCAACATTTAAAGTTGCAATTCACATGCATACAATATCAAAGTACATGAACAGTGTTTACTAACTTTATTTTATGACTGAGGTTTCATGTCAAATGTTCATTTATAAGTTATACATGTACAGTTTCAATTCAGCAGCATAGTGTTCATTAGTATTTAGTAAACTTCAGCATGTAACATTGATTTGTAAGTGAGGTGATGTTAGATTAAGGCAAGTTATTTTGAACGTGTTATCAGTGTTATAAGGTATCAGACTAACAGTTATCAGTGTTATCAGAGGTAAAGTGTCAACAAGGTGTCCCCTGATAGACAAGCAGTAATTCAACTTATTAACAAACATTATTAAACATCAGACATTATTTACATTCAGTACTTCTTCGGGGGCAGTACAGAAGGTGATTTAAATCATTAAAAACAATTAGTGTAGAAATACTAAAAACACTGTGGTCAAAATGTCGAAGGCAGAAAGACTAGCTAGGAAAAATCTTGTTGATAGGCGAAACGTAGCACTTCAGATTTTCAAAAGTAAATGCACGTGGTTGCATAACTTTACCATCATAGATGAAAACTCACATTACAAGTTAATCAATCTATTAACTAATCTCAAAGAATCGTGGAACGAACTCAAAGTGGCTCAAGAATCTCTTGTTAGTGATGATGAACTTACCATAGAACAGTTTTCTACAACTAGAAAATGAACATATTGACCTTATAACAGAAGTTGAACTACGCATAAAAAACTCACCATTCGATAGGCAGACATCAAACACTCCACCCCCAACTGTGCCAACTAATTCAAGCATGCTTCCACTCAATGAAGTTCATTTAGGATTACGACTTCCAGCATTGCAAGCACCAACTTTCAACGGTGAATTTTCACAGTGGACAAAATTTAGAGATATATTCAATAAACTAATCCATGAAAATGTACATTTGACCAATGTAGAAAAATTTCATTACTTGGAAAATGCTCTCACAGGCGAAGCTCAATCAATCATTAGCAATCTAACCAACACTTCAGAAAATTACCAAGTAGCATGGCAACTAGTGAATGAAAGATACAACAATCCTCGTAGATTAGCCTCTTCGTACATAGCTAATTTTGAATGTCCTCCAGCAATTAATTTAAAGGAACCCCATTCAATTCAGAGATTCTCAGATCATTACATGGCCAATTACAAGGCATTGCAAGCATTAACGTTACAAGTACCGGCAATCGAACTTATGGTCATCCACCGTATGTTAGCTCATTGCCCACCAGAAATAGCTAGAGAATGGGAGAAACAGGTAGCAACTAACGCCAATCCAGCAATTCAGGACATGCATAACTTTCTTGAAAGATTGTTCCGAATCGAAGAAAATTCCTTATCAAACCCGGGAATCATCCAACGACATCCAAACAGTGGGTCAGGAACCAAGATTACCGGCGAACTTTCAAAATTCGCAAAATGCCCATATTGCAAGGAATCACATTCAATTTTTCAATGTCAATCATTTAAATTACTAAATCCAGTGGACAGGCTAGCGCACATGAAAAAGAATCGACTTTGCTACAATTGCCTAAGAGCTAATATTGTAAATCATACCTGCAGTACAGCGAAATGCAAAACGTGTAACAAAAATCATCACACTTTTGTTGCATGACTCATTTATAAAGAATTCTATCTTTCTTAACGTAGCAAAAACGTGCTACTGTACATCCAACAATCCAGACTCAGAGAAATTACCAGTCTCTCCTTCAGAAGGTTCAATGTCTTTAGGAGGAACAATTAGTCAAAATCATCAGCAACCACAACAAATCATGGCATGTCAAGCAGGATCATCAATCAAACCAACAATATTGCCAACTGTTAGGTTGCTTGTTTTAGATCAAAACAATGAGGCTCACGAGGTGTGCGCTTTGTTAGATAGCGGAAGCAATTGTAATTTGATAACGCAACAATTAGCCAACCAGCTCAAGCTAGCAACAAAACCAACAAAGCTTACTATCCAAACGATTACAGACAATGAAACTGAAGCATCATCCATAGTTAACGCAAAAATTCGATCAAAATTCTCATCATGGTCCTCAGAAAATACATATGTTGTAGTCAACAAGATCGCAAAACAGCTACCTTCAACCAACATCAACATTTCAAGATGGATAATACCCGAAAACATACTGATTGCAAATCCAACGTTTCACAAACCAAACAATGTAGATATGTTGTTAGGAGCAGACATCACGGCACATGTCTTCATTCCCGGCAAGTGGACGCATCCCAAGCTACCATCATTAATCAACACAGTATTCGGCTGGACGTTCATGGGAAGCTATCAACCAGAAGAACAACAAAGGGAACCATTAATTTCCAACTTTATTGATTCACAACAAGTAAAAGATGAATTAACGCGGTTCTGGGAATTGGAAGAACTATCATCTGAAGCCATGCATTCTCCGGAAGAAATTTTCTGCGAAGAACATTTCAAAGCTACCACAAGCAGAGATGAAACGGGCAGATACATCGTTTCACTTCCAATCAAGCCAACAGCTCCAGAATTAGGTGATTCGCGGAAACAAGCTTTACAACGATACGAAGCATTAGAGAGAAAATTT
The DNA here is from genome assembly GCA_031308135.1 of Acheta domesticus. Taxonomy (NCBI): domain Eukaryota; kingdom Metazoa; phylum Arthropoda; class Insecta; order Orthoptera; family Gryllidae; genus Acheta; species Acheta domesticus. Next base: position 8,972 of record JAHLJT010009849.1, read on the forward strand.
GAGCACAATGCTCAATTCGCAACAATGTACAAAGATTTCATGAATGAATATAAAGAGCTTGGACACATGCAGCCAGCTCCTCCAATCAACACAAATGAACGGAATTTCTTCTTACCTCATCACGGAGTCATAAAGGAACAATCAAGCAGCACAAAATTGAGAACTGTCTTCGATGCCTCCGCAAAAACGTCAAATAAGGTTAGCCTCAATGACATCTTGGCAGTAGGACCAGTGGTACAACCAGACCTATTAAATATTCTGCTGAACTTTCGAGTGTGGCCGGTTGGATATTCCGCGGACATCATCAAAATGTATCGACAAATAATAATGAATCCATCTGATAGAAATCTTCTGAGAATATTTTGGAGACCGAATCCTCAAACTGCAATTCAAGAATTTCAATTATCCACGGTGACATATGGTACCGCATGTGCACCATACCAAGCAACTAAAACATTAAATCAATTAGCCGACGATGAAGCAGCTGACAATCCAATCATTCATGAAAAAATCCAAAACTGTTTCTACGTAGATAACATACTCACAGGAGCCAACTCACCTGAGGAAGCAATTGAACATTATCAAGAATTAACCAAAGTTCTAGACAGGTGGTTTTCATTTGCACAAATGGCTATCAAATTCTCAACAATTGATGGATATCATTCCAAACGAAAGTAAAGAAGTTCAAACGTCAACAATTCTCACAGAAGGTGTAAGTACATGGGATTAACGTGGAACATCGCTGATGACGAAATTGCATTTAGTTGCAGCAACCAACAAATCTCAAATTCTCACCAGTTCACAAAACGAATGGTACTTTCCTGCATTGCAAAATGTTATGATCCTATTGGTCTTGCAGCCACAGTAATCATTCAAGCAAAAATGTTATTGCAAAAAATATGGAAAACGAAGATTGAATGGGACGACTTATTAACGCCAGAATTACTCATCGAATGGAAACATATATTCAATGATCTACAAAACATGAATCAACTAACAGCTCCAAGAAGTGTACGAAAGGATCAAGACACAACAGAAATTCAAATCCATGGATTTGCAGACGCCAGTTTATCAGCATACGGAGCTTGTTTGTACGTACGAACAACCACTGAGAAGGGAAAGGTACAATGCAATCTGCTCGTCGCCAAATCAAGAGTCACTCCAGTACGAGAACGAGCAATATCACATTTGGAATTGTGCGCAGCACTACTATTAGCGCGACTAGTCAAAAAGGTAGTGCCAAGATTACCAATAGTCGTCAATCGAATACATCTTTATTCAGACTCTACTACAGTTTGTGCATGGATAAAGTCACCTCATAAAAAACGAATACCGTTTGTGACTATAAGAACGTCAGAAATTCAAGAACTCACCAATCATTGTAAGTGGCATCACATCACATCTAATCATAATCCAGCTGATCTCATTTCACGAGGAACTCAACTATCTCAACTAAGAGACAACCAACTGTGGTGGCAAGGACCGTCCTTTCTTTTGCAGAATTCTCACCCAAAGATCATCACTACGCTTCTAATAGCAAATCTTTACTGTCTGCACCCATGATTCGGGGGCAGCAGACTTCTTAATCAGGGAAACATCGAATCAATTACTGCAACTGATTGAAAATTGCTCAAGCTACAACAAGGTTCTAAGAAGCATCGCACTGTGTGTACGCTTCATTCACAACTTAAGGTACCCAAAGGCTCGCATCAATCCACCATATTGCCGGCACAATTGCAAGAAGCGGAAGAAATATCTGTAAGATAGTTCAAAATCAAATTTACAAACAAGAATTGACAGCACTAAAGCTAACTAACAAGCCCATCCATCATCAAAGTAAAATCAAGTCATTAGCTCCAGAACTACATACTGATGGATTATTATAGAGTAGGAGGAAGACTAAGACAACACCTATCTTCCATTCAATACCAAACATCAAATCATTCTCCCATCAACTCACCGACTATCAAAATTATTGATTCGACAAGTGCATCTACAACTACTTCATGCAGGAACGCAATCAATTATGTCACAGATTCGTCAAAAATTTTGGATCCCATCTCTTAGACGCACTACAAAAGGTGTCATCAGATCATGCATACCATGTTTCAAACAATCTAAACTGAAACCACAACAATTAATGGGCCAGCTTCCAGCTCCAAGAGTAACTGTTTCACCAGCCTTCTCGCATTGTGGAATAGACTACGCAGGTCCAATTACTACTAGATTGGGAACACCCAGATCGAGAAAATTTACCAAAAGTTACATTGCTGTTTTCATTTGTCTAGCAACAAAGGAGTACATCTAGAAGTAGTATCGGATCTAACTTCAGAAGCATTCTTAGCTGCATTCTTTCGAATGACCAAATCGACGAGGCATTCCGTCTCACATGTATTCTGACAATGCAACGGACATTCAAGGGAGCGTCAAGCAATTAAAAGAGCTACTGTGCTTCCTGGAAAACAAATAATACAACATCAAATACAAGACGCTACTGCGCATTTAAAGGTCACGTGGAACTTCATTCCCCCACGCAGTCCTCATTTTGGAGGAATATGGGAAGCAGCAGTCAAAAGTTTCAAAAGAATATTCATACCTACAGTGGGTAATCGAATTCTTAATTACGAGGAACTAACTTCATTAGCATGTGGAATAGAAGCAATACTAAATTCACGACCGTTGGTTCCACTAACTGAGGATCATCAAGATTTCAATTATTTATCACCAGCCATCCTATTAAATCAAAGGCCATCTCTACTTGTATCATCAAAAGATTCAGAAATCAAATTAGACCACATTTCAAGATGGAAGAAAATACAAAACTTAACACAAATATTTTGGAAACAGTGGTCCCAAGATTACATCTTAACCTTACAAAGGAGGAATAAGTGGCATTCATCTCATCCCAATCTCACGGAAGACACAATAGTACTCCTTAAAGAAGACAATTTTACCACCAGCAACATGGAAGTTAGGAAGAATAAGCAAAACGTACCCAGGAAGAGACGGAAAAGTAAGAGTAGTCGACGTCACTACAACATCAGGAATCTACAAGCGCAGCATTAGCAACATTTGTCCTTTACCACAAGAAACCCAAGACAGCCATTTGTAACACGCGATTCGTAACAATAATCGATTTTTCAGCGCTACGCACTGACGGGGGCAGCATGTTACAAATCGCGCTGAGAAACTCAAAGCGGCAACACCGAACCAACGCCACGCCGAGCCGACACCGCTCCGGCAACAGCGTGCAGGAGGGTGGCGTAAAAAATCCGTTACTGTGTTCGCAGGCAGTGTTTGGCAGGCAACCGCCGAGGCCACATGTTTCAAGCGAGCCCGTGCGCTCACAATTTACGTAAACCATTGTTCTCATCGGTATTTTGTACAAAACGTGTCATAGTCAGTCAAACGTGTCAAACTTCAACTACAGTAAATGTTCAATCATATCCAAATTGTGTTGTGACCACATACTAAGTACTGTGCGTGTGCATCAACTTCAAAACGAAGCAGAACGGAAAGAACAACTGAAAACTTCTCATCTTGAAATCAAGAATCACGATTGTATGTTAATTTTAAGTATCATAACATGTTGTACATCAAAGAAAAGTAAGTGTTATTTTTGTAATTTATATGTTCATTTGCCATTCAGATTCATGTAGTAAAGTCAATTTAAACTGCAAATATCACTTATTTAGTTATTACCATTCACTTCCTCATTTCTTTACAAAGTCATTATGTTTTTTATCTGAAAACTCACTGTATCAGAACTACCAGAGATGAAACCCAGTAACCAAATTCAATTCCTATCATTGGTCACATGGCCACAATTGCAATTTAAGCAAAACAAACATCATTAATCCTACTATTCAAATAAGAGTATTATTGTTCCAAAACAAATGCATTTTAGATAAAAACACCATTTGAAACGAGGTTTTTGTGTTCTTTAATATTCTAAAAATTAATATTTTTTGTTCTACCATTAGGAAACCGAAAAATTAAGAAAATGTCAAAAAAATGTAGTTTGGCAGCGATAGATGGCAGCTGGCAAGAGTATGTGGCAATTCCGAATAGCTAGCCCAGACCCAAGGAAATAGAAAACTAATACGGGAAAGTCTGCGTCATTCTGTAGCACCACTAGTTTTCTATGTAGTATTCAATTACTACACCTCATTGGACACTACAGGTGTAAATGTAGTGTCAAATTGACGTGATATTTTCTTATACATTTTTTTTTCATTTATCCTGAACTTAATGATATTTTTTGGTTTCAATTTATAGTAATTTATCTTGCATTCATCTTAGATATTGCATGACATCCATTACTGTTGAAAATAAGTTGACAGTTATATGTTGGTCTATAGAAATATACCTATTGCTGTAAAATCTGTAAATTTTCTCTTATTTTTATGTTTTATGGCTAGGTTTTTTTTTGTATGTTCACAAAAATCTGGATAGTAAATTTACAAAACAAAATTGAAAAAACACGCCACACACAAAAAATACTAATAAGTAGAAGTAGACAGATAATAAATTATAAACTGGGTATTTCTAACCATCAAAACTGGTTATCGATGGTTAGTAATTTCAAGAAAATTCAATGTATAATATCTCTGTAAAACAAAATGGGAATAAAAGGTATTATTATTATTATTATTATTTTGTTTGTAAATATTTTTCTTCGTCTTCTGGGAAGGAGGTATTTTGGTCCACGGGTCCCATCCTCTTGAGTGCGGCTCTGAGTAATGGTAAAGCCGACTTTGGTGACGCAGGAGCAGGGAACATGTTCCCCGATTGACTGGTTAGCAAACGTGAGATATAAATGAAAAACCAAAATCATGAATTATAAAGACAATGTGTAAGAGAAAGTAATTTACTACTAAAAGAACAAGATCTATTCACTTTATTGATATCATGATATCTTCTAGGTTAATGACGTCTATCTCGATCTCGCTCTCTTAAACCATTGAACATGGAAAGATGATTCTTTGTTTTGCTTCGGGACATTAACATTTTCAAAGCATAACACAGATTCACCTTTTGCTCTCATCGTTTCCTCGAACTCTGCGAAGTGTTAGTGGAGAATTCATCAAATTTGTCAAAAACATCATAAAATATTCCTTATGCCTGTTCTCTCACTACAATCGATTCCTGTGGGGAACGATAAGGAATAAGACCAAAAATCGTTTGTAATTTGCTGTTGGTAATAGATTCTACGTTCCCGTATGCATACGTATATTCGGAGTAATATACGTAGTAGAGGGAAAGTTAGGTAATCTGCGGAAAAATCAATTTCGAGATTTCAACGCAAATACACGTTTTGGGGTCTCCTGATACCGAAAAAGTTTGTTTTTTTCAGAACGTCCGCCTGTCCGTCCGTCCGTCCGTCCGTCCGTCCGTCCGCCCGCCCGTCCGTCCGTCCGTCTGTCTGTCTGTCTGGCTGTCTGTCCGTCCGTCTGTGAACACCACTAGCGCCTAAACTAGGCGTAGCCTTTTTTTCCATATTGAAGAAATCCCTGTTCATCTGACCTGAGTCGAAGCTTTGAGATTTTGAAAAAACATTCTATAAAATTTTGAAGTACTTTACATGAAGCCACCCGGACATTTTCAAAATTTTCTTAAAAACTGCTCCAATTTTTTTATTTAAAATTCTTGTAAGAATAGAGTAAAATACAATTATTAAGGGGCTTTTGTCCGATTTGCACGGTTAACTCTAAATTTTCGAAAATGGCAAAAGGTTAATTTTGTTCGCAGTCCTCCCACAACTACAAAACTGAAAATAGAGGTTTGTTCTTCACATTCAATTCGTTCTACAAAATGAGTTCTTTCATTGTCTTTTATATTGTTTTGAAAATTTTAGTAGTTTTCGCGCATTATTGAGTGGAATACGAATTTTTTTTTAAAAAATACAAAATCAATATTTTCTAAAAAAGTGGGTCCAAATTTTTTCGTTAAAACTTTTAGTAGAGTTAGTGCTGATTGTACTATGAGATGACATGAACACTATATTGTTCTATTTTATTGTTTTTTAAAAAAATTATATAAATGTATTATGAACACATTATTGTTATTGTTCACATTATTATATTCATGAATACATATGCTTTAAATAGTATCAAGTAAAGTTTCTCGAAAACTCTAACGTTTTCTGAGAAAACTACCTCAAAACTTTGCATTTTTAAAAACGCTCGAATACCATTTTCTCATAAATGGCCCGAAATTATTTCTTAAACCTTTTTCCAATGTATAGTGCAAATTGCACTCTTTCTATATGATGTAAGGTTGATTTGGGGGATTTTTTTTTTGTTTTTCCTAAAATTACAGAAATGTAATTTTTTAAATATCTCACACCGTCAATATGCACATTTCCAGCAATTTATAAATAATTTTGTATTTGCGAGTTAAAATGCTTGAAATGAATCCTAATGAAGGTTGTCGAAAACTTAATGCATGACCTGATTAATTCAAAACCAACTTAATTCAAAAATTTATGCATGACCCTGATTTCAAAATCCATCTTTAAAGACACAGATTTCATTAAGGGAAAAAAATCTCTATCTTCATCGTTGTAGTTGTAGAAAAATGAAAAAGACCTAAAGACGACTAGGAAAACGAAATTTTGCAATTTTCGAAAAATCAGAGTTTTTTAACGAGCATGAGACCTGCACCTGTGGTGGTCGCCCGCGTCCCGTTAAAAGGACCGCCGCGGGATCGCGGATGGGAAGCAACGACACCGCCAGAGGGTACCTCCGCCGTCCGAGAGAGCGCGCTGGCCCCGAACCCGGGCCGGCTGTTATGCTCCGGTGGGCGCGCCAAACCGCGCCTCAGCCCTTACAAGCCGGCTGGCCGGCGGACCTTCAGCCCCAGCGGCTTATAAATGAGGCCCCGGCGGGGGAAGCCTGCAGTGTGTGTAATCAGCTGAGCGGAGCGTACGACTGAGCCTACGAGTGAAGTGAGTGTTACGGTTGACAACAGTGCTACGTATAACGGACTTTTGGATTCTGGAATGCGATGATTTGTGCTGCAACGGTATTTGGGACATCTTCATGTTTTACTGTGAAAATTGCTTTGTCTATGGTACTTTCTCGGTTTAAAATAAAAAAAAAACATTTTATTTATGTGGTTGTATTTTATTGGTTATAACAGCACCATTCTCTGAAACATCCTTCATTCTATCCAACAAAATTTAATCAAAAACGTTGGAGCCATTTTATAAAATTTTGAAAATATCCCAGAGGATTGTTGTAATGTTAATTCTCTCATCAGAAAATAAAATATCGGTTTCAAATTCAAGGGGCTACGACATCAGCCACCGATTGGGGAATACCAATTTTGGAGAAATCAGCTGATTGGTTTAGCCGCTAGCGTTGTTCACAAACATAGTCAGACGTTTTGACATCATTCGTTTTTTTTGGTATCAAGGACCCCACAAAACATGGAGTCTGACTACACCATGGATTAGAGGATTTTTTTTAAATTTAGCAACTGGATTTATCCACTTTTTCGTTACCAAGGCTCTCTAATAAGAGTTTTTTTCTGCCGAAAATTCGCCGTTTTTTCTCGCAGCATTACATAACATTCTCTCTACTGCGTAAGCGGGCGGGCGAGCATTTTCCTTTCCATTGTTTTTTCGGTATCAACGACTTACAGGGATTCTCAGTTCACCATGTGTTAGGGGATTTTTTTTCTTAATTTAGCAACTAGTTTTATCCACTCCTTCGTAGTCACGACCCGACAATGAATTGTTTTCTGACAAAAATTTGCCGTTTTTTCGCGCAGCATTACATAAATTTCCCTATGCTACGTATGTAACTCCGTATGTACGTATGTATATGGGAAAGTAAAAACGGGGTTATGGATTCCAGACGTCAAGAAAATGTTCAAATTGTTTTTCTCCTCATTTGTGACAGTGTTTTAACTGTTTTTGACGCATAATAAATAAATATTATAAGAATGTAGTAAATGTGAACACAAGCAATGAATATATTTTGAGTTGTGTGTTTCTTTAGTATTTTTGGTAACGTATATTCCACAACATTCCAGTTTCATTACTTTCAATTTATAAGTTCATTTAATCTTCAAGAGAATTACAAATTGAATCTGTGGTATTCAAAAGCCTGGTCTAACGTAATGGTCGCAATCTTTTGAGATATTATTTCTAATTTCTGACATTTTTATTTCAAATTCAATGTTTTTTTCTCTTGTTACAGGATTATGAAGCTATTAAGGCGAACGACTAACGGTAAGTACGTCTAATCACGTTCTCTAGAATACATTCAACATTTTATGAAGGGCATATAAAGTTTTCACATGTTGTTTACACTACTGATTTTAATTCCTCAATGGCCTGATAATAAAGCGATAATTGTTGAAAACCAACTAGCTACAAATGTTTTAGATTGGTTTTTCAGACAATTATATTACTGAAAATATTTCACAAATTCCGTTATGTTCCAAGAAATAATTCCCGTTTGACAAAGCCGGTTATTTGAGAGAATATTGAATGCACATTTGGCGTGAAATACAATAACAAAGAGTGGAAATTATGTTTTATGATGCATTTTATGTTTCAGAATTACTTTTAATTACATTTATGTATATGCATTTGCATCATTGTTCCGTACATTGCTTTATGATTGACATTAAGTGTGAGTTAATGAAAGGAATTTCCTACATTTCTAGCTTCCCATATAGCGCTAACGGAGATTATATTTCTCTAACTGTTGTAGTCTTATACATGAAAAATATTTTTCGCAGACTTTCTTTTCAGTAAAACTTCTTTCAGTTGTATAACATTACATTAGGTCGTGCTCTTTTTTTAAAATGTGTTTAATTTTCGAGTATAACACTAAGAGGATGAAAAGTTTCGGTATGTCCCGCGTTTCTATTAGTTTAGGTAGTGATTTTATAGTACCTACTTTTTGAAAGTTTATTAGAACTAAAATTACTAATAATTACAGACAAACTTTTCTCAATACAAAATATCATATTGTTCTTCATGTTGTGAACTATTTTATTTATTTTAAACTTGAAAATGCACTTTTATAACACACGCCTCTATTAACGAATGTAATCAGCCTTACTCAATTATTACATTTATTACAATATGTTCGATGGCATTTCCAAGGCAATAAAGGTTTGTTCCATTAATTTATGTGAAAAGATTAACATGCACGTCGCCGGGTCCATAATATGAACGGTCACATCATGTTTACCACGGTACATTTGGTTTAAGAGGTTTTCATCGTTTGAAGACTTGCCTTACTGTTAGGGTTTAGAGTCCATATATCGTCCCTGCTACTAATTGTGTCTCCTGCTCGACCTCTGCTCCCAACAATAAGTACTATAGCTTGGCAGTCGCAACGCGAATCTTTTGCTGGATAAAACGTGTTTCATTACTTTTCGAAAACCTCTTCATTCCGTAATCCTGCATTTTTTTCATTTCCAGTCATCTCGTTACGATTCTGTAGGCATAGATTCTTTTTTTGTCAAAACACGGGTCAAGAACGAAAAGAACAGAGGAATTAAATGGAAAGATGCACTACACGTTTCTATTGGTAGCAGTTATAAAAAATTATTTTGGGACCTAAATGTAGGAGAGAAGCCTACGCAAAATAATATAAATCTGTGTTGGTATGTGATATGAATTACAATTTTTCCTTGTAATATTTTCCAAAGGAATGAAATGAAGTTTTCTTTAAATTTCTTTTACATAACGAAAGCAAATATTTTTAATAAAATTTCAAATGTATCAGTTAGTTATAAGCAAATATTGAGAATCTTGAAGGAATATAATCGAAATTATGAACAAAATTCAGAAATATGAACAAAGGAATATGGACAAGGAATATGAACAAAATTCAGAAAACGAGGGTACTCATATTTTAATATTTTTCTTCATGTCGAGAACAATTGCCATAAATAGATTACCAGACGTTTAAGCCAAAATTTACAATATGTTAATCATTTGTCTTCAAATGTTTTTGTTCCTTTTGGGGGTTAATAAAAATAATAGTTCAAGAGACGATATACAACTTATATTATAATGTGTTATGTATCCCCTCGACCTTATATTCTACCATTTGGACATAGAGCATTTTACGCTAAACTTCTAATACCTCATTTGGCATGCATCACGTGAAACTTTGTATACGATCTCTCCCGCACTTTACTCGTAACCGAGTATTTAATGATAGTCCTGTAAACTGATTGCCATCTCTAGTTACGTACACCTGGAACTAGTGCGATGAGACTCTGTTGGGCAAGATTCGCCCTAGTTCACCTGTTTACATAATATTGCGGCTAAACCGGGTTTCTGACAAAGATGAGCAGAGAACGCGGTCGACACGATCAAAGGAATAGGATTACTGGATCAAGTGGGATGATTGGGTAGTTGCTGTCGGTAATAACAACTGACAAATGACAATGAATGCGAGTGAAGACAGGAGATTCCTGATTTTGTTTGCTTTGAGCTGATTTTCTTCTATTGCTTTGATATTTGTTTTCCCCAATCGTCTGTTGGGCAGCAAAAGTAATAAATTCTACCAATGGTTGTATCGTAGAAATACTTTTGGCTTATTTACATGGAAGACATTCTCCGTATGTTTGCTCTAACTATACTCCGCATGTACGAGAATAAACTTCGTATGACTTTCGCAATTGACTGCACCTTTCGTGCCCCTTTCTTACTCTCGTGTTAACAGGCATTTCCGCAAGACGTTGCAATATTCTACTTTCTCAATAAATTTTCCTATAGTACTCCCAAAATATATGTCAGTATACGTATATAACCTACTTAAATACGATACTGACATTTACATTATGACCTCGCACTGCGAGACCTGTCAATTGTTTGATCAGTTCTTCCACCTACCGCGGTCTTTGTTGTCGTTGTTTGTTAGATTTTTAGCCGCAAATGTTTCAAAAGCATTCAAAAGCACTTCCTTCTCGAAATATCTAAGGACTTTTTTCTGAGAACGATTGAAGCTTGACATAAAGAGGATGTCTTTTTTCGTACTGTTTTTGAAGTTGTTGTGAAGTGAAAATGGATTTGACGCAATTAGCAAACTGCGTTCAGTTTCATTTAGAACAAAAAATGCGATGAGAATGCGATGCAAAATTAGAACTATATGTTTAACTATAGACATGTTCTATTGTGTGTGTAAGTACAGCTCGAATTAACAGGTAGAATAATTACTATCTTTGATCTCCTATCATTGTCATCTCAGTAATTGGTCGTCAGAGCTCAATGAAAGCCACAATTATCACCATTCGCAGTTAATTTATTCCCAGAAGAAGCTTTTGAGTTAATTTTAAGTTATTTTACGCGCGCTCTATTTTGAGAGTTCCTCTAGAATGAAGTTTACGTCTTCAAATCAAATGTAATTTGAACGTAGTATAACACTAAAAACGTTTGGTCTTACGGATACATGGTTTCCACATGTTCAGAACAACATAATTTTCATAATATTTTAGTTCCAATGAACTCGTTTTACTTTTGTAACCCTAATACTTGGAGATCTATTGTTTTGACCTCCCTCTCGTTACGTTCCAACAATATCTGACATTTTTTCAAATTCAAAGCACCTTCTATTGCTAAAGGTCAGCGTGCTAACTTTCCGTGGTGTTATCAGGGTCGATTTCCAGTCGAGACAACAACACAAATGTAGCTTTCCATTATTATGAACTCAATTTCCGTAGCTGAGTGACGAAAGAAAAGCTCAAGCATTCGAAATATGCTACATTCCGTGAAAGGAATTCATCATGCACTTCATACGTCTGTCTTTCTAACCTCCAGGCCTAGATAATAAATGAAAAGAGGACTCGGGTCAGGAAATACAGCTCGCTGCCAAAAGTACGATTAATCCAACCATAAAATGCCAAACTCATACATTTATTTTATCATTTTGTCACAGGGTCATTTTGTCATATTTTATCATTTTATCACGTTTTATTTTATCATTTTGTCATATTTATTTTGTCATTTGGTCATTTTGTACATACAGTTTAATAAAAGAGCTTCTTTGGAATACACGTCTAAGAAGATAAATAATATTATTCGATCCCTTGCTGTTACATCGCACAAAAGGAACTGTAGTAAAGTTACAACAAAAAAGTACAACACACGTTCTTTACGATAAACCGCAAAACCTAAAATATTGTTTCACTCGTCCAGTGATTTCTCTCTAAGACTGATAAAAAGAGGGAGGTTTGCAAATTCTGGAACCACACAATCATTGTTCATTGTAAACACAGGATGAAACATTATTGTGTAAATTTAATTGAAATGTTGGTTTTTAGAAAAATCTGGACATGTACGAGTACATTGTAGTGATCTGTGCCAGGAAACTCTACTATCCTTCACCATTTAGAAACGTAATGCATAATATATAAAATTAATATCATCAAAGTTTATTGTGTAAGTGGATACACGTTTCAAACTATTGCCGGATATTGCGTTCATATACACTCACTAATATTTACATTTAATAATATTCGATCTTCGCAGTTAAATAACGCGCTATGTTTGCTTCGCGAGCGGTATCATCTCGCTCACACAAGTTTGCACGCCCTGGACGACGAACCGTAGACTTCATTTACTTGACTCAACTCACATGACCAAACAACATACTGAACAAATGACGGAAAATATGCGTTCAATTAATTTTAAGATATCTATTTTTACAATGCAGGATTTATTCTACAAAATCTGTTAATAGTAATCAATAACACATTTGAACCCCACTATCTTTCCTTTAAAGAAAATATCACGAAATATGGAGTTAAAAGCTCAGATTTCTGTTTAAACGGAAAGGTATTTTGAGTTTTTAATATAAAGATGGTAATGAGTACCTCGTTTAGATCAACATAAGAAAAATATTATCAACTTTAAAATTATTTCATCTTCCAGGTAACTTGTTACCTGGAACACGTTCCTAATTGTATATCACATACGCACACGCGCACCATAAAAATGGGCGCGTAAAATATCGGCCAGCAAAAACCAATTTACAACACATATTTCACATTTTCGTCGTATTTCCACCAATCTGACATCGCTGACATTTTGAGGAATTCCGTGATATTTCGTTGTGAATTCCACATGCGCACGCCTTGTCCCTCCCCATTCACACACGCATACCCCTCCTCCCACGATCCAATCTTCCCCTCTCCCTCCTACGCGTCCATTAAAAAGTCGCGGAATTGTGGGAGGCCCACGCAGCCGGCCCGATCGGCCTGCCGTCGTCGGCCGTCCCAGTCGCACGCCCAGTGACATGCGAATAGCGAATGTAATCAACGCTAGATTGAGCTCATCAGTCTCGGCCAATAGCTATCCGATCTGACAGCGAACGGCCGCGAAGGATTCATGGGGCCGTGAGGGCTTCCCGCGCAAATATGGCCGGCGCGCGCACGAAATATCCGGACCGCAGATGAGGTCGACGCTTGCACCAGCGGCGCTGCGTGATTTGTCGCTCACGAGAGTAATTTTTTAGCGGCTCGCTTTTCCTGCGAGGCCGGGGTGGGGTGGGGGAACCCCGTTCTCCAGTGGGGACGGGGTGGCGGGTCGCGAGCTGGACGCTGTTGTTGTGTCGAATTGGGTTCGAAATTTTATCGCCTGCTGTGAAAAGGGATATTCGGAATGTGGGATTTCTGATGGAAGAATAGAGGCATTGTGGATTTGCCAGGTTGGTTTGCTTGCGATTGGGAATAGACGCGGGGCTTGGTTGGGAATATGTTCGCTAGTTTTTCTAGCAGCAGTTGGATGTGACTTTTTTGTTTGACTTCTGTCGTTTAAAGAAAACTGTTTAAAAATATTTCTGGAAATACATTTTTGAGAAATAATGTGCATTCAAAAATCGATTACCAGCTGTTTGGAAAAGTATTGTTTTATTTCACTTAAACACAATAAATGAATTTCTGTTAACCAAATGTTGCATCGTCTTCCAGAATTTATATCATATTTTATTACATATCTAGCACTGTTTCCATCAAAAAATTTCATATTGGTAAATGCTGTGTCTTGAATAATATTAAATTATGCATTTGAAATACATAATAAACGTATAATATATTGCATCGTCTTGACATGTCTCAAAATTTACCTAGTATAATATTCGTTGATATAATTTTATCAGACTATGAATATTTTTATTCATTAATTATCCGAAATAAGCTATCGTTCTTTAACGAAAATCGTCAATATAAAATAAGAATATTACCAAATATGTAGTATATAATAGTCTTGTAATATTATGTTTTATTATTAAATTATAATTATTATGATTAGCCCATGTTGTTAGTCTTAAAAAATAAAAGGAGAGGCCAAAGTGTTGCAGCAAAAATAATTGTTTGTATGTAACAAGTATAATAATAGAGACATCGTTAAATCCTGTTAACAACGTAAAAACAAGAAACCAGGGGCTGAAGTCGTATACTTAATAAATGATCCTGTGTTCATTGTGTCGAAATACACATCTGGAATATCCACCGCAACAATAACCAACGCACTTGTTTATGAAGGTTATTCCAGGTCACTCACAAATGTGACGTTCATTTATTTCTAGATTAATCTCATTAGATACGTCGCCTATTTCATCATCTTGGACCACCTCTCCCAGTATATTCTTAATTTTCCTCTCTAGCATATTCGAATAACCTCGACGTCATAACCTAGAATATCTATCGTAAAATCCCTGTTTAAGATTCTTTTCAATTGTAACTTCACATATCAGGACTATTAGTATTGTTTCAAAGATGGTTAAGACTGGTGTATTTGGAGAGGAGATATATGCAACTGTGCACCAGCAAATCGATTCGTGTATTTATATCTATATTTTCTATACTAATATACAACGGATGTACGTTGACTTACAGTGCGATAATCTCTGAATCTACTGAACCAATACTCATGAAACGATTGTGCTAGCTTCCTTTAAAGGTCTGGAGGCTATAATTTACAATCACAATTCGAAATATAGTTACAAAATAATTATATCCTTTTCTGGACTGATTTCGGCGAGCATTACATCAGACTCAAGAGTGCATCAATGTGCAAGTGGTTAGCTATGAGGATGGCGAGTGATACCCCCGATTGAGTTCATCTATGCACAGAATTGCATAGATGCAGTTGATAGATTGCATATAGGAAAGACCAAAGAGGTTATACTATATTATAACCTCGTTGGAGAGGACTTTTAGTTGATATTTAATTTTCAATTGACTAACCTGGAATGTTCATATTTAAGAAAGATATTGACAGTTTTTCTTTGTATTTACAAGCAACGTGGATATTGATATTAATTTCGTCTACGCGTGCATGTATTAAGTGTAGAAGATTAAATTAAAAGGTAGATATTAGAGATTAAGTGCAGAAGTGTAGATTAATTATTTACGTCTTATGCTGCAACTGTGACAAAAGGATGAATTTTTGCAGAGAAGTGATTTATTATAGTAGAGAGTGAAGGTGTACCGTTGAATGGTGAAGAAATGGTAATTTAAATTCAAGAGAGCAAGAAGAAGTATAATTGAAGTAAAAGAGACATTTCAAACTTTTCTTTATAAATACGGAGAAGACAAAAATATGAAAAAGAGTAAGTTCTACAATTTGACAATTGATTGAAGGTGTTGGTATAATACATAAATTTCACAAAAAGAAAATAGATGAGTAAATGTAGTTTATTTTTTGTTTTGATTTGTTTATTAATATCAGTTATAAAGTGAGTGTAATTGGGGGGCGGGAATAATGACTTCTACTTTTTTTCACAAACTGCTTGACAAAACCAACTCACTGATATTTATAGGGCGTGCATTTAGAAACACAAATGGTGGTACGACAGCACACACTTTCTAGCTTTATTTGTATCTTTTAACATTTCAAATTCAATAGTTCAACGACAATTAGACCTTAACCTTACTTTAAGCGTCCTTTGCTCTATTCGAGACAAAGAAAATAAAGAGATTTTATGTGAAGTACCCCCAAAACTCAAAATATCCTTTTTAAAATTGCAGAACCTTGTGGCAAGCCAAATCGATGGAGTAATATCAATTTCGTAGAAAATGGACTGAAAGGTTTAGACTCTAGCGTTGACCACTGACGAACACAGAGGGATAGCCAGATAACTACCCATTTTTCGGTATCAAGGGTCTAAAAAACATGGATGCTACCTACACAACGTAGAAGACAATGTAATATATTACGAGACATGATTTACCCTTTTCTTTGATATGAGGGCACTTCAATAGTTCTTCTGTCGCAGTAAAAATCAACATTTTTTTGTCGCAGCATAACAATACTTTCTCTATATTAAATAATACGAGAGAAAGTCAAAATATTTTGTTACAGTAATGTAGTAAATTTTAAAGGTTTGTGGTGAATCGAACATTAAGTGAATCGTGAGAAGAGGCTTGCTCCTTTATAACCTTACTTTTCCTGGATAAATGATCACAGTTGTAGTTTACCGTTATTTCTAATGAATGGATAATGCTAGTTTTTATCAATGATAATGGATGGGGTGATGATTCAGATGTGATGCGGGGTGATATGAGAAGACATCCACGCCCTAACCGTATGGTGAAAACCTTGATATCTTCGTGTTGTGTTCAGTAAACAAACGTTGTGTAACACTTTACAACATTTTATTTTCCAAAAGTCAAACAACACAACATGCCCTCTGAGCCAGTATTTGAACAACACATGCCCTCTGAGTCAGTATTTAAACAACACATGCCCTCTGAGTCAGTATTTAAACAACACGTGCCCTCTGAGTCAGTATTTAAACAACCACGTGCCCTCTGAGCCAGTATTTAAACAACACATGCCCTCTGAGCCAGTATTTAAACAACACATGCCCTCTGAGCCGGTAGTTAAACAACACATACCATCTGAGCCAGTATTTAAACAACACAACGTGCCTTCTGAGCCAGCATTTAAACAATACATGCCCTCGGAGCCAGTATAATCCACATGCTCACTGAAAAACTCTCGGGCGCGATGGGCCTCTCCTACAGCACCCCTGCCGGCGGTGCGATGTGGATGGTCTTCCGCCACTCCCACAGAGTAGCCTCTCCCGCTGCGCCTACGCACCCCGGCACGGTTCGTACGCTGGTCACGCCGGCCCATCGCGGCTCATTTTCCTCAGCCTCTCAGAAGCTCACTGCTCTGAGCTGTCTATGGCTGGCCGTTGACTGCTGACTGACGATTCCCTCCAGCTGACTCGCCGCGGTCCACTCCAAGCGGCACACTGCGCCGTAGCTGACTCCCGTGTTGACTGCTGTGCTGATCCCCAAGCTGATTCCCGAACGGGCTGCATTCCAGTCCTTGGCCCTCACTTTTTGTATAGTGTGATTTTTATAACTTTGCCCCTCAAGGCCTGTCTTCACGATGGAATATGTCACGGTATTTCGCGTCTTTCTCAGTCATACCGCTAGATATCGCTTGATCACGACCAAGCACCATGCATCGAGCGTATCAAGCAATGATTGCGATCATGCGACATCTAGCGGCAGGACTGATAAAGACGCGAAATGGTGTGTAATATTACATCGTGGCCACAGGAGATTGAGGGGCAAAGTTATAAAAATCGCACTATAGTAGTGGCCACCACGCCGGTGACTCGCCCCGCGCCTCCGGTTCCGGAGGTTGCTCTCACCGAAGCGGCGAGTTTCAAAACGCGCGCCGCCACGCCGCGTGCACGCCAATTCGAAAAGGCGCCGCACAGACATCACTTCATGGAACTTGAATATCAGCTTTCGGCTTTGAATTGTTTTAAACTCCTTCAAGCCCCTGCGCTACCAATGCAAGAAATGTAACAGTATTTTTTATTTAACTTCTATTTTCTAAAGCGCCACACAATTTTCACACAAGCATCTCAGGGAATGAGTGAATGTTTCTTGTTTTTGGTTGCTTTACCGCTTACACAATTACTCCCGTAAGTGTGGCATTTGCTATGACCTGGGAGAAGTCAGTGTTCATTCTCCGCTGAGATGTGAAATACAGTGGCACCTACACCTCAGGTTGAGGGTTTTCTTCTCTCATCTCTCCCAGCGGGGCACCGTAGTAGATGGGACTGGATCTAAACTCCCGTTTGGTCTCCCGATGTGTTTAATGGTTTAGTGCATTGTACATGTGTGGATTTGTGCAAGGAGAGAGGAGGGATAAGGATAGAGAACAGAACATTGCTTGTGGTCTGTTGTCTTTTCGTTACGGTTCTACTAAGACATTGGTCTGGGATTGATCAGAGACACTCCAAAAACCATCGATCAGAGCAGCCTGTTACATGGATATTCCTCTAGACCAGTGATTGTCAACTGGACAAGAAATGACGTTGGAGCTCTATTCCCCCACCGAGATAAGGCACCCGGAGAAAAGGTTCGAGCAAAGGAGGCAGGAAAGGAGGGGCAGACGGCGGTCCCTGGTACCAAAAACCTTGGTAGTGGGTCTTTGCCGGTGTTTCAGGCAACAAAAGTGGGAAAACATGTACACCCGTTCATTTTCTTTCTGTTAAGGAAGAAAGGTTTCCTTTTGTAGATACTGGAACAATGGCGAAGTGTTTAGTGTAATCAAAAGAACTGCAGTATGTTAAAACGTCCAATCTATAGATACATAACATAGCTTTGCGATCCAGAGAAATCTGCGAGATTAAAATAAATTCTGAGAATTGACATAACTTGTAATCATGGAATAAGTAAAGTAAATTGTAGATTGAAAATTATGGAAAAGGATACTGAAAATCACGAGGATTTAAAACATCCTCAAACAAAACTGTACATAAAAAACTATGCCTGGGATTCAAATTCACTCACGTGATCTCTACCGGGTACCTATTTGTTAACATTAATTATTGTTTCAGAACGAATTACTTCTTTATATTATATACTATTGTATACAATCCTAATTGTCGTAAAATGTGAAAACTGTCTTTTGCAAAAAAATATCTAATAGAAGAATGGAAGTGGAATTACAGTGCTGGTTACGATAAAGAGTCGAATATTGTTTTGATTTATGTAATAATATGTGTTATTGTCACAAGTGTGGCGGATGGGGGTGAAGTTCAGAGGTAGAGGCCAAACTCGCTCGTGAGAGGGAGGGGATCATCACAACCAAGGGGAAGGAGCCCTGGTCTCGGCATTAATTCAGAGGCACCCACTAACTTAAAATATGTTTATTATCATGAAGTTCCCTACGATAATGAGGCCATTTCATGGCGGCAGAAGGCTCTTGGAAAGATTATGCACGTCTTACGTAGCACACGATCTCCGCGTAGCTCTCCATCGCGCTACATCCAACGAACTTGGCGCCAGTCGCCAATCTAACACTCCAGCAGTTGCAGCTCAAGAAGGTCTCGTGTCTGAGGGTGCATGGGGTTATATGAGCACGGGTCACGTGACACTGATGACGTGAGGGTCGTTTCAGTGTTGCAGATCTTTTGCAAAACACCGTCTCCGACAGCGCCGACGTCGGTTCCTCCTGACTGCAGTCCATTCTTTGGCTGCTGAGTCGTCAGCAGGCCGACCACAAACACCCGTCCGGACTGTGTCACCGTGACCCGAATAACTCATACCCATGCGTTTGCTGAATATGTTTTTTTAAATATAAACAAATATTCCTCCTGTGACATTATTATATAATATTTCATATTATTACTGAATCGTAAACATTTTAAATGGTAATTACCAGTTAAAAATATCACATTCGATTTTCTAAGCGAACCTTTTCCCCTCACCATCGTGTACCATCGTTGGAACACGGTGCACTTGCTGCCGCGTCGAGCTCTGCCTTTGCTCGACGGATCGGCTTGGAGCAAGAGAGCTGATTTCGTGACGTCACAGAGCATTGCGTTGGCAAGCGCTGCTCTAGACAGTCACTGAATTTGATTTAGCGATGTACCTAGTGTCGAAAATCCGCCAACGTCGCCATTCGACGTTTAATGATGTTGCAGAGACAACGACGTTCATTCTGATTGATTGATTATGCTTCCGGGCGCGTCAACAGCTTAAGTCATTAGTCTTGTATGTGTTGAGCATATTTTAACACCAGAAGTGGCAGTGGTCTTCTTACACTGGATGGCGATCCGTCGCCGGCCTTCACGTCGGCTTGTGGGGTTGACCCCAATCTCCCCCCAGTAGGGCAGCGCTCCAGCCGGGACAAACACTAGGCTTGAGAGTGTTCTCCCGACATGATGGTAGTATAGTGCATGTAAGAGAGTGTGTAAGTAAGGGGTGAGGAAAGGGCAAGTACGAGGAAGGAAAGATCGCGCGCGTGTCCGTGGCCCGTTTTTTTAGGGTACTACTTCAGTATTCGCGGTACTGACCGGGCAAACCACGAAAAACTACCGATCAGAGCAGCCGCCCGCTTGAATTCTCCTTCAGATCGGGGCTGAATTGGACCTTGCTATTTGGCAAGTGTCGAAAACGTTGGCCCGCCGGGACCCGAACCTCCATCGGGACCTCCTCTCACACGCAACACTCACCATGATGGACACTCGGATTGACTTGAGATTTTACCAGCTTGTTCAGCACCTTTCAAAACCCCTAAATACAAATTTTTACGTGCTATGACGCATTGCAAGTAGTGTTTTTGCGATAATTAATATTGGGACCTTTCTTGACCTTACCGACCGTGGAAGGGCGGAAATCGCTGCTCGCCGCTGGTTCTGCGGACGTTACTCATACACCGCGCCTGCACTATCGGCCTATCAGCAGTCTCAGTTACTTGGAGGGCAGGCGGGGTGAGAAAAACGGGTGTTTACTTTGCAGGTTCAGATGGAACGAACGCGCTTGGAAATCTGACACCAGCTGATAGACGCCGCGTAACGTTCCTAGCGCTGCTGAAGCAAGGGCTCGCCCGCTGCGAGAAGCGCGAAGGTCCCGAAAGGTCCTGATACAAAATGCCTATATAACACTATTTATAATATTCCATAGCACTTCAAAATTTGCATATGTAGGTTTTGCATGGCGTTCTATCAGCTGGTGAAATTTCACGTCAATCCGAGTATCCAGCACGGTGAGTGTTGCGTGGCAGTGGCACTGCAGTGACCGCAATTCATACCCTGCGTCACTTAAGCCGGTGATTTGTTTCTAAACGTTCGCAACCCCCAAACTCCTCCTGTATCGAAGTACCATTCTTGAAAAGTAAGTAATCTTTTTCTTTTTTTCTGCCACCCGAAACCTCGGCCCCAGGCTGCACCAGGTCGACTGCTTTCGCATGCAGAGCGTCGCCTTCGTAATTGGGCGTCCGGGAGCCGCGAACGCGCGCGGTCCGCGACCCACCGATAGGCAGGCGACGCCACCGCCGCCGCGGGCGCGCCGGGGCGGCAACGGCAGCGGCGGGAATCACTTAGTCACTTCCGGACGGGACCCGCTGCCCGATAGCGCGGCCCCTGCCCATTGTGCCGGAGGCGCCGGTGGTGGCGGAAGGGGCGGGGACGGGGTGGGGGTAGCGGAGGTGGAGGGGGGCTCGAAGACTAATGGTCTGGCGGTCGCGACGAGCCGTCAGCGCCTGCTAACGCCCCGACGCCCCCGGGGCTCGCCGCCGCCGCCGCCGCCGCCGCCGCCGCCGTAGCCGCGTAGCTGCTCACTCTTCCACGCCGTCGTTGGTGACTCCATTCCCGATGGTTTTCTTTCTACCAAACGTTTCACCGCCCATGTTCAATGTTCATTTCCAGTTTCTCTGGATGTCTACTGCGGAAGTATTGCCGACTATTGCATTAACAAGCGTCTGCTAATGCCCAAGGCCGCCGCCGCCGCCGTAGCCGCGTAGCTGCTCACTCTTCCACGCCGTCGTTGGTGACTCCATTTCCGATGGTTTTCTTTCTACCAAACGTTTCACCGCCCATGTTCAATGTTCATTTCGAGTTTCTCTGGATGTCTACTGCGGAAGTATTGCCGACTATTGCATTAACAAGCGTCTGCTAATGCCCAAGGCCGCCGCCGCCGCCGTAGCCGCGTAGCTGCTCACTCTTCCACGCCGTCGTTGGTGACTCCATTCCCGATGGTTTTCTTTCTACCAAACGTTTCACCGCCCATGTTCAATGTTCATTTCCAGTTTCTCTGGATGTCTACTGCGGAAGTATTGCCGACTATTGCATTAACAAGCGTCTGCTAATGCCCAAGGCCGCCGCCGCCGCCGTAGCCGCGTAGCTGCTCACTCTTCCACGCCGTCGTTGGTGACTCCATTCCCGATGGTTTTCTTTCTACCAAACGTTTCACCGCCCATGTTCAATGTTCATTTCCAGTTTCTCTGGATGTCTACTGCGGAAGTATTGCCGACTATTGCATTAACAAGCGTCTGCTAATGCCCAAGGCCGTCGCCTCCGAAGTAGCCGCGTAGCTGCTCACTCTTCCACGCCGTCGTTGGTGACTCCATTCCCGATGGTTTTCTTTCTACCAAACGTTTCACCGCCCATGTTCAATGTTCATTTCCAGTTTCTCTGGATGTCTACTGCGGAAGTATTGCCGACTATTGCATTAACAAGCGTCTGCTAATGCCCAAGGCCGTCGCCTCCGAAGTAGCCGCGTAGCTGCTCACTCTTCCACGCCGTCGTTGGTGACTCCATTCCCGATGGTTTTCTTTCTACCAAACGTTTCACCGCCCATGTTCAATGTTCATTTCCAGTTTCTCTGGATGTCTACTGCGGAAGTATTGCCGACTATTGCATTAACAAGCGTCTGCTAATGCCCAAGGCCGTCGCCTCCGAAGTAGCCGCGTAGCTGCTCACTCTTCCACGCCGTCGTTGGTGACTCCATTCCCGATGGTTTTCTTTCTACCAAACGTTTCACCGCCCATGTTCAATGTTCATTTCCAGTTTCTCTGGATGTCTACTGCGGAAGTATTGCCGACTATTGCATTAACAAGCGTCTGCTAATGCCCAAGGCCGTCGCCTCCGAAGTAGCCGCGTAGCTGCTCACTCTTCCACGCCGTCGTTGGTGACTCCATTCCCGATGGTTTTCTTTCTACCAAACGTTTCACCGCCCATGTTCAATGTTCATTTCCAGTTTCTCTGGATGTCTACTGCGGAAGTATTGCCGACTATTGCATTAACAAGCGTCTGCTAATGCCCAAGGCCGTCGCCTCCGAAGTAGCCGCGTAGCTGCTCACTCTTCCACGCCGTCGTTGGTGACTCCATTCCCGATGGTTTTCTTTCTACCAAACGTTTCACCGCCCATGTTCAATGTTCATTTCCAGTTTCTCTGGATGTCTACTGCGGAAGTATTGCCGACTATTGCATTAACAAGCGTCTGCTAATGCCCAAGGCCGCCGCCGCCGCCGTAGCCGCGTAGCTGCTCACTCTTCCACGCCGTCGTTGGTGACTCCATTCCCGATGGTTTTCTTTCTACCAAACGTTTCACCGCCCATGTTCAATGTTCATTTCCAGTTTCTCTGGATGTCTACTGCGGAAGTATTGCCGACTATTGCATTAACAAGCGTCTGCTAATGCCCAAGGCCGTCGCCTCCGAAGTAGCCGCGTAGCTGCTCACTCTTCCACGCCGTCGTTGGTGACTCCATTCCCGATGGTTTTCTTTCTACCAAACGTTTCACCGCCCATGTTCAATGTTCATTTCCAGTTTCTCTGGATGTCTACTGCGGAAGTATTGCCGACTATTGCATTAACAAGCGTCTGCTAATGCCCAAGGCCGTCGCCTCCGAAGTAGCCGCGTAGCTGCTCACTCTTCCACGCCGTCGTTGGTGACTCCATTCCCGATGGTTTTCTTTCTACCAAACGTTTCACCGCCCATGTTCAATGTTCATTTCCAGTTTCTCTGGATGTCTACTGCGGAAGTATTGCCGACTATTGCATTAACAAGCGTCTGCTAATGCCCAAGGCCGTCGCCTCCGAAGTAGCCGCGTAGCTGCTCACTCTTCCACGCCGTCGTTGGTGACTCCATTCCCGATGGTTTTGTTTCTGCCAAACGTTTCACCGCCCGTGTTCAATGTTCATTTCCAGTTTCTCTGGGTGCCTACTGAAAAAGTATTGCCGTCTATCGTCTCCACAGGTGTCTTCTAATGTTTCGCGCTTACTTTCTCCGCCTTAGCTGCGTAGCTGCTGTTACACTTACACGCCTCCGTCATTTTTGACACTATTCCCATGTTTTCCTTTCTACCAAATCTTTGGAAGCGATACATGTCGTATAGATTGTTTGCTTTCCTTTGCTACAACCTGAGTTCAAGTTTTGGTTAGTTCGTGTGGAAATTTTGGGCGAGGTTTCCTTAAAAATTTAATGCGTTTCCTCTGTCTTTCATTCATTTTCTGTTTACATGAACTATCATATCTTCACAGACACCATTTCTTTCATGGGCCATCTTAAGAAGACAAGTCAAAAATCCTTATTTTGCAGTACAGCGAAGAAAAATGTTTCAGTTCGTACTTTGAATATTAACAATATTTGCAATGTGTGAAAAATACAGTGTTTTAGAGTAGGATTTGATCTGTATACTTTTTACCAGACATAGATATCGAACTGATGTTGACAATAGTGAACGTATCTCGTTTTTGCCAAAAAATAGCTTGTACTCTTTGGATCGCCTATCAAAGAAATGATCAAGTAATAACTTCCTCGCCAGTGTCAATAAATAACTTTTCCTCGCCAGTGTCTCCTATTTTATATACAGGCACTGCCAAATCACCTAACTATAGCGCTTACTGCCTCCTCCGTCATATATTAACTCAGACGCACGTGTCATCGCAGGGACAGCACTTTGCTTATTCTTTCTCATCGTTGTGGAGCCAATTTTCATCATTCACTCTCTGCCGCGTCTTGAACATCAGAGTTATTTTGTTTCATTCGCTGTCTCTGCTGCCAAAATATTGCTTATTTTTATTATTGTCAGCCCCATTGTCACCAATTCTTCGAGATAGCTGTTCTTGGTTCCTTGCCGTGTCACTTCTTACACTCAACTTTTGTCTGACGCGTTTCTTTAATGTCTGCCCACCTAATTCACGGGTAACATCTAACCTCTTCAACCCTACCAAACTTTCATCCTAGATCTCTTTCTGCACACAGCACTCACCAGCTTTTCCAGTATTCCTCCCTTCCCCGAGATTCCCTTTTACCATGATTCCTTCACTGCGATTTTATATTGACCATGCGAACTTCATATTTTCCTTGTCATTACATCACATCCTGACTGCGCCAACTATTCTTCACATCGATATCATCTGGACCCTCCATCATTCCTGCTGACTCAACGGATTTTCCCCCTTTTCATTCCCTTTCTCTTTTTCCATTCATTTATTCTTTTACATTTCTGTTTTCCACGCTCTGTGAATGTAGAGCCAGTCGACCACCCCTAATATACCAGATGCTCTTCATTTACTGTTGTCTATGCATCGTCATAGGCTGTCCCCTTTCTTAAGCGTTAAATTGTGTATGCATTAATTTTCCACATTTCTTCCTTTCTATCTGTTTTCATAACTACCCACTATATAGTTTATGATATGAACTATGTTCATTACATCGACTTTACATAATATCTTCAATCTCCATTTTTATCATAAGTGAGCTTGATTTTTGAAAATAATATTAACTCTTAAACAGTAAAGTAAATAACTAGTTTATTTTATTAAAATAATATTTTCATTTTAAAAAATGGAAATAAAGAATAATATCAGAGAAGATTTGTAGTATGTGGAAAAATACATCGATTTATGATTTCCTGTAAATTATGTTTTAGAGATGTGCGTTATGTTTCTTAACCATCGATAAGGTCCTACAAACCTAAACACATGTTTCACGACTAAAAGTATTTTTTTCCATTTTGTTTACACCATTACTCCTTTACGAAATCGGCACTTCCATCCATAAAGATAGAAGATGCTCTCCACCGCTTTACGGCAGGTAACTTCATCACAACCAGCATCGATACCAAATTATTTTCCGTGCTACCATCATTCGAATACTTCTAGCAGTAACATGCAAATAACTTCTTACAGGACTACGCGTCATTACATACAAATGTTGTGAACCCTCCGTCATGATTTTCGGAGAATCCATTACTATTGCCGTGGAATATATTACTTTATTTTTCACTAACAATTATTTTTCCAGCTAATATTTGCAAATTCTTTTACCTCTGACTCACCGCCTAACCGCCTCTAGGATCATCATCTTTGTATTTCCTGAGTGCTTTCTTCACCGCCACCAACACCAGCACAACCATCGCCACCTCCACCACTACCAACGCAATCACAACCACTACAACCCCTTCTACCACGACAATCACCACCACCACCACCACAATTATCACCACCACCACAACCACCACCGCCATCACAACCACCACAACCACCATCAAAACCACCACAATCGCTAACACAACAACCACCATCACCACCACAACCACCACAACCACCATCAGCAACACAACTATCACCACCACAACCGCCATAACCACCACTACAACAACAACCACCACCACCACCACCACATATCTCCAGATGACGTCACCACGTCCACAGACGCAAATATTGTTACCACTAGAATAAATATATTCTCCCCACTATCGTGCGAATTCCTTTACCTTTGTCATTCCCGGTGCTCATCAACAGGCGGCATTTCCATATCCTTACATCCTGTATTGATCTATCATCATCATCACCACCACCACCACCACCACCCAAAGCTCCAGGAGACATCACCTCGCCCACCGTTTCACAACGCCCAACGTCGCAAACATCAGAACAATTATTTTCACCGCCATTATCTTGCGAACTCTTTTATCTCTGGCGCTTTCGATGCCCTTACCACATCCAGCAACCCCGCCTCCGTACAGACTGTGTGCTTCCATCACCAAAACCACCCCCAGAGCTCCAGGCAACATCACCACGCCCACCGTCGCGAACACCCGCATGCACCCTCTCTCAGCTCCCGGGCACCGACGGCGTTTTTACAGCGCCCTCGCCGCCGCCCGCGGGCGTGGGCGACTGGGCGGTTGGGCGGGGAAGAGCGGCAAAAACGATTGATGCGAATATAACGAGGGGCTATGAGGCGCGTGGTGAAAGGGGCCGGCGCTGTGTGTTAATGTTCTTGAAATATGGATGGCCTTCCGGCGACGCACCGTGACATCCCGGCGACAGCGGCGCCGCGCCGCCGCTCGCACTTGGGGCGCCGCCGCCGCACAGTGGGGCCAGCGGCCGAGATCTCGGGCAGGGCGACGGGATCTGGCTGGATTGATGGATTGTTCGTGATGCCGGGCGCGTCGACTGCAGAGGTCATTAGTCCCGTGAGTAGAGTACGTGTTTACTTGAGAGATGGCGGTGATCTTTTCCCCGCTAGATGGCGAAATCCGGCGCCGACCTACCGTTGACTAACGGGCTTCTATCCTCAAGGTATCTCCCACCAGCGAGGCACCGCCCCTGTCGGGACAAGCTCTAAGCTCCCGACTGGTCTCCCGGCATGTGTGGTAGTGTAGTGCATGTTAGTGTGTGTGTGTGTGTGAAATGGGTGAGGATAGGACAAGGAAGAGAAAGGAAAGATCGCGCGCGGTCCGTTTCTTAAGGTACTGCTCCGGCACCTTACCAGTCGACGTGTAGGTCGGTGCCATCCAGCGGGGGAAAGGACCAGTCACTTCCCGTGATAAAAACATACACAACACTTGGGGGCTAATACTGCATCCTTGACGCCCCGAAAAAATGAAATAACCAAACAAGCAATTAGTTTTCTTCATTTTCAAAAGGAACGTTTTCTCCAAAACCATCGGTTGGGTGATAAGAAATTACTAAATCGAATTTTCTGAAAAGTTTTGATCCTTTATTCGGCACTAGGCCCCAGTGTGCTCCCGGTCGGCAGAGCGTGATGTTGGAAGGCGGGGAGGACAGGGGCGGGTTTGTGAGGACGGAGGTGGGGGCGCAGACGAGGACGGAGGTCCCCTGTTTGCGGTGCGTGCGTTTGACCGGAGCGGCTACGGATAGACAGGTAGACAAATCGACTGGGTGATGCGGCGAGTATGTCGTGATTGGAAATATTCTCTCCTCTGGTTTTCGGCGCCTGATGTGAAAGCTACATTATAAATGGAGAAAGAAAATAATTCGTAGGAGGTGGTACGTTTTTGCCCGTTGAATATGATTTCTGTGTACTAATTGGAACTTGTGTGAGAGTAAATGACGCAGGAAAAGATGGGAGTAGAAGAGCATATGAGAGAAGGAAAGAGATAGAGAGGGAGAATAGGAGACGGAGGGGAGGAGACGGAGGGGAGGAGACGGAGGGGAGGAGACGGAGGGGAGGAGACGGAGGGGAGGAGACGGAGGGGAGGAGACGGAGGGGAGGAGACGGAGGGGAGGAGACGGAGGGGAGGAGACGGAGGGGAGGAGACGGAGGGGAGGAGACGGGGGGGGGGAGATAGACAGAGGGAGTGAGGGAGGGGAAGAGAGTTGAAAAAATCAGAATATAGAAATTTATATTCTAAAACTATTATACACCATCATATTTACTTCATGAATGCAATTTGGATTTTATTGAAATAGTAATTCCCGAAACAAGTAGAGAAAGTGAGTCTTGCATTCAAATGGAATGTTGACGGACGAGGCGACAATAGGATCCGCGATCGATATTTTGAAATGAGTTCTCCAAAGACACTGGAGAAGGACTTGCATTACAATATTTTTTTGCATCCATCCGTGGAAACTTACAAGTATCTACTTTTGAAATCATACTCAATATGTGAGGTAGCAGCCACTTTAATTCACGTCGCCACAGCATTTAGATAAACTTTGCAATTCCCATTTTTTTATATACTGATGATTTCTTTACGAGACGTGTACGGTGAAGTCGTTTTTCAGTAAGTGTACTTCAAAATAACACTTGTCAATAAGTAAACGCTGAATTTAAAAATTTGTTTCCATCCTTGCTAAAAAATATTTAAAATATATTGATTACGATTAATGTATGCATATGTAACATATTGAAATGGGTTAATAATGATAGAAGTATATTAAAATGGATTGATACTTAACCTATATTTTGTTTCAATTATAATAATTTACTTACATATTAGCGGGAACACATGAGGATCTGCTCTTCGTCTGCAGTTTCTTTTGTGTCTGAGGTTGTACGCAAGAAATCGCTTATCATTTCTTCTGTGGAGACAGTCTCTCTTTGCAGTATTTCTTACACTGCGCCTTGCACGTTGGTAGTTTCCACTGCGATAAAACGAGGTCGACCCTAGTGCTTGCCAAGAACTTTTTTGAAAAACTTGTTAAATCTCAACTTTCCTCTTTTTCATATTCATTTGCTATCTTATTACATCGCAAACCTCTTATTTTAATGTTAAATAATATGCTTGAGCCTTGTATTTACATGAATTCAAGACAACATTCACAAGTGACTTTGCCAAAGAAAAACTTAACAGGAAATCTGTGGTAAATTCACGTTAGAATGTGAATAGCGAATGTTGAATAAGAGTGGGAATATTTATTGCTAATAGAGGACTGCAACAATCAATTAAATTTCTCTCGTCACCAAACACGATAATTAAAGAACTGAATTAAAAGTGTTTGCATTATTTCGAAATCTATTTGTTCCTATTTCTCCCTTGTTGCCATAACAATATCATCCTTGACAAATCTTGAGACTACCTACACCGTAAACGTGCCATTTGTCTATTGATATTATTGTCCACACCTTGTTAATGCCACAAGTTAATACATGTCACTAA
Source organism: Acheta domesticus (assembly GCA_031308135.1). NCBI lineage: Eukaryota > Metazoa > Arthropoda > Insecta > Orthoptera > Gryllidae > Acheta > Acheta domesticus. Next base: position 38,616 of record JAHLJT010009849.1, read on the forward strand.
TAGCACTCTTAATACATCGTGATAATACATGTGAATCTGCAAAATATCTAGTTCGTGACGAGACATTACCAAATCACAGTATATTCATTATGATAAACATAATAAGATACTTGTCATTCTTCAAATACAAGGTACGTTTGCGAGAGCAGACGTAAAATACATGAAAGTTATTTAACAACACGTTTTCAGATGACGCTAAACAATTAATGTCGATGTTAATGCAATTTTACGTGCAGTTTCCATGGATAAAATGATCCAACATTGAGATTGCTTTTTTGCTTCTGGGCCGTAAATGTATTTTCACTATGCGCAAGGTTTGTTGAATTCTCTTTTTTATACTTTTGGAAGGAGTGTAACTGAGAGTGTGTTACATCAGCAATTTTATCAAATCAAGACTGCAGTTCGTTTGCATACGCAAGTACGTTACATTTTGTATTACTCTGAAGCGAAAATGTTTAGTTTTCAGATGTTGCCAACTACGCTTGTTGGTGATTATATTTCTTGCCCTCAAGTCACATATAGTTTTTACTATTTTTGACGGTAAACAAAGTAGACAGGTGCCGCTCCCCGGTGGCTGAGATCTCTAAAGCAGTTGTGTCGTTGCGATCTCGGACCGAAGGGTTGCGGGTTCGAGTACCGCCTCAGGCATGTCGTATTTATGTTCATCCTTACCTCTTATCACCACCGTATCACTTCATCTTCACAGTTATCCAAACGTTAAACCAAATAGTAGTCGCTAATGACCCAGATGTTGATTCGACCTTCATTAACAAAAAATGTAGCTAGATATAGGAACATCGAAAAAGTCACGGTAGAGATTTCGCGATAGTGATTTGGTAAAATATTATAATTGTAAATATTTTACCTTTTATTGTCATTGTTACAAACACAGAGCATGTAGAAAAGAATTATTTAAGGGCTCAACTTATAGCATTTAAAATAATTACTTATGAAAAAATATTAAGCGATACACCTAAAGCATCATGTATTATTCAAGTATCACGTATTTTCTTATACTGCTTATTTGTATTATTGTAAGGTGTGTGTATTATATAAAACCGAGACAAAATTTCATTGATAAAGGCACGCGAACACCGAAGTTCTCTCCAGAGATAGAAATTGTAACATATGCGTAAAGTTAATAAATTCGTTACTGTATTCACCCGTTTATGGAGAATGACGCGACGACACGGACAGATGATGACGTGACGTATGTGTTTGGCGACGCAACGGAAGTAAATCGTAGATTGTCGTGTGCGCGTCCCAGGAAGCAACATATACAGTTCTGATACCTGTTTCGAAATGTTAAAGGGTCAAAAGGGACACAACTGGAATCTGCTTTATGATGATCGTGACAGATGTCAACTTCAACATTGTCAAATGCTCTAAAAATGTCTAACAAACGTTCGCTACCAATCTTCGTCTAGGTGATACGATTTCATTGAAGAAGTTAAATTTGGAATGTTTGTTCCCTTTCCCCGGAAACTCAAATGTTTCCATTTTTTTCCTGTGACAAATAATCTGCGGCTTCTGTAAGTTTAGACATGATTTTTCTCCTTTTTTACTGGAAAATGTCCTCTAAACATAATAATGGTTATTTGCATTTAATATAAATATTCTTCTAAATGATTCAAATGCTATTTAATGAATTCAAATCTACGAAATGAAAATTTAAATAGCATACCTCACGTAACATATTGTTATGTTGATGTAGTACTTTGTGTGTGAAGTAATATAGATACGTCATTCTCCCTTTAAAATATTTTTTCATTATTTCTGAAGTTTAAAATCCTAATGAGTATGTGTTTCAGTTACGTGTATTATTTTAATAGTTTTGTTTAGGAATTCATTTGTATAATGAAAATAAATTTGAAGTAATAACATTTTCTCAGATTGTTAGAACCAAAACCAGAAGCAAGCGCTTCATTGCTGAGTTTCTGCACTACTATTATAAGCGTTACGCAAAAATTGAAAAGTTTTTGTGTATTTAATGCATTTTTTACAATGATGACATTTTGAAAAGGTTTATATATTACATTTTACAAAAACGTTTACATTTATGTATAAGGGAGATAGGCATTTATTGAATTCCTGAGAACCGTTCTTAAATATTCCAAATGCTGTCATACATAAACAAGGAAAGTACCTAACCATGAAGTTCCCAATTGTGCGTGAAAATTGTTACACATTTTGTGGTCCTGCACAAGCTCGCTAACGTGGACAAAGCAACTTTTGAAACGGCTAGTATGTCATGCAGCTAAATGCATTGAATGACTACGCAACCTCACACCGTCTGTTCGCCTACAATCGCCTAAACCACAGTCACCACCACTGTGCAACTTGCTGTTTCTATTTTGCCACAATATTGCTCTCCTAATCACTTCTATAGGGCATTCATCGTCGATTTTTTCTAACTCAACTTTTCCATTCCCTCTTCCTCTTCATTTCACGACCTCCTTTCCCACGTCCCTATTCTGTTATTCACATTTATTATATCCCTTTTTCGGAGTCCTTCCATATCCACACCACCACACCACCTCAACTTTGTTTCCTTTTCACCAAATTCTTCTTCGACAATTCCTACATGACACATCATCCCCGCCACCTCTTATTCAGTACCCCCTACCCGAATCTTCTCACCCTACTCCCCCTAAGCAGCATCACGTACCCGATACCTAATACCTGACAACTGATACCCGATATCTCGTATCCGACATCTCGTACCCGACACCTCGTAAGCGACATCTCGTAACTGACTCGTCGTACCCGACACCTCCAACACGTCACCTCGTACTTGATTTCATACCGGATACTTTGTACCCGACACTTGAAAAACATTTTTTTCAATAAACTACTTCCCGAGAATTATTCCGAAAACTAACCAGCATCAGCTACTCATTGCAACTCCTTTTGTCATCTGCTCACAACCGCGAACTCCTCCAAGATTTCAGTAGTCACTAGCATCTGCAGATACAACCTCTTTCGCCAGAGACTGCCCCAAAACCTGTATCAAAATTCGCAGTTGCCGCATGCATTGTTCCAAAGCCACCACCATGCCCCCACCCCCGCCCCTCCGCCGCAGCCATCTCGCTGGTTCCGCCGCCCCGCCCGCCCCGCCCCGCGCGGCCGGCGTATGTAAATGCAGTGTTTATGCCGCACAGCGTGGCGGCTCGCCGCCAGCCGAGTACGCGTGGGCGACCGGGGGGGGTGGGGGGGGTGCCGGGTGGGGAGGGTGCTCGGGGAAGGCTTTCGTTCTGCAATTTTCGTCGCTTTGAATGCAGCATCAGCCGCGCGCGCGCACGCTCTACACTTGCCCCGAGTCAATTTTGCGCCGAAACGGGATCCACGGGGCGGGGTGCATACTGCATCAAAGAGAATGCGCCCAATTAAGCAGGCTTGCCATTAGTGAACGCGCGGGAGTGCGCGCCTGTTGAGTGGGGGCGCGGCCCCGACTTCACGCCTCCACCCCCTCCCGCCGCCGCCATCGGACCCCGCGGGGCGGGGCCGCCGCTCCGCGGCGCGTTTTTGAATTTTGTTTCCGGTCGCGACGCTCCCCCCAAGCTGGCGTTTGACGACACGAGCGTTGAGCGCGTTGTATGGTAATGCGGCGGCGGTGGCGCTGATGACCTCGGCGGATGGAAACGGGGCGGGGAGAAAGGGAATCGCAAAGGAGCCCGTGGGGATGACGATCTTTTCCACTTGGATGCGATGTCGCCGGTGGATGGGAAAGTAATGCGCAGTTTGTCACGTTTTAATGTGGGAGCCGCAGCTTCCAGCCGAAGAATGAGAGGAACAACGGACGACTGCAATCTTGAATCGCAAAATCAGTTGCGATAGCTCAGCGGAAACACCAGGGCCTGTGCAGCATGCTGATCGAGCGGACCGGTTTTCGTGTTCCTATGATCGAGGGTTTATCGGCTAACTAAATTGTTGGATCGAATTCTATCAGTATCTGGAGGACAATTCTAGCGGCTGGCAGCTCTGTTCGATAGTTTTGGGAGTTTTTTTTCTGGAATACCAGGCGAATGAGGGAGTAGCGAGCCCCGGGCCACACGCGATCTTTCCTCATTGTTAGACACACATACACACACACTTCCGTACACCGTAAGTCGAGAGACCGGTCAGAATATAAAAACTGCAGCTTGGAAGGAATAACACCACCTCCCGATGCACCACACTTACGGGAACAAGAATTTTTTTTGAACCGTGAATCAATACTTACTCACCCCTGTTTGAAGTGATTTTTTTACAGAATGTTACGAATTACAAACGTTTGACTCGAAGGTTTCAATCAAGAATTTCGACATACTACAGGGAACTGTGAAATAACGTAAATTTGATACATAAGGAATTTCGAAGTATCTGGAATTTCGAGATGCAGTTATTCGTGTTATTGAGGTTTAGGTGAAAAGGGAAATGTAGAAATGAAGTAACTTTGAATTTCGTTTTCATTCACGACGCTCCCCCAAGCTGGCGTTTGACGCTTTTGTTGCACGCGTTTTATGGTAATGTAGAGCTGATGACTCCAGTGGATGGCGGCAGCGCGGTGCGGTGACGAGAAAGGGAATCGCAAAGGAGCCAGTGGTGACGATGTTTCCCGCTCGATTATAAATAGTCAGTAAATGGAAAAATGACGAAATATTTGTTCATTGTAATGTGAGATTGGCGGACATTGCAGATACAATTAATAACTGTAGAATATATTTATAATCTCAATGGAAACAATTCGACGCTTTGTCTCATGAGCTCACCAACATTGCACTTAATTCTATATCAAGAGTTCTGAGATCGAATTTCGATTGATCTATTTTAACTGGAAGGGCATAATAGAATGGGAAGAAACTAACGCTATTGCTGCAGATGATCGATGTTAAACGTCTTCGAGTATACTGCTTCACTTAGAAATCATTTCAATAGTGATGTGATGAGAGAAATGACACTAATTAGTGATGACCCTTGCTTACGACGCGACGTACCGACAGCGGAGGATCCAAATGCGTTTGAGATTTGCAGCGATTATCATTTTTACACAACAAAATTACACAATAAATTTAGTGTAGTAAATGGTGTGAGAATAGAACTGTTTATTGAATACAATATTATTAGTTAGACGATATTTGCAAATGTGAAATTATCAAATACATTTCAATAATTTTAGAACATTCCAGACATAATAATTGAACTTGAAATCTTACAGGAGGAAGGGCAGTGCGTATAGTCCCTCACCTATTGATTGATTTTCTGTGGTTTCCTGAAAGACTCGTAGACCCGTTTCACTATTCCAACATTGCCAAAGGATTGCCCATTTTCACGCCAGTTATGACTCACACTTCCATTCTGATGGCAGAAATACGAAATTTATTTCATGACATTTTTCTTGAAACCAAACTACACATTCACTAAATTGGTATGATTTAAGGGATTTATATCCGCTGTTCATATTTTTCGATTTACAACTACTTCAAAAAAATTGAAAATCGTCATTAATTTAAACGAATCATTAACGATCTGCTTTCCATATTTTCACTGATCTAACTACCTCACAAGTTAAAAAGTTTGGAAAATATTTTTTTTGCGAATACGAATATTTGAATTCAAATTTGGAATATGTTTTTCCTAAATTTGTAGTATGTATAAAGTACCTTCTTAAATAAGATATATTCAGGTCAAAAACTGCTAAGCACAAAGACAGACAAAATTCAACTGTGAAAAAGATATTTTAAATATTGTGAGTGGGATTAGAAAGTTGGAAAGCAGTTGAAAATGTCTTTAAAAGACCAGAATCATTGTTGAAAACATTTTACATAATTTTCCTTTCGCACCATCTTATACGACTGGGTACTGCATCATCTCTGCATCACCAACCTCGCACCCAGTGATTCTCAAGTTTTCTCTCCCCTCTTCATGTTTCTCCATGGTGAATTTTGAATATTTGTTTTCTTTACCATATCCTTCTGCATACATTTTCCTTGAATTTGAATATCTGTAGTTCATTGTATGGTAATTTTGCGACTCCGTACAGAGACCGTTGATAGTTTCACTAGATAGGGACGAAGGAATAGAGAAGTCAAAGAAGAATGGTGTGCCCGAGGTTGATCTTTCCAATTCCATTTTCTTTCGCTGTACTTTAATGCAGAATAAAGTATAAAAAATTAAAAAATGTAAAACTCAACTGGGAATAAAACAAGTAAAAACAAATGTAGGAATTGAGTGTCTATTTCATGTATCATTTGCTCTCAATTCATGTGATTAGTTAAAATGTACGGATCTCCTATTGCAGCAGTTGATTAGTAGTTCTTATGACATTCTAAGACAGTTAAAACTTTAACATTTAGTTTTTTAATTGTTTTATTCACAGTCGGGTTTTACATATTTTAATATTTTTATTTCAATATTTTTACAAACGTAGACTTAATTCCAAGTTTACCCTGTTAACACTGTAAAATTTGTATTATGTTTACTGCAATGAAAGATGTTCTTATTCTTATACTATTCTTAACATACACTTTTCTATTTTATTTTGAAAAGGGACAATTATCTTGTTTCCTCAACCAGTCTTTGCCCTGAATCCACACAAAGTGTCCAGACTTCTTCTCTCCAGAGATTTTAAGTTTTATATATTAAAATGTGTAGTTCTATGCATTATAATGTCAATGACACTACTTTCCCCTCACTGTTCGTATTTGACTTGTATGTGGGATATTTTCCCTATATATCTTTCTAGTATTGAAAGGTTTTCTTCTTGTAGATTATTTAACTCCCATACACTCCGCTTTCCTTTGTTAAGCATTGAATATAGCACGTTGATTTCTTCATCTTTCAATGATACATCCATCTTTTCAGCTATTTTGTGCACAACGTGTAGTAACTATATTTTCAGGTCACAATTTATGTTATAATAGTTTATCGTGTTACGAAAAGTATCTGACCGGGAGAGACAGTAATAAAGGGAAATAATTTAGAACGAATCAATGACTTTGATCTAAAATACATTTTAACTGGTTTCTACCTCACTCTATCATGAAAAACGTATTTTTTACAATGTATTGTTTACGCTTCATATTTTTTAATAAAACCCGTCGTAGTATTTTACACACTTTACTTACAATTTCAAAACTATATTTTCATAAACAAATGTTTTCGTCATTTCTTAAAGTACTAATAACTTTCTCGTGTACTACTTTTAGGTGGAGTCAGTCTGCGGATTTACAATTCAGACTGCAATCGTGATTCCACTTTTACGATGGCCACAGCAATAGTATTTGCAAGAAGTTCAAAATCTCTTTTCGTATTTATAAAATTATTAAAACTAATACATCGCCTGCACATTCTAATGGGCGCCGTTGTGTGTGTTTGCTCACTACGTCCCCTACGAAAACCCGAATGTGGAAGATGAGTCGCATTGCTCCTGTGCCATGCACTCCGCTGTATGCCGTAAACCTGTACCCTCCCGAAGCCATTTCCCCTTCCACTGAGTGACGTCCGTCCCCTCCCAGAAACAACGCAGCTCGCGGGCGAATTTCTGGGCTCGTGGAACCGCGAGGTGCTCGGGGGCGCTTCGCGAGCCACTAAGTTGAACAGGCCTGCCTCAGATAATAACGCTTTGCTTCCGCTCCCGCGCTTTTCGTTTCGCGTTGTTTGGCATGATGGCGACAAGCATCGAGTTGTTGCAGGTGCCACCAGCTGCGCTGAGACCGAATTTCATGGATTTTGTACAGAAAAATTAAGCATGTTTGGTTTTTTACACGAAAAACTCCAATCTGGTCGGTCGTGTTTTATACAAGTGAAATTGAATGGAAATTGTTCCGTGTAAACTGCAGTTTGTAATATGATTGTAACAATAAGAACAAATTTAGGAACATTTTACCGTGTGTTTTTGTGGAAATTCATTATTTCGTATGCGAGAAAAATACTCTATCAGTTAATCATTTCATTCGCTGAATTCTTTTTGACCGTATGTGGTGTTGCCATATATAACGTGAAAAGCAAGATGAAGGTAAAAACGACCGAGGTGTATGTATAAAACAATGTCTCTTTCAGCTCATTGCACATAAGAAATGCATATTTTTCTTGTTGAAGAATCTTGACGGACACAGCCTAACTTAGGCTTTTTGAAAATGACTGTAATAAAATTATAGTCTCGAAGCATGAAATCAAATGAAAACTTATCAAATAAGCTAAAAGTGATGCACTAACAACGTTTCACTTACTATATTACGATAAGATACTATTTCAATTATGTACCACTGATTATGTTTATTGTGAAAATCTAAAAATCGTCAGGCTTATTTTTGTGGTTTGTTATACACTAGTGGACCCCGAAATGCTTTGCTATTGCAATTACACTTATTACACTTCACACGCTACTGGGCACGTGATTGTTAATCACGTTTTACGCTAAGCTCTGCAAAAACTTTAATATATGAAATTCTCGCCAATGTGGTTATCTCCTGGTTCGGATATGACCAGATTCTCAAATATCCTATGGTTAAAAAGGTTCTACATCAAGTTTGGGCATGAAATCGCTATGACACCCTTGTTCAAATTTGATTCCCGTGTTCGAGATAACTTTAAGTAATGATTCCGGCCGATATTTCACAATCCCAAGGTCAGAATATGCTCTGATGACGCGCATAATACTTGAGGATGCGGAGGCTCGCGTAGAGCTGGCGCTTGAGTCATCATAAACTCATAAAATCCTCATCAACGCGCATCTATGTGCGACAGACATACGAACATTCTCATTGTACCATGCTTGTAATGTTTGCGTAAGTGCAAGCAATAAGTTATATCACAATCGAATGATCGGTACGGCAGCGCATGAAATACGAAGATACATTCATTTTTATATACTAGTTTTGGGGAATTAACTTTTCTTGATGACGGAGCAATAGAATATTGCATTCACTTGGTGCAGTCCTCTGGTGAAAATGGGTGATTGACTGCAGGAGTTCGCCGAACTGCGACATGGAGAAGGGGCTTGTCGCCGAGCGGGGCGCAGGGCGAAGAACCGGCCCCGACCACATGGAAGTGTCATTGACCTCGATGCCTTCGTCGGGTGCAGGGGTTGGGTCCTGATCATTGGTGCTCATTTCCCTGAGTATGGGCCTTCAGAAATTCCTGTCGGTGGGTGGTA
>JAHLJT010009851.1:0-37334 GCA_031308135.1 Acheta domesticus
ACAAGCAAATCCATCACGAACTGCAAATTCCTACAATGTAAGAACACATTACCAAACTGTCCGAAGAATTATTTTCATCCCTCTCCATCGCCCAGTGCCTCCATATTAAACTTTGGACCTACATCAGAACCTACTCTACACTACTTATAAACTCACGCTTCCCTAAAGTCACATTCAGATCACCATAAGCAGTAGAAAATCTACCTCAAATGATATGACTTCAATCCAATAATCACAGCAACGATCATTCCCTTTAGTATAAATTTACTTTCCAAACAAATTAAAATTATTAAAATACACCAAAAACGTCTAACGCACTCACTCAGGGCATGCACAGTTAGGATATAAACCAAAAGTTATACATGTTTCTATTCACGACCCTGAAAAAACATGTTTGTTAAACAGGACAATACATTATTAAAAAAATCATCTTTCAACTACTTAAGGTTAAAAGGTGGAAATGGGTTCCAGAGCTCAAGAAAACCTGCGAATGTTATATTTCTTCCCCATATGTCACATACAGTTTTTACTGGTCGTTGACAAAATGAATCAAATCAAATCAAAACATTCTTCATTGTTTATTGTGCATTTCCCGGCAATCTGAAAAGCTACGAGCCAGTAAGTGGTCACAGAGTTTATAACGGATCTCTGACACTTGTTGGATATTTTCTAGATCGTCCAAGGATAGGCTCAGCTCGAAGGTTGAGGGTGAGGACAGGATAGCAAGTGAAGGATCGCGCGGAGTCTCTGGCCCGCTTTCGAGGGCGCTGCTCCGTGGTGGAAGTGGTCAGGGAAACCACATGTTAGAGCAGTCCTACGAGTTCGACTCGTAGGACGACTGCTCTAACGTACGAGGCCACACAAACTCGCCAATGTGACACTTTGGCATATTTCCTGCACGTGGTGAGGGTCGAACATGCGACCTCCCGATCACTGTTATTCTTGGGTAGTAATGCCTCAAGTCTTAGTGCTAGTCGCTACCGGCGTTAGTTCACTCTGAATTGTAATTTAAATAACTGACAGACATAGAGACGGTGGCGGCGGAGGATAGTGTAGCAGTGGTAACAATAACAATCTTTATTGGACCTCATCGTTAGACGTGAAAATGCAGGCTCGTGGGGAATATTTGCAGCTACCCGCCAGTTCGAAAGAATCATCATAATATTTCTTTTCCATGAATTTTTGACTTTTTAACCAATCGAAGTTGACAAACATGTTTTCGACACCAAACGAAAATTGCATGTCTTATTGTCATTAGGGTTGGTTGGATGGTTGGTTACTAGAGATTTCAAACTCAACTGCTAGGGTTGTTATTCCCGTAAATGTAGTGCATGGTGTTTCATGGGGGAGATGTCGGTGATCTTCCCCCGCTGGATGGCGAGATCCGGCTCCGACCTACTATCGGCTAGCAGGGTTTTCTCCCCAACCAAATATCTCCCACCAGAAGGGCACCGTCCCAGCCGGGGCAAGCTCTAAGCTGCCGACGGACTCCCGGCATGTGTGGTAGTGTAGTGCATGTTAGTGAAACTGTGTGTAAGTAAGGGGTGAGGATAGAACAAGGAAGAAAGAGGAAAGATTGCGCGCGGTCGTGGTCCGTTTGTTAGTTTTACTGCTCCAGCATCGTCTGGTGTTGATAGGAGAAACCGCGGAAAACTACCGATCAGAGCTGCCGGCCGCTAGAGTTCTCCTCCAAACAGCAATTGATTTCGACCTAGCTGAAAGCTTGTGCCGATGGGACTCGAACCTAGGACCTCCCGGCCAGAGGCACTGCATTGCTCGTAATTGATGCCCTGAGCCACCCCTCCCGGTTTATTGTCATTAAATATTGCCATCGTTATAACACGTTATACAGAAACTGCGGTCAAAAACTGAAATTAGAATTGAACTTGAAAATACTTGTAATAGGGTACTTGAGTATACTGGGGGTGGGGGGCGCATCGCAGCACGCCACCGAGTGCGGGCGATCGGGGGTGAGTAGCAGGTGCGATGGGGGTGGGTGGCTGGTGCTCGGGCGAGGGGCGGGCGCAGGCGGGAGGGTGGCGCTGCTGCGTGGGCGGACGGCGACGACGCGCGGGCGGCCGCCGCGCCGGCGCCGCGGCGGTGGCGGCGCCCAGGGCCGCCTCGACGCGGTGGCCGATGATGTCACTTCGGGGAAGCGAAGGCCGCACCGCGTAGGAACATATGATTTCGCCTCGTTGGCCACACCGCGCCTTTTACAACGGCGAACAGTGGGCCCGAATCACATCTCCGCGGGCGACCTCGGGTCCTAGAACCCCCCACACAGAAGTCTCGCGTGGCAATGTAAATCTCCTGCGCGGGGAGCTCAGATGTTCGTCGTCACTAACGTCATTAATGCCACTGGGGGTGCTATGGAAAAGACGGTATTAAGGTCCGTGACTTTCGGGCTTCACGTTTCAATCGGGTCTATGACCTGTCAAAATATGGAGATGGCTGTTTCGGACGTAGCTTCACATATAAAATTCAAGCGGGTAATTCAAATCCCCTCATAGGTTATCCTGATTTTCGGCGATACCGCGTCGTTTGTGCTAATGTGAGAACAGATATGAGACGGGTTGCGAGCTCCGAGCCCTGTTCTCGCAACGCAGTGTCACGGATGGGCCGTTTCTTCGTTTCCTCGACGCAGTGTCCGATTCTCCTGTGAATTGAAAGAGAGCACTTTTCCAATGGCTTCCAAATTCCCCTCCGGGGACCGAAAGCTAGTTGATCTGACCTGGCTGGGTGGCCCTTCCGAGACTTAATTGTGGAGATGCTGCTGGGAGAGTTACGTTCCGACGTAACCCGATGCCAGACTGACGGTGCAGAATTGCAAATCGAGGAGGGTGGAGACTAAAATTTAGTTTGACCACTCTAGATGAATACCCCCTCCCTGTCATGAAACTAAATATTTGGCGGCTCGCTTTCCTTATGCGCAAATACATAAAATGGTGCGAATAACGAGGGTTTCGAATCTCCATCACGGGCCACTCCCTGCGAATTTATGTCCGGTTCGTAAAAGGAATTCGCAAGACTCTTGGAGATGTTTCTTCAACATTTCGTATCTACCTCAACTCTCGTATTAAAAATCATAACAACAAATAGTATTAGACCTAGGCGTAAATTATACCGAAATAGTAAAGCATATTTTTACCTTTCTCGTTTACCTTGTATACACATGTACTTGTATATTTGTATACATACTTGTATGTACATCGACCTAAGTTATATACTGCTGTGGAAAATCGATTTCAGATTTTAACGGAAATACACGTTTTCAGGTCCCCTGACACCCAAAATGTTGTGTTTTTCTTCTTCTCCAAATGTCGACCCGTCCTTTCCCCAAAATGAATATGGCCCGGGTGATCTTCCCCGATTCGAAGCACTACGATTTAGAAAAAAAAACTTGGGCATTTTCAAAAAAGGCCTTGGACATTTGCAAAATTTTCTCCGAATCGGCTCCATTTTTCTGTAAATTTCTTGTAAGTATAGAGTGAAATACATTTATAAAGGTGGCGTAGGTCCGATTTTTTCTGTTCACTCAGAAAATCCGGAAATTACAAAAGTTCTTTCCTAAACCTACAATATCGAAGAAAGCAATGTTTCCTTACAATTAAATTTATTGCATTGCAATTATTTCTTTAATTAATGTAATCCAAAAGATTTTGAACATTTTAGTACTTTCCGCGTAATTATGAGTCAAATATGGACAATATTAAAAAATAATAAAAATAAGATATTTTCAAAACCTGTTCTAAAACTTTTTCATCACACTTTTTGTCGGGATAGTGCTAAATGTTCTGTATAAGATGACATAAACGTCACTTTACTATGTTTATTCTTTTGTTTTTTCAAAATTTACTCGAATATAATTCGCAAATTGTATGGATTGATAATGAGGCTTTACTTGTTTATTATTATGGTAAATGTCTCTATGTTAATGAATATATTTCACAAATCGATCACCGTGAGACGATGCTCAAATGTTGAATTTGTAATGATGTACGTGCCTTAAAAGAATAAATTTCGTACAAACGTTTCTATTGTGTTCCAGACATAATATTTAAGTAATAAAGGCGATAGACTGTTTAATTTTATGAATGTTTCCTGAATGTTAGGCGATAGAACCTTATTTGTATGCTTTTACAAGGCGATTTATTGGATGGCCTTCAGCCCTGAATGTTTAATTTATACACTCCTTTATTTAAAAAGGTTAGGTCGTTGATTATGGTATAATTATTCAAAAATTGGAAGCTCACTTCAATGTAAAGAAGGCAAGCTTGTGCTAAATTATCTTTCCTTGCCTGCATAATGAGCTAGAAATACTGTAACAGTTGAGATTTATTAACGTTTGTTACTTTTCTAGAAATAAGAAATTACTCTTGTTCCTATCAAAATAATTTTAGATATGCACTGCAGGCGATTTGTTTGGTTTGATTTGGGCTTTTTCAGGTGTTTGGTGAATTGCTAGTAGGGCAGAAACTGCAATATTTAATGTTAAGTAACCGATAGCTACGTCAAAGGTGCCTCAGGGCATGCACTGGGTTATTGCAGTGCTTCTTACCGGGAGATCCTAGGGTTCGAGTTCCGACAGAGGCAGGATTTTCGGCACTAGCTTCAGCCGCTGTCTGGAGGAGAATTCTAGCGACCGGATGCTCCGTCAGATTTTCCGTGGTTTCTCCGATCAGCACCAGGCGAATCCCGGAGCAGTACCCTAACAAACGAGCCACGGACCGCGCGCGATCTTTCCTTCCTCTTCCTTGTCCTTTCCTAACCCTTCACCCCTTACTTGCACACACTTACACTCTCATGCATTACACAATCATACTTGTTGGAAGAACAGTCGAGTGCTTAAGAGTTTCCCACCTGGGGCAGAGTCCCACTGGTGGGAGATACCTGGTTGAGGAAAATTCTCGCAAACCGACGTATATCTTCGCCGAATCTCGCCATCCAGTGGGGGAAGATCTCCACCGCTTCCCGCTGTAAAATCATGCACTACACTCACGAGACTAATGACCTTAGCATTTGAAGCGCTCGGAATCACTAATCAATCAGTCAACCAATCAATCAATAACTGTTTCCATAACGCGCGACTCTATTAGCACCATTAGTTTTAAATTTCAAAGAAAATCCAGCTCACAGTAAGAAGTGTATATGTACACGGAGAGAAATGTTTAGTTCATACAATTAATCACGTAATAGATTCAACTAAACAGTATAGTAGATTTTCGTAGAACAAAGTGCTTAGTCAAGTTCACGAAACTGCTGTTTAGTTAAATACACTAACGCACATATAGTAATGTTAACTAAACAGGTCGTACCCGAGACGAATGGCATCTAGTGGAGAAAAACTAAACGAATCGTTGCGTTGATTAATACATTGCAGTTACTATTTACTAAACAGTGCAGTGAAAATAACAAAGGAAACGTGAAAGGGGATACTTTCTTTCGGTCCCTCCAAGGCAGGTAGCAACTGGGGTTCCGTAGCGGTCACCCATCCTCCGACCCGCTCACTTGGCACTTCCTTAACTTCGGTTACCTGATAGACCCTAGCCTAGCAGAGCAGCTATGGACAAAAGCTGCTGGATATGGGCTGTCGACGGTATTTCTACCATTAATTTAGAATATAACATAATTATTGAAAACCAGTAAAATACTAAACTCGCCATTTATGTAGCATATAATGCTATATACAGCGTTGAATTCTCACACTTCAGACGGGTTCTATAGCCATTTCAATTGGTCAGGTTGCTGAGAACGCGCGCTTACTAAACAGTATTTAGTAAAGAGAGCTTACTAAACAGAGTTTAGTAAGTGTGACGACTTGAAACGTAGATCTCACCAAATTATTTTATCTACGAAACAAGAATAGTACCACTGACAATTCTCTTTGTTCATTCACTCACGATTATGAATTGTTTAATGTACTAAACCAAACTAAATCATGTTTAGTGAATCTTACTACACGAATAATTGTATTTACGATACGATCGCTTACTAAACTTATTTAGTACATTCCACTACAGCATTTCTCTCAGTGTATATAATAAGAATATAAATTTAAAAAAAGTGTCATTCTTTTTACTCCTTTTGTAAAATAGTTTCATCACTAAAGTACCGCTCTGTTTACTTATTATTGAAATTACCTAGTAATGCATACCAAAATATCATTTGTAACAATATTTTCCTCCGACATAATTATTGAATGAAGACTTCAGACACATTACATCATTTCCTACCGATCCCTTCACATAGTTTACTGAATTAATTCAACTTTATGTTTACAAATTTCAGGGTGTTATTTATTGACCCAAGAGTTTGAAATAAATGCAATTGAAAATAAACGTATTGAAAACGTCTTTATCCAAATTTGCCCCATCTCGGGAGACAAAAAGCCGTCGGGATCTAGGCTGTCCGACGGCTAAGCCGCCTAGATCATGACTCTGGCCGCGGAAGCCTTCGATACCATTTAAAAAGCCGTCGGGTATTTGTCGCCGCTCGATCGTTAGAAACCATCATAACGCCCTTAGTGCGTAAATAACTATTTTGTTCTCCACAAATGTGAGTGGAAACAGTGCGCGGCGGAAGAGTCGACGAATAAAAATAATTTCGCTTTCATTCCTTTACTGCCTTTAAAAGGCATCGGGGTCGCTGGGACTCGAGGATTCGCTAGCGGTTTGCGGTTTCGCTGGGAAGTGCCACGCAATGGAGCGACTGCGGCGGCGGGGCGCTCCCGCTCAATTCAGCGGAGGAGCTGCTGGTCCGTAAAGTTGGCTCAGCAAAGTTAAAAAAAAAAAAAAAAAAAAAAAAAAAAAAAAAAAAAAAAAAAAAAAAAAAAGTCACTCAAGTTATCGCTTTTTTGTTGCTAATGATTCTAGCAGAAATTCGGGCAGAGATTCTGGCAACTTGATAATTTGTATGATCTTTCTTCACAAAATGCTTGAAGTTGCTTCCACACACTTTCTCTGTTTCTTTTGCTGGTTTTTCGGCACTGAATCTTTAATACTACATTCTATTTCAGAGTTTGAAAATTACCAAAACATCTAATTTTTTTATATTATATTGATACTCACAAACAACGGTTTTACGGAGATAAAATAGTTGCTTTCGATAACAACAAAATGTTACACAAAGTGATTACAGCGGAGTGCAAAGCTGATATGGCGATAGATATCTAGGATTAGTTTAATTTGAATATATTGTTGCTTAGCACTGGTTATTTACTACTACGAGCAGACATGAGTGAAATAGTAATCTCTGTAATATTTTAGTCTTCTTGTAATCGTCGGTATTTTTGATGTGAATGTGGCGAAATTTCGCATTACCACTATTAGTTGAAGAGCAACCAAATTTCTTTTTTGGCAAAAATTGAGCAAACAAAAAAGTGATAAATTCACATGTAATTATTTTTCGTTTATTTCTTGATTTTCTTGTAATTGTTCTAGCTTGATTTCAAGTTAGCAGAATCTCTGTACCTGGATGAAATAAAGCGCCACAAATTTAATTTTGCGTAACAAATTAGCGACAAAAAGAGACAATTTTTAGAATTTAAAAATATGTTTTTGTTTATTGAAAATCGCATAAACATCTAGGTCACTAGCGACCACTATTGGTTTTAACGTTATGGTAACTGTGAAGAGGAAATGATATGGCAATGAAAGGGAGTGAAAGGATAAACACAAATTCACCACACCCGAGTCGGGACTGCAACCCGCGATCCTTCGGTCCGAGATCCCTACGGCACTACTGTTTGACGCTGTATTATACGGCTGCATGAGAAGTGTCGGTCGCGTGTGAGCGGTAGGGATGGGACATTATTTGTCTATGTTTTTAAAACATCTATATTTTTTATACATTTTGATGTTTTAAACACCGATATATTGAAGCAGATGTCTTTGTAACATCGATGTTTTGTGTTTGATGTTCTACGTTTTCGAATAATTCTCATAAACACACGTTTGTAAAATCCATCCTTCCATCCACACTAATATACAAAATCTATTTTTGGGAACAAAATTGCATGTATCTCCTCTCCACCTGCACCAATCTTAATAATCCTTGAAGTAGCACAAAAACATTTAATCCTGACGAGTGTAAAAGTTAAAGGAGAAAAGTCCCTAAAATACGAATTTCGCTAAAACGCCCAGCTACAAAACGAAACCTATACCCGTCAAAGGTTTCTTAAAATATGAATTTAGACTTATCCGCAGTTCAAAGCCTGCTCAACACAAACTCATTCTGGTATCAAACTTTCCCATTACTAGAGGACATCGTGTCCCTTTCCAATGCCATACTCGAAAATTTCACTGGTCAACTTATAAACAAAAGCGGAGTTGTGGAGAACACTGCAACCCGGGCGCTTGTAAAACAGCCAGTCGCTCCTCCGAGCCACACGTGGATTGATTAGTCATTCCGGAGCGTCAACTGATAAGGTCATTAGTTCCGTAAGTGTAAGAAAAGAATTAAATATATTTCGTTTAAATGCTTCCATACAACTATGTAAACAAGTCTGGAAAAAACATTTAGAAAGAATGGAGCATAATAGGCTACCTAAACAAGTGTTGCAGTACAAACCCAACAGGAAGAAGGAGTGGTAGGAAGACCACGTAGAAGATGGTTTGATGTGTGAAGACGGAACAGGCAGCCGCCTAATCCTTGAAGAAGAAGAAGAAGAAGAAGAAGAAGAAGAAGAAAAAAGAAGAAGTTCCGTAAGTGTAGAGCATGTTTTAATCGTGGGAGGTATCGGTGATCTTCCCATCGCTGGATGGCGAGATCCGGCGCCGACCCATCGGTTGGCGGAGTTTTCCTTAAACAGGTATCTCCCACCAACGGAGCAGCGCCCCAGCCGGAATAAGATCTAAGCTCCGGATTGGTCTTCCGGTATGTAGGGTTACTAGATGACAATAGGTGTAAAGAAGGACAAATGAGTTTAAAAATGCGGGACCAAAGCAGGACATTTAAGCAATGGCTAGTAACAGATACGTTTCGGATTTGCAAAACTAAATATTCTGCTTCCTCAGCAGTGCGACACTTTTTGAGTTTTTGTATTTCGTCCTTAACTCAGCAGAAAACGTACACCTATTATTTTCATTACATAGTGTAGGGAACATCAAACCTGTTTCGATATGGCATAAACTATGCTGCAATTGACCACTGCTTGACAATCTGTTTAAGCCTGCGTAGAACTGGTGACTTGTTTCTTCCCGTTTATTTCTACAAGTCTAACTGTGAAATCTAAAATTCTTGTAGAAAGGTACGCTCACAGCTTACAAGATAAGGAGTGTGATACGAAAATCAGATAAATAGAAACTATAGATTTTTAGCTAGCTGAGAACCACGATGCAACGTTGGCACACGGTACGCTAACTTAATGATAAAAAGATTGCAGTAAAGAAAGTAAGCAAAGAAAAAAAACAACATTAGTTTGCGGTACTTGAAAATACGATCTCTATTTATAAGAGGAAAATAATGACAATTTGCTGATTTTGGAAAATAAGTACGGACGACAGGACATCGCTAATATGAGCATGTCTTGGTAAATATGGACATCGGGTAATCCTACCGGGACGTAGAGTGTAGTGCATGTAAGGGTGTGTAAGTAAGGGGTGAGGATACGACAAGGAAGAAGTATGATCGCGCGGGGTCCGTGGCCCGTTTATTGAGTAGTGCTCCGGCATTTGCCTATTGTTGATGGAGAAACCACGGAAAAATACCAATCAGAGTAGCCGGCCGCTAAAATTCTCCTCTAGACAGCAGCTGAATTCTACCTAGTGTCTAAAAGCTTTCCACCACCGGCAGGACTGGAATGCTAGGAGCGCTCGGTCAGAGACATTGCAGTGACATCAGTTGATGCCCTGAGCCACCTAAGCCGGTAGCCACTCGTGGAATCCCTCGGTCGTTCACAGTCACTCCGTCCAACCTCACGCGCTACTTCTCAATGAGGTTCACGGTCTCAATCAACAGCGGTCGCTGGGAGAAAACTTGAGTGTGCACAAGGAAAGGTACACGAATAATGAATTAAATTTACTTTTGACTACTTTTAATTTTTGTATTTTTCATTAATTATTTTGCCTAATCCATCATGGCATTTTCAGCACCTCTTGTCTTTCGAGTACTTTTCCACTGCAGACGCACATTCTAAAAAGCCATTATCTTGCTTATATCTAAGTTTGTAAGCCTCCAGTAACTTTCGCATCTTTTCAATTAACAGAATGAGGTTCTGAGACGAACTTGGGAACCTTCAATAATAGAAAAGGAACATATTTTCAAAAATATGGTATTAAAATCAATGAAATTAATTCGTTTCGTACTGTCAGCATTCAGAAAACGAGGGACTTACAATCTCTATGCATTATGAATACATATAAAGTTCTAATATTCAGAAAAAGATTGCATTAAATAAGAATTCAATGGCTTCAATATTAAAGGGTTTTTGAGAAAAACTTGATTTTAAAATAGCCCTTTTTCACTCGTGAAAAACTGATCATTTATTGGTTATTAAGAACCTAATTTTCAGGATTCCATTAAGAAAAATAATTTTATCTTCAAAAGTACTTCGTCTATACTACGTAAGTAGCATATAAAAACGTAAAATTCGAAAGGAATTTCTCTTAGAAAATCATTTATTTCAATGGGTTGAATTCCAATCCCTCCAAGAACCCAATCAGCATTTCAACGGGTTCTTGGAGTTGTGTGAGTATCACGTGACGCCCTGAGGAGGAGGAGGAGGAGGAGGACGCCCTAGGGAGATCGCGTGCAGAACGCGGCAACGCAACGCGCGAAAAAACTCTCCCCAGACGTCGCACAGTGTGTAATTTTGACGATCTAGGAGGAAAAAATTAATAACTCTCTTTGAAATGAATTTCTCGTAGTTTTTGGAGGTCTGTTGTATAAATAATGTGCAAATAAACAAATCTGCTTGTAAAACTTAAATTTTTACAAAATATTTTGTAAAATATTTAGGAAATTTGAATACTGTAATTATCCCTCATGACAGTGTACGTTTTTCAAAACGCTGAATTTGTTTAACTCTATTGAACATAATATTTGAATTTTACAAAACATACTAATGCAAGAAAAATGAAATGAAAGAATACAACATAAAAAGCCGAAAATGAAAAAAATAAAAACAAAAATTAGGTGAGAGGAATGTACAACTAATATTTACAAATTAGTTTGAAATACTAGCCGCGTATTCTTCTGATGGTGATTCTTCTAAATATGCCGTCTCTTTGTTGCCTTATTCCTTCATTGTAATAACACGATAAGTTCATGTTTCACTTTTTGGGTGCAGTTATAGTTTTGGCGCTTATGCTCGACTTTTATGGATCTGAGCTAATGAGCAGCCGGTGGAGCAAATTCATATTTGCGTTTGCTCTTGACGTTTTTCTAGTTCTTTTTCCCCACTTTCGCTTTATTTCTTCTACTCTCACTTGCCATGTTCGTATTTCTGAACGATAAAAAAATGTGCAAAATGCACTCAAAAATCGTTTTTTTGTTGGCGTATGTGTACATACTGCGGGTTAAAATATTGATATCCATCATCAAAGCAAGTGACAATGGTGCAGGCTTTTGCAGAATGGATCTTCGAGCTTTGTTAATTGTAATTTTCCTATTGGAAGAGGCTTCACAGAGCTCCTTATCTATAGCTGCCACATATCTTTTTGTCATACTTCCTTAGTTTGATTTCAATAGCTATGGATAACTTTTCTGAGCTAGTAGTGTCTACAAAAGGTTTCAATTGTATAGTTTTAGCTTTAACTCCACAGTACCTGGAAGACTCGTTAGGTCTTCTAGCTCTATTAATTTTACTTTATTTGTGATGGACCTGGGACTGCCTTTAACATTTAATCAGGAAGGGTAAGAGTTTCTTGTAGCCAGGACGAATTATATTTAGAGAACGACTCTTTACTTCTTACGGAGTTTTGCAATCCGGTTTCAACTTTTTGACAAATACATCTAACGTAAGACTTAATTTTGTGCAAAAATGCTTTGTGAGGTTCTATAATTCCTAATTCACGTAAGAAAACATTTAATACAGCTTCAGATCTCTTATCAATTGAATTTGTTACTCATACATCAAATAACAACCTGCGGGTAACTTGAAGACCCTTTCTGTAAAAATGTATGTATAATTCAGATAAGCAGGTATAAGCAGCTAGTCTTTCACGTTTAAGAACCCAAAAGTACTAGTTTTAAAATGTATATGGCCCGAAAGGTGTATAATGGTGTATAATAGACTAAAACTCTAATTGAATTTAGAGAACATGTAATACATTCAATATAAATCGTTCACCTTTTCCATTCTCGTTTTTAGGCACATCAAAAATAAATACTTAAATATTATCCATATAAAAATAATCGTAAAAGCACGTAGATTACTAATAGTAAACCCACAAATCACAGAATGAGACGAGTAGTGTACTTCTACCAAAATAACTTTACGGACCGAATGGGCCATTCGGAGCTGAGCGCTGGCGGAGCGGCGATGGACGTCTTTGGACATGCACCATGGGGTTCTTGTGACCTTCAAGAGAAAACTAACAACGTTTCCACGTAGTTCAGACATACTACTACACAGAAATATAACAATTTTTCTATTTCAATTCAGTCAAAAATTGAATTTTTTCCAGCTAGTTCGCCAAAATTACACACTGTGCGTCGCCACGGTCCTCGCTGCCTCGCGGCGTCCGACGGCTCTGCTATACTGCGATTTTTGTAGGAAGAGCTCTCAAGATAACTCAAATCCCATCTTCGCGATGGAATATGTCACGGCATTTCGTATCATTCACAGTCGTTCCGCTAGATTTCGCACGATCGCGAGCGTATGAAGCAGTGCTTGCGATCATGCGACTTCTACCGGCAAGACGGAGAAAAGACGCGAAATGCCGTGACATATTCCATCGCGAAGATGGGATTTGAGTTATCTTGAGAGCTCTTCCTACAAAAATCGCAGTATAGTGCCCTTCAACACATAATAGAAAGCAAATCTAATAGTTTCCATTTCGACTGAAAAGGGCAGATATTCAATTATGACAATCCGCAATTTCTCATTTCCTGATCTTAGGACAGTATTCGCGAAGTGCGTCTGCTAATGGCACAACTGAGGTCATGCGACAAGGAAGAAAGATGCCTCAGTATTCAGGTGTGCCGTTTCAAATCAGCCACTTTTTGCTGCTACAGGACACCATTTTTCACGCATTCGACAGGAGTAATTTGTGCTGCTGCAGGTCACTAGTTTTACGCTAACGCAATCAATAAATATAAGTTGTAGCCCGTGGCAGCAAAATTCTAATAAAACAATACGATTTTTTTATGTAAAAAGGAGGAAGAAAAATTACTTTTACGACATCTTTTCAAAGATGTTACAACATTCAGAGCAAGATTAATGCTTTGCTCATTTGTTACAAGTACATAAAAATATTGTCGCCATGATAATTACATTGGGCTGTACGATTTCCTCTGGTTTGTAATTCTAAATCTTTGTTCACGCCGTGTCAGGGGCGGATCCAACCGATCTTTCTTCTTCTTCTTCTTCTTCTTTTGAGAGGGGAAATCGTAGATTATTGTTAAATAATAAACTATTTGTTATTATAGTGCATATTATTTATACACTATACAATATTATTCTTTAAATAATTTTTTCATTCCAATGCAAATAAATATTTCAATCAATTGTGCCAAATAAAGTAAAGTAAACGAAAATTCTGGTTTCTGATCCTTCTGGTGAGGGCATGCCCCCTCGATCCGCCAGTGTGCAATGTAGCATTAACAGTAGATATACGGAGCAATTATCAAATAAAATCCCTACGTAGGTAATAAATAATAGTTACACTATACACTGAATACTACCTACTTGATCAGGGCTGTCCAACTAGCGGCCCGCGATGCCATTTATTGTGGCCCGCGAAAGGTTATTACTCAAAATAAAAGTTCCTTTCATCCATAACGAGGCGAGAACATTGTGCGCCTAGCGCACGTGCCTTGTCGGGGTCAATAACCCATTCAATGTAAAAATAGGTTAAATTTAGAATTGACTTTCTTTTTTTGGTAAATTCAGAAATTCAAAATCATCCAAATGTTTCATTGCATTACGCGTACGACCTTATATCATACATAGTTCCACCCCCACCCACCGTATCAGAGCAGCCGGGCAAAGTGCCGAGATCAACAATGCGGGGAAATCAGGTGTGGATCGTCCGAGTAATGAAAATGTCTCGCAAGCGTATTAAACGTTTTAGTTGTGGCCCTGGAGGCCTTGCAAGTTGTACACCCCTGTACTAGATTCTCCAGCAGCGCTTTCGCGCCATGCGTGTTAAAACACCACAATACTGCGTACGGTGATATGTTTCGAACAGTTTATTTTTCTCGCAAACCGTAACCTAGTTAGAGTGGTTTTCCTTCAGGATATGATGCGTTCTGGTCGCATGTCATGGTGATTGTCGTATGCTAGCCTCCGGCACCGGAAGCCGCATGGCCGGCAGAGAACTGACATTTACGTACCGGGAGATGACGGGCTTTCGCTGCCACGGACTCGAAACCCCAGGGACGGCGGCGTTGCTTGTGCTTGCGCCGAGGAGTTCGCCATCCTTCATAAATAGAGACAGGTTTTTTATGTAATTACATATTTTTGTCTTTCTACGTACCGTTCTCAAAATTTTAATCTTGGCGAATTGTCGCCGTCCTAACACAATATCCAATGTTTTCGTTACATATTTTTACATATTTGGTACTTTATTACATATTTTGCTATTTTCTCAACATATTTTCTTTATTCTATCAATTTTCTTGTATATTTTTATGAAAAGAGGTATTTTCATAAAATTCAACATTTGTTCCTATATTATTACGGCGTGCTTCTGCGTACTCCACTCCAGGAACGCTACGTGAAGACGGGGTCGGATGTTCTCACAGTCCGGCGCGCCTGCTTCAGTTATCTCAGTGGCGGGAAGTGCCCGCGTCAGCGACTGACATTTTCACCTTTAAGGGTGAAAAGTATCATTGGCGACCTATAACCTTAATTTCCTAGAAACTTCGGCGATTGCCGTCGTGTAACACTTCGATAAGAGTATTGCATGCTGCAATAATTGTTGACTGACCGTAGTTATCGTCAATTTGTACGATGGCTTCTATTGGGTCTAGTCCTGGCTGCTAAACCGCATACTATTTGCATAACAATTTGTGAAGCTTTACTTTTGCTGGGAAAGTTGTATGGCGCAAGAGTGCATCAACTTGTGCTTACAAAATGATTTTTAAAACGTCTTCATTTTTTTCAAAATTTGTATAGGAAATTTTTATAAATATAAGTTCGTATTATGCCAATGTGTTTTATAACAAGAGTATTTTAATATTACATACTATATCCTATTTTAGATATTTAGTACATAGTTCTTACTATTTTCATTACATATTTATGTACATATTTTGACGTTTCATACTACATAATACCTCTATTTATAAAATAAAAGAGGGGAAAAAACGCGCGCGCGAGACTGAACAAACTGAGGCCACCTGTCCATGGTAGGGATGTAACATCGCGAACAAAACATCGATGTTCAAAATCATAACATTGATGTTAGTAATAATAGACCCCATGTTTGTAAACATAGATGTTGTCGAAATTGGTGTAATAGTAATGCTCGTGGCGGAGCAGTCATTAAATTCGACAGCTGCCGTGTTTATTAATTTATAATTATGATTTCACTGACAAACCAAAGTATAAGTAAGAATAATTAACAAAACTGATCATAAAGCCTGAATGCTCTTTCTCATCTCAGGACTTAAAGCTTTCGGTGATCGGCGTAGAAAAGGTCTACGGTAAGGAGGCCCTACGCTTAATTAAGGCGCATGCGTTTGCGCCTTGCCGCGTAGGAATACGAGGAAATGGATTGGAAAAGCAAGGGGAGGGGTCATCTCTCGGTCTGCGGGATGAACAACGTTTGCTTCGTTCGAACACGAACTGAACAATAGTATTTTAAGTTTTTATTTCATATTTTAATTTTTACAAAATATTGATTATGGGACTTTTTCATTCATATAGGCCCTACAAAAAATGGAAAACGTAAGCAACAATAGAACACAAAACAACGTTGTTAAAAAACATCTAGTTTAATAAATCAATGTTTGAGGGAAAACATTGACGTCTCTGTAAAATATCGATGTTTTGAAAAATCTGGTCATCGATGTCACATCCCTAGTTCACTGAGGTTGGGTGCCTAGACTTTTTTTCATTGTTTTGCGGTACCTCTCCTAACAGCTCAGTAAGGGTCCCCTTGTCTTGTTGTCGGCTACACCACTACCAGGGTAACCAACCACGGGGAGAAATTGATAAATGTAGCTCTTACGAATATCGACGGAGATAATATGTTGACATCACTGAGGAAAACCATGTTCCAATTTCATTACTATTCGGAGAATTCCCGCATATGGCTTGTCTTTTTACATTTTTAAGAAGGATGAGTAACTAATATGTGATTTATAAGAAGGCAGTTGATTAACATTTACAGCATTCGTCTTAAGATTATGTAAATTAGAAAACAAGGAAAATTATTACCATGTACTATAGGTTTATAGACGTATGGAGTAATTAATAGGACGTGACTCACCAATAATCCAATGAACTTTATCAACCATTAATTTAATGAAAAAACAACCATTTAAAAAAATAGTTTTCATAATCACCACAGTTTCACTTAGAATTAAGAGATGGGATGACAAATGCGAGTCATCTATTATAGCTAGGGCCCGGATAATTATGTACTAAAAATTGGGAAAATATGTACATATATATGTATTATAATATACAGAAATATGTACTCAAAAGTATGAAATATGTAACATTAAGTATCATTATATCAATTATTTTTATTAAAATACCTTTATCTTAGTATATATTGTTCTGTGTACTTAATATAAAGACCAGAATTAAACATTATAGTTCTCATAATCCTATTATTTACTACAATCTCCGTATCAATAAGAAACATATATCGTCTCCGATATTATTTCAGTAGTATACCTTCTCTTTGCGGCTCTACCACGCAACCAATCTTTATAAATGAGGTCTCTAAAGAAAGAAAATTTCAAGGAGACGTGACGAATTGCATTTTGACTTAAACTTATGAAGGATTTGTTCAGAAAAGGCATCTAATATTAATGTCAAATACACTTTCTAGTCTTCTCCGTGTTTTCTGGATCCAGTGTGACGTAATTGTCCCCTCATAGCATTGCACTAATAGAACAAATTGTTTCGAATCCTAGGCTTTTCTCCAGAACGGAAGACATCTTTTTCTTCACTCGATCCACTATTGACCCTCGAATGATAAATGAACGGTTTTAAAGAAGCGTCTCCTGATTGG
Organism: Acheta domesticus; assembly: GCA_031308135.1. Classification (NCBI taxonomy): domain Eukaryota; kingdom Metazoa; phylum Arthropoda; class Insecta; order Orthoptera; family Gryllidae; genus Acheta; species Acheta domesticus. The sequence continues at coordinate 17,352 of JAHLJT010009851.1, forward strand.
GTAATTTCAAAGCTACCAGAAAGTTCCAGGGAAAATGTTTACAAAAATTTAATTGTAGTGCTTACTGAAAAAGGGGGCAATATAGTTGTTCAGCTTTTGAATATCAAACAATTGCTTAAATGTGCCTACAGATGCTGCAGCTTCAGAATCAAATTGATGTATAACTTGTATTTCAAAATCAAAATTTTGAGTATTGTAGTTCATAGCGTCAATTCTGGGTCCCCATTCATTAATCCTTTTTTTGTATTGGAAATCAATGCGTCCAACTTTATCAAACTGAGATCTGATCTGTTCTGCAAACGCAACACATGCACAAGATAGGTTAGAAGTAGTAATTTTGGAACAATACCTGCAGGGCTTCTGCTGCCTTGCACATGTACGGCGCTGCACTAGGTACCGGAAGGAAGACATTATGTTTAACTTCATTAGGCCACAAAAATTCCGTTGTATCGTTAAAACGTTTTGTAATAGTTTGATGGTTGCATTTGGGTAACACTTCTGAAGTTAACAAAATAAGACTTACACTTTTAAACGTTCATTAGACCTATCACAACCTTGCCAATATTGATTTCCTTGTACAACCCTTTCCTTGTAGTTCCACGGCGAGATTTTACTTCAGATTTTCGGTCCAAAGAGAAATTTACGAACAATGGTAGAGGGACGCATGTAAAAATCAGGGAAAGAAAAATGTCAACGGCCTTTCTTGAGATGGTGCGTGTAGTTTCTGTTGAAGGGTATCAAGGTCAAAGGAGACCTCTAAAATATGCGAAGTGGGTGCGCGATATCGCCTGCTAAAGATATCATTTTCACTAATCAAACTTCTTTTCTGTTCTCCGCGATACTCGCGCTGAAAACTAACAGAACAGAAGCTATGGATTGCATCGTCGCCTTCCCCTTTTACTTCCAATATCGTTGGCATTTATGGATACACTCATTTCAGCGCGTAATGCTCGCTTCATTTTGGAGAGGAGGCTACAGAAAAAATGTTTGACAATGCTGAATTGTTTGTTTGGATGATTCTTTATCAAAAACAGATCGGAACAATAAAGAATTAATTTTTTTAATGTAGGATAATGGACAAATTCAGTAAATATGTAAAAATATGTTCGTTTGTGTAAAATATGTAAATATATGTAATTTCAGGCAAAATATGTAAATATATGTACTAAAAACTCAACGTTTTTGGTCACTAACCAATGTGAAACTTATTATAGCCCTAATTATAGCTAACAATGACTGACGAATTTAGCCGGTTCATTCACACGTTAACCAGAGTGTTTGGATAAAGATGTGTGAATGACGATAAAACCAGCATTTTGGACATCATCCGGCTAATGTTGCCATTAGTCACAGGGCGTTAACTACAGGAGGCGAAGATTTGAGTGCGAGGCTTCTTGGGTCTTCGCAACAAGTATTTTGGATTAAAAATGCGTTGGTTTGTGTAAACCCTGAAGGCCAGAACCTCGTCCCTTCAACTCTGAAATGTGCAGCGAAGCGATGCGTCAACAATTGACGAAATGCATATCCTTAACTGAGGTACATGGGTACAGGTACAGGCAGCCTGGGTGGTGCCTTTTGAATACATTTAGACTGAAACAGCGGAACCCGGAACCATAGTGCAATTTTTATAACTCTGCCCCTCAAGGCCCTATGGCCACAATGGAGTAATTGTAGGTAAATTGAAATTTCAAAGTATGAAATATTGGTTACTTTCAACTTTATATTAAGTTTTAGTAAACATAAGAGTTTAAAATAGGAATGAGACGCTAATTCGTGCTACGTGGTTCTGAGATAGCTAGAATAGACGTTCACCGTCATGGCGGACCGTCACGATTTCTGAGCACAGAGTGTTGCCTCCAGTCTTTACTAGAGCTCACTCTTGCAAACACCTCAGTGTCTGCGGTGGCGCAGCACCGGTTTGAGTTGCGCGCATGAACGAGTCATTTATATCCAGTTTCTCAAACATTTTTGAAAATACTAAAACAACAATAACAACAACTGAATCTGCCATTCTTCATTCATTCACGTAGAATCTGAGGTACTTTTGTCTCGGTAGCTTGCGGAACTTGTTTAGGGCCGTCCATAAATTCCGTAACCAAGTTTTGAGTATTTTCAATACCCCCTCCCCCTTCTAACGCACTTCAGTATCTCTACGTAACGCAGCGTAACGCTGCCTGAGACCCCTTCCCTTCCCCTTGAGCGTTACGTAATTTATGGTTGACTCCTTATCATCCTAATCTTCCTGATGTTCCATGAAATTATTCCAAATGTTACTTTTATGTGCATCTTATGTAACGTTTAATTTAATTATTATTGTCCAGTTTTGAGGGTCCCCACTCACCTCTCCCCATTTTATTGGTAAGAGGACGGAAGTCGAGGGCGTCTGAGTCCCATAGGCACCCACCTATGTAGAGCGCCTTCGTGCCAGCAAACGTAATAGGGAAACGTGAAGGCAAAGAAAAAAACACTGCCCAGAGCACCCACTATCGCATGCGAGTCATGAATGAAACGTACTACAGCCGTTTAAAGCGTAGAGCGTGCGTTCCGACCCACCCACGAGCAGCAATCCTCCGCACACGGGGGCGGCGAGCAGCGCGCCCGGCCCCCCACCCCACCCACCCAAGCCCCGCCCAGCCCAGCCCAGCCACGACCACCTTCAGGACCCACCTTCACAATAACAAATACTGTATAATGCTATGTGAAGGAGGGCAATATGCAATTTTTCATTGAATTTTTCTGAAATAATTGATTTGCATTATTATTTGTTCAAATGCTTTATACTAGTTCTATCTTATGTGGCATTATTGTAAGCCGTAGGTTTGAAGAAAGAGAGTTTAAATTCACTTTTAACACTAAGGATTTGAGAAAGAAAGAAAGAATAAGAAATTTTTCAATTTTCTATGATCGCAAAGGCTTTTGTCAGAATACAATATCGAATTTTTAATTGTATTAGATAAAAGTCGAAAATAACTTATTTCATTAGTCGGGTGGGTAGCAAATTTTCACGAAATTTGTAGTGTCGGCTCCCGGGACTGTGCGTTCCATCGGACTGAAGCGTCCGCCGTTTACCATGTTGACGGTTTGTATATTCCGGCCTGAACTGAAGGTGGCCGTGGCCCAGCCCGCCGTCCTCACCGCGCACTTACGCACCGGAAGCGGAAATCGCCTAGCCAAGGTTCAACGTCCGCGGCGAATCTCTCTGCAACGACTCCGACCGGGAGAGTTAGAATTACGACGGTGTCTAATTTTCGACACTTGCTGTACAGCTTGGTCGAATTCTAGCGGCTTACTGCTCTGATCGGTAGTTTTCCGTAGTTTCTCCGAATAATACCAGCGAATTCTGGAGCAGTACCCTAACAAACGGAGCACCGACCGCGCGCCTTCCTTTCTTTCCTTCTTCTCCCTTCTTCTTTACCCCTTACTTACATACTCTTACATTCACATGCCCTACACTAAAACACATGCCGGAGACCGGTCGGGAGCTTAGAGCGTGCCCCATTGGTGGGAGATACCTAAATGGGGAAAACACCGCTAGCCTGCGGTAGGTTGGCGCCGTATCTCGCCATCCAGCTGGGGAAGATCATCGCTACCTCCCAAGAAAAAAATATGCGCCGGGACTAATGATAGCAGATGATGCGTCCGAATTCACTAACAATCAATCAATCGATTACACCTAACCTCACTATACGAAACTTCAGTGTGTACTATTAGCTTCGTTGCGCATTGTCTGGTTGAGGCGACGACGATCCACCCTTCGTCTTTCTCAATTGCCATAAAGCAACTTTTAGTCTGCGCACTGCATAATTTTCGACGCATTTTTATGCCAAAATACTCCTTGCGAACATATAAGACGCCTTACACTCCGTCAACCTTACTTTCATTCCGCGCTCGACTGTCGTACCGAACGGACCTCGTTTATCGTTGTGAACAGTGATAGCCGTGTGAATTTGAAAAGACTGTGAACCAGCGAAAATCTTGTGGACTGTGGAAACAGTGCCACTAGTGAGTGCTACGTATTATGCACAACGGGTACTGCCCGACAACCGGGCAGATCATCAGTAATGCCTTAACAACACTAAATAGTGATTATTCCATCCCAGAACTCAACGCATCGATGTTGTATGAAGAAGCAACGGAAACCATCAGTTCAGAAGTTACATCAATGGAATCTCAATCAAGCCAAACAACAATGGGACCTCAGCCAAATCAACAGACCTCGTTCGGACAGCAAAACCTGGACTCATTACAAGGTAACGCTTCAGGCCAACATGCCGCAGGGCAAAATTTAAAGCGTCCTTCTGATGATGTTACCTCGGCTAACGAAACAAAAAGGTCTAATCTGCAATCAAAGCAAGCCAGCATAGACAATTCAACGCAGTATTCATATTCGGTCCCCACTGGCAACAGATTTCAGCCACTGAGCAGTGAACTAGAACCTAACAATCAAAATTGGTTTAGTTACATAAATGAAACCTCGCCAAGTGTGTCAGAATCTGTTAAAATCCCGCCAATCTATGTCGCAAATATAACTAACATCACGAACTTTAGCAAGGAAATCAATACCAAAGTGACAAATAGTTTCACACTTCAATTCATAAATAATAGAGTTAAAATACAACCAGAGAAAATCAGTGACTTCAGAGACATAACCAAATATCTAATAAACACAGGAAGACAATTTCATACTTACAAGGACCCAGCAAACAAGAAATTCTCAGTTGTATTCAAAAACCTACACACATCAATCACAGAAGAGGAAATATACACTGATCTGAAAGAGAAACACCCATCACTCATTAAAGTTACCAGACTCCGAAAAGACAATAACCCAATTCCAGTAATAGCAGCCGAATTCAGTGGGGAAGAAAACATAGAAACTATTTAGAAATAAATCAAATTTGTAATCTCATTGTAAAAGCTGAAAGGAGAAGGAGACCTAAAGGCCCCATTCAATGCATGAGATGTTAGACTTTGGCCATACAAAAAATAATTGTAATCATAAAATAGCATGTATTTATTGTTCCAAAAAATCATTATTCTGCAACTTGCCCCCATAAAAATGAACCATTCAAATGTTATCATTGTCAAGGAAACCACCGAGCAGACCTCAGAACAGTAGAATGCCCTTATTATAAAAAAATCAGCCAAAACCCTAACCTCAACAGTCCCCAAAATAGAACTAGAACCAATGAATCTTCAACAGCGCCACCCCAAAATACCCAAACTAACTTTCCCGGACTGAGAACCACTCAAACATCCCCAACTTTACACACATAAACAACAGAAACACAGCTCAAAATTTTAATCAGCGTAACAACCCCCAAAATCTAAACTCTCATGCACACACAAACGAGAACAGTTTTCTCAACTCCCTGATCAACACGATAGCTACTCACATAATCAATATAATCAACTCAATTATACCATCCATAATAAGCAACATACAATCATCCATCTCAGCATACATTAATAATAATTATGCAACAAACCCAAATTAATAAGTTAATCATGCTCAATTGGAATGCAAATGGATTAATCAATAAAGTCAATGAATTAAAATACTTCTTGCAAGATAAGGAAAATTGACTTTGCATGTATAACTGAAACACATTTAAACAGCAGTGTAAAATTCACCATACCAGATTATAAAGTAATCAGGACAGACAGACAAAATAATAATGGAGGAGGAGTAATGATACTCATAAAGAGCACAATATCATGCTATCAAATAATACTACCACCAACCCCTGGTATTGAGACAGCAGCAATTAAGTTCAATAATAACAACAATCTGCAAACTACACTAATAGTAGCATATAAGCCCCCCAATATAAAAATTCAAAATACCAATCTCAGCGGTATTATTAATCAACACACTCAACATAATCTTAGGAGATCTTAATGGGAAACACATACAGTGGGGAAGTAAAAGTAATAATTCAGCTGGGACACAATTACTACAATTAATAAACTACCACAAACTTAATATAATAGCACCCAATGAACCAACCTACTACCCATATGATCACTCTAGGAACCCAGATTATATTAGACATAGGTATAACAAATATACAACAAACATTTTTTCTCCACAGTACACCATGAAATGGACTCAGACCATCTACCAGTAATAATAACAACACAACATCCACTCTCCACACACTCACCCATTCCTCAGATCAACACACACATAATCAATTGGCACAAATTTAAAAATAATGTAAAAACATCCATCCCAAAATTCTAAATATTAACACCCCTCCAGAAATAGACCAAGCAATAACAATACTCAATACTATTATATTAAGAGAACTACAGAACAGTAAATCAAACAATCACTTATAAACACACACAATAAAAAAAATGAACTACCCAAAAGCATAAAAAATTTAATCTACACAAAGAATAAAACAAGAAGATTATGGAATCACACTAGAAACCCTGAAGTCAAAAAGAAACTAATCTATTAACCTATATTACCAAAAAAACCCTTTTCACTCACAAACAGCAACAATATAACAACATGATCCAAACATAAGCTCTAGTAACAATACATTGTGGCAGTTCAAAATAAAATACTTAACAAAAAGAATACTATTCCTCCACTTAAAACTAGCACAGGCAAAAAATTCTCACCTTTTGAAAAAGCTGAAACCCTAGCAAAACATTTTGAAGATACATTCAAACCCAATGATTCCCACCCCACAACCTACATCAAACAATCACACAGATAGCTACATCTCCTAATTATGATGTACCCTCCAGAATCAGATTCACATCTCCTCAGGAAATAACAAATATAATAAAAGCACTCCCCAATAAAAAGGTCCCATGACATGACAGAATAAACAATAAAATACTCAAAAATCTACCAAACCAAGCCATAGCATTCCTAAATAATATTTATAACTCTTCATTAAGAACAGGATATTTTCCACTTTTATGGAAACACTCTATAGTAATACCCATACCAAAACCAAACAAAAATCCATCAAATGTAGAAAATTATAGACCAATAAGCTTGTTACCCTCTTTATCAAAAATTCTAGAGAAAATCATTCAGAAAAGACTCAACAATTACCTCAACAAAAATGGTATCATCCCCAGACATCAATTTGGATTCACAGAAAAGCTATCAACCACTCATCAATTATTAAGAATCACTGAACATATTCATACAGCATTCCCGAGAAAATTACACACCATATCAACCTTTCTAGACATTTCCCAAGCATATGACAGAGTATTGGCATGAAGGTCTCATGTACAAACTTAAATTAATGGTACACCCAAGTACTTAACCAACATCATCAATAGCTTCATAAGCAATAGAACCTTTGCAGTTTCAATAGATAAACATCTCTCAAACCCCAAACCAATTTTGGCTGGACTTCCTCAGGGCTCCCCATTATCACCTATATTATTTAATATTTACACTGCTGATATCCCTACATCCAACACAATCCATATAGCACAATTTGCAGATGATACAGCATTGTATTGTTCTAGCACATCACTTGATATATTAAAAAACACAATACAACAATATCTAAACCAAATCAGTGCTTGGTCAAACAAATGGAAAATTAAATTAAATCCATCCAAATCAACAGCAAAAATCTTTTCATTAAAACCATTTCAACACCACCACCTCTCACACTGAACAATAACATTATTCCTTGGACCCCACAAAACAAAACAGTGAGATATCTAGGACTACATTTAGACACTAGACTTGACTGGAAAGAACATATAAACATTAAAACACAACAAACAAAAGTCAAACTCATCCAATTCAAACCATTAATAAACAACCACAGTAAAATAACAATAGAAAATGCTAAGCTCATATATACAACAGTAATAAGACCCCTAATGCTATATGCCTGTCCTGTCTGGATTAATGCAGCAAAAAACCAATATCCATAAATTACAGGTCATACAGAATAAATTCCTGCGAACAATAACCAATGCACCCTGGTTCATCACAAACAAACAACTTCATAAGAAATTCAAATAAAGCCTATCATACATCACATCACCAAGTTATCCCATAATTTTTATAACAATTTACCATCAATTACACAACTATCCCAATATAACCTAGGCAAAGCACCCAGAAACGCAACCAGAATAAAAATAGATTTCCCAAGCATGTTTTTTATATACAATTTGCCAATTTGGATGATTCCTTGTGAGGTGCTCAGTGGGTTTCCTCTCCCTAATAATTAGTTTGTAAAGAAGTAATAGTTTAGTTTTTTAACGTAGATAATAAGCATCAAAAACATGTGAGAAAGTTTGTATTGCTAAACTGAGCCATGTATAATCTTCAAAATAATAAAAATTATTTTAAAAAAAAAACAACCTTACTTTCGCCAGCGCCCTGAAGTTCATGCCAACATTAGTGGAGTGGTGTCCGAAAGAATTCGTCTGCCGTCGTTCATACTGCTTTATTGGCACCGCCAGGCTAATACGCTAATCAACCGGCTAATTCGCGAATTAGCCATATCTCGGTCGCACATATACAAGGGACCGAGGGATAATGCATCTAGACAAAGAAACTAGTGGTGCTACAGAATGGCGCAGACTTTATTTTCTTAGGTTTTTAGTCCCCTAGTCTGAGCTGAATTCGGTTTTGCCCCACCCTCTCGCAGCTGTAATCTATTGGTGCCTAAAAGTAATTTTTTTCACATTTTCTCAATTTTACTGTCTCGTAAAATAGAAATGTGTCTTTAAGAATAGTATAGAGGAGTAAATCCTGGTCTTATATGCAAATTTTCATTATAGAAATTGGCGTCGCGCGCGTTTTGTAGAAAATATTCTTTAAGCAGTTTTGAAAATCCGCAATATAGAGCTCATTTTCACAGCAAACTTTTAAAATTTCCGTTAAACTTCAAAAGGAATTATTTGAAGCCCTTTTACTCACAAACACAATAATGTATAATAAACACCCGGAATATGAATGTTAACGTCGTGAAAAAAATTGAAAAATATATTCGTGCAATTTTTTAAATATCAAAAGAATAAATCAAAATGGACTTTATATCATGTATCATTGCATTTAGTCACAATCATTGCTAAAAGTTAAATGAAAAATGCGGAGCGGTTTTTAAGGGAATCTTGCTTTGATATTGCCATATATTATTTGATATTGACATATTTGATATTCTGGCAATATGAAAGTAAGCAGAAAGTAGAAAAACTAGTAAATTTTTCAAAACAATTCAAGTCATTAATTTAAAAACTAATTGTGGAGAACAAAGTTTATTTGAAGAAAAATGTTCATCTTCAATAGGTAGTAGTCCAAACGGGCCAAAAAGATTTTAAACTTTTGTAAATTTTTACTTTCCCATATACGTACGTATACACGGAGTGATAGACGTAGTATAGGGAAAGTTATGTAATGCTGCGCGAAAAAATGGCCAATTTTCGGCGGAAAAAAATTAATTGCCGGCCGTGAAAACGAATAAGTGGATAAAACCAGTTGCTAAATTAAGAAAAAATCCCCTAACACGTAGTGTAGCCAGAAAACCTGTTTTCTAGGTCCTTGATACCGAAAACCCAATTGAAAGGAAAACGTCCGTCTGTCCGTCTGTCTGTCCGTACGTCCGTCTGTCCGTCTGTGAACACTGCTAGCGCCTAAACCATACGTACGATTTCTTTCAAAATGGATATTCCTCGGTCGATCTGATTCTAGTCGAAGCTTTGAGATTTTGAAAAATATTCTTCAAAATTTGGGGGTACTTTATATGAAGCCCCCCGGGAATTTTCAACATTTTCTCAAAAACGCTCCAAATTTTTATTTAAATTTCTTGTATGAATAGAGTAAAATACACTTATTTAACATGGTATAGGTCCGATTTTCACGGATAACTCTGTATTTTCGAAAATTTTGAAAGTTTGAATTTTTCTCGGCGTCTTTCTTCAGCTACAAAATTGAAGATAGAGAATTTTTCTTCAAATAAAATTTGTTCTGCATATTGAGTTCTTTCATAAAGGTCATGTAAATGTTTTTTCAAATTTTCGTAGTTTTCGTGCAATATTTCGTGCTATATGTGCAAAATTAAAAAATTACAAAACAAGATTTTCTCAAAAACACCTCCAAATTTTTTCTTTAAACATTTGGTAGGGATAGTGGTAAATTTACTCTATCAGATGACATAAAAGCCATATCGGTCTATCGGTTGGTTTTTTCAAAAATTACAAAAATGTAATTTTTTTTACTTGTCTCTCACGTCGTTAATATTTACATTATCGGCGGTTTTTCACATTATTATATTTACGAGTATATATGCTTTAAATAATGTCAAGTAAAGGTTCTCGAAAACACTACCGTTTTTCTGTGAAAAGTAGCTCAAATTTCGGCATTTTCAGAAATGCTCAAACGCCATTTTCCTCATATATGGCTGCAAATTTTTTCTTGAAACTTTTGTAACAGATAGTGGTAATTGCACTCTTTAATATGACGTAAAGTTTTGTTTGAGTTATTTTTTTGTTTTTTCAAAAATTACATAATTGCAATTTTTTTGAAAGATCTCTCACATCTTTAATATTCACATTACCAGCAACTTGTGAACACTATTATATTTCTGAGTGTAAGTGCTTCAAATAAAGTATTTTGAAAACTCAAAAATTTTCTGTGAAAATGAGCTTCAAATTTCGCATATTTAGTAGTGCTAAAAACGCCATTTTCTCTTAAATGGCACATAATTTTTAAACGAAAATTGCCATTTACGACTAAGTTTTTGTGTTCTTTAATATTCTAAAACTAATATTTTCGTTCAGCCAATAGGAAACCGAAAAATGAAGAAAATGACAAAAAAATGTACTTTTGGCGGTGATAGATGGTAACTGGCAAGAAAGAGTATGTGGCAATTCCGAATAGCTAGCGAAGACCCAAGAAAATAGAAAACTAATAGGGGAAAGTCTGTGCCATTCTGTAGCACCACTAGTTTTATTTAAGATAATAATAATAATAATTATTATTATTATTATTTTATTATTATTGTTATAAAATTAACAGAGAGCTAAAAGTTTTTAATAACCCATACCTATCTTCAGAAACAATTTTATATACCTTTTAAGTAAATGAAAATAGATACATGAAATGTGATAGGTAATGCAAACTGGACTATTTGGTAAGCCCCCTAACGTTTTAATGCCCACACACCACCCACACTGATGAGATTAGGAAACTAACTAGGACGAGAGAGTCTGTGCCATTTTGTAACACCTCTAGTTTCAACTTTAATTACGTTCAACCCATCAATCCCTATAATAAATGGTACCATTCACAATTAATTATGTTTAATTTAGGAATAAAGGTACTGTACTAAAGGGCAATACGCAAAGATTGTGATTTGCTTATCAATATAATTTTCCTTTCCCCAATAGGGCAGTTAATCCAGATGGGCATGTTCCTTGTTTTGGGTGTGACACTACTTTCCCTTCACTGCCACGAAAAAGTTTGGCAAAAATATAAATATGAATTTAAAAAATACCTACGAGTATACACATTCCTTTCGCTTTTTAAATATGAATTAATGTTTATCTTGTATTTGATGGAACAGTGTAAAATTGAACATTCAGGTCTTTATTTTCAGTTCAACTTTTTTCGTTCAATTTACAAATGTCGTCGTGTTTTAGGAATGGAGGGCACCGCACAAAAGTGCAATACGCTACATCCGAAGGAGCGTTTTTTTTCAAACAAACGCAGTTTTCTAGTCAACAAAGTTGTGGTCAAGTGCAATGGCCTTTCTTGAGTTCTGCCACCAGTGCCGCTTTCCTATTCATTCAAATTATTTTCCGTCTCTACCAATTAGCCTGGTAGCGTCTCTCATGTTAACTAGACCGCAACCGAACACTCTTTTTATGATAGAAGATTTTTCAATCATGATACTTACTGATGTAATTATGATTCTATGGCGATAATTCCACTCGTCAAAGTTGGTAGTGGTGAATCGGAAAGGTTAATAATAATCAGAACTTAATGCGAATTAGACCAGTCATGGCTAATTTCTTTTAAATGTCAAAAGTTCATTCTTTTCTGTTGCATATTGTAGTTTTTACTATCGTACACTTCGGTTTCTAGGTATTTTAACGTTGCAAGAGGAATTTTCACCGATACTTTTTTCCTGGTTCGAAAGAATATACTTGTATGACACACTTTCTGAGCGATAAAATATAATAGAAATGAAGTTTTCCAGCCCAGCGAAATATGATTTCTATTATTATTATTATTATTATTATTATTATTATTATTATTATTATTATTATTATTATTATTTTACAATTTTCGAATTGATAACTAACCTCAAAAACCAGATTGTTTTTGTGTCTAACGTTCATTAGTCATTAAGTTACCTCAGAGGCGTATCTAGGTATTCAGGCGACCATGGCAAGCATAGAATTTGCGCCCCGTGAGGATACTTCGGATAAGGATTCTTGTTATTTGTTTTAGCGGGTATAATCTAAATAGCGCCCTCTGTAAGTGGCCCCATGGCACGTGCCATGCCTGTCATGCCGTAGATACACCTCTGAGTTACCTTTCTGAGCTTGCCAGTACAACCAGGAAGCCACATCCGTAACACGTTTTCAATGCTCACGTTCGCAGAACTGTACCTCACGTACTTCCTCTGCTAAGCAGAGCCGCCCTTCCCGTCTGTAACATGACTCGTTAGATATCGGCACGCGGACCTCAAGTTGGTTGCCCGATATCTGCGCACGCGAGATCCGCAACAGACATCACTAGGGTTGCCAACCGTTATCCAATTGGGAGGACACTCACGTCAGTTGACCTCTCGTCTTCCTTTGTGTTTAAATGTTTTGTGTGTCCTCCTTGTAGCAAATATTTACTTTCCCGTATACATATGTATATACGCAGTAATATACATCGTTTAAGGAAAGTTATATAATGCTGCGGAAAATCGATTTCGAGATTTCAACGGAAATACACGTTTTGGGGTCTCCTGATGCCGAAAAAATTGCTCTTTTCAAAACGTCCTTCTTTCTGTCTGTCCATCAGAGAACACCACTAGCACCTAAAGCATGCATACGATTTTTTCCAAATTGAAGAAACACCTGTCCATCTGACTCGAGTCGAAGCTTTGAGATTTTGAAAAAACATTCTATAACGTATAAAATTTGGGGGTACTTTACACACGCTCCTCGGGGGTCGTCATAAATTACGTAACGCCAAAGGGGGGGAGGGGGGGTCTGAGGCAACGTTACGCTGTGTATTTAGGAGTTCAAAGCGCATATTACGGATGCGTTACAAGGGGTAGAGCGGGTATTGGAAATACTCCAAATTTGCGTTACGTAATTTATGGACGCCCCCTCCCGGACATTCTCAAAATTTTCTCAAAACGGCTCCAATTTTTTTTAAATTTCTTGTAAGAATAGAGCAAACTACACGTATTACGATGGCATAGATCCGATTTTCACGGTAAACTCTCAATTTTCGAAAATTGCAAAAAGTCTGCATTTTTTCGGCGTCTCCCTACAACTACAAAATTAAAGATAGAGATATTTCCTTCAAAGGAATTTGTTCTCCAAAATTAGTTCTTTCTTTATGGTCATGTACATTTTTTTGAAAAATTTGAGTCGTTTTCGCACAATATTGCGTGCAATACATGCTATTTGAAAAAAAAAAACAAAAACCAGATTTTTCTCAATAATGGCTCCAAATGTTTTCATTAAAATTTTGGTAGGGATAGGGCCTAATGTACTCTATGATAATACATAAACGCCATATTGCTCTATTTTTTGTTTTTCAAAAAATACAAACATGTTATTTTTTGGTTTGTCTCTCACGTCGTTAATACATACATTAGCAGCGATTTGTTCACATTAATATATTTATGAGTACATGTACTTGAAATAATGTCATATAAAGTTTCTCGAAAGTCAACCGTTTTCTGTGAAAACTAGCTCAAAATTCCGCATTTTCAGAAACCGTCAAACACCATTTTCTCATGAATGTCTCCAATTTGTTCAAACATTTCGAACAGATAGTGCTAATTGCTTTCTTTAATATGACAAAAAGTTTAATTTGGGGTATTTTTTCGTTGTTTCAAAAGTTACACAAATCTAATGTTTTTGAAAGATTTCTCGCACCCTATTATGCATATTTCCAGCAATTTGTAAACACTAGTGTATTTGTTAGTTTAAGTGCTTCAAATGGATTCTAATGAAGTTTTTCGAAAACACAAAAGATTCTTGTGAAAAAGCGTTTTAAAATTCGCATTTACAGTAGCGCTTAAACGCAATTTTCTTAAAAACAGCGGCAGATTTTGCAAAGAAAATTCCCATTTAGGACGAGGTTTTACTGTTCTTTAATATTCTTAAAAAAGTATTTCAGTTCTTGTTATGTTCAGAAAAACAAGTCGACTTCGTTAAACCAGTTTTATTGTACAATCACAACTTTTATACAACAAGTGGGTCTTGCCAGTGATCCAAAAGAAAGTACCGTTTTTACAAGCCAAAATATCCATTAACCCACAAGATGTCCCGAATACTAGCCCAGTCGTCAAAGGATACCGTACACAGAATACAAATCACTCGCCGGGTCGTCTACACAGTCACAATAGCACAGTCTTTAACACAGGTACTTCGCGTTCTCTTCTACTGCCCCGGTGGTGGCGGTGCCGGCTTATGAAGTCCCCGGCGCCGCAGACTCGCTCCAGGGTGCAGGCTCGCTGACCGTCTGCTGGCTTGCCTATTTGCCGGCGTCCTCCATGGTCTGTTGCCTTCGCTGTCCGTTCTGCCCGCCCCGCCGAGCGCTGCCTGTTTGGCGCGCTTTTGAAGAGGTGTTTACAAACGCAACACCCTCCCCTCTCGAAAACGGCGTGTACGGGGTAAAACGCACACGACGTCTTGTTGTCCTTAATGGCGCCTCCCTGCGTTGGTTCTGGCGCCGGTTGCTGTTCTACGGGCTGCTCCTCCGGTTGTCCCTGATGACTCCCCTGCTGCTCCTGAAAAACGAGTCGCGTCTATTAAGTTTCTCATCGCTCTCTCTCTTTTCTCTGGCTCTAAATTTTTCTGCCCATTTTGTCAACTTCTTCTATTGTATACCTCGGGCGCAACTGTCCCTGATGCTACTACTACTTTGCTTGTCAATTGCACTTCATACATTTTATTCCCTATAAAGCTTTTATCACTCCTGGCCACCAAGCTAGGATCCCTTTTGAAAGACATGCAATATACTTCTTTCCCCTACCTGGAATTATGTTCCATCGCCTCTTCTCTGCGATGGTTACCTGGACTGAGCAACGACAGCAGCGTTCTGTGCTGTCGGCCGTGCAGTACCTCTGCCGGACTCTTTGCCCTCCGGCCCTGGCAGCGTCCTGTAGGTCGCCAACACCCGCAGCAGCGCGCGGCTCCTCATAGCTCCAGCCATCCTTCGCCTTCTTTCATAGCTGTTTTAAATGTGCGCACGCACCTCTCCACCTCCCCATTGGACTGGGGGTGGAATGGCGGCGCGCACACATGTCTGATGCCGTTAGCCTTGCAGAACTTAAAAAACTCTTCCGACGTAACTGTGGGCCGTTGTCTGACACTAAGAGTTTGTGGCAGCCCCTCTGTAACAAATATTTTTTCTAATGCTTCTATCGTCGCCCCAGTTGTTATTCCCATCTCTACTATATATGGAAAATTCGATAGCGGCATCTACTGCTACCAACCACATTTTTCCCCAAAAGGACCCGCAAAGTCTATATGTACGCGTTCCCATGGGACTTCTGGCTTGGGCCACGATTGCCAGTCCTGACGCGGCGCTGACTGATTCAACTGGCACGCGTTGCATCTTCTCACCATGTCTTGGATATCTTTGTTCATCTCTCTCCAGTAGCAGTGGCGCCTCGCTAACTGCTTCGTGCTGACAATACCCCAATGTCCCTCATGTAGTAATTCTAGCACTTGCCTTCTTAATGTTTTAGGCACCACTACTCGCGTACCTTGCTCACCTGACAGTAGCAATACTCCCGCCTTCACCGACAACCTATCTTTTTATCAAACCATGCGGCGTTGCTTCTTAACAGCTTATTTGGCCACCCTTTTCTCACATATTCCCTAATTACCCTTAGTTCCTGGTCTTGGGTCCACTGCTTTCGCTATCGTAGCTGCTGTGATTGGGAACTCCTGCAGCACCTGCCAATCTTCCTGGTCCACCTGTTGGCACACCTCCTCCGACTCATCAAACTCCAGATCCGGCCCCGCCGGGAGCCTGGACAGCGCGTCCGCGTTGCCGTGCTGAGTTGTGGACCTGTAGTGGATTTGATAGTTATAATCCGATTAGAAACAAAGCCCATCTTTGTAATTCCTTTGCCATTCCTTCTGGCAACTTTTTTCCCATGTGAAATAATTGCACTAGCGGCTTATGATCAGTAATTATGTGGAATTTAGACCCGTATACATACTCATTAAACTTTTGACCCCGAATACAACAGCTAAAGCCTCTTTTTCCACCTGCGAGTAATTTTTTTGACATTTGCTAAGAGATTTGGACGCAAATGCTATGGGGCGCTCAACACCATTTTCGTCTTTTTGCGATAACACGGCCCCAAACACCATAGTCCGACGCATCCGTCGCTATTGATGTGATTCTACCCAGCACGTAGTGATTCAACTGCGTCGCCTCTATTATGGATGTCTTCAAGCTGGTTTAAAGCCTTCTCACACTCTGACGACCACACAAATTTAGTGCCCTTCTTTTTTAGCGCGTTAAGTGGTGCCGCTACTGCTGAAAAATTCTTAATAAACTTATTATAGTAATTAATTTTACCCACTAAGGCCTGTAGTTCTTTAATGTTTTTAGGTGCTGGTAAATTCTTAATTGCTTCTATATGCTGTTGTGTTGGCTTGATACCCGATTCTGTTAACTCGTGGCCAAGAAACGTTCACCTGATGTTTAAAAACTCACACTTGTCTAAGTTCACTTTGAACCCCCACTCTTTTAATAGCTTCAGCAACTCTATCAAATTAGCTTCATGTTCCTCACTATTTTTCCCTGTCACAATAATGTCATCTAAATAATTAATGCAACCACTAACCTGTGACGTAATCAGTTCCACACTCTTTGAAAAATAGCTTGCCGCTGAAGCGACTGCAAATGGTAATCTGTTATACCTATACAGTCCTAACGGGGTGTTCACTACTAATATTTTCCCTCGCCTCCTCGTCAAGTGGAATCTGCAGGTACGCATCTTTTAAGTCTATTTTAGTAAACTGCTGACCCCCTGCCAATTTGTAGAACAAATCTTCAGCTTTAGGAATTGGATATTGCTCAATTTCTATTTGTTCATTGACCGTTGCTTTTGAAATCCCCACACAGGCGAATGCCACCGTTGCTCTTAGACACCACGACTAAAGGTGTAGCCCATTTGCTCGTGGCTACTTTGTAATAATCTGTTCACGTTCTAGTCTCTTAATTTCTTCTTCAACTTTATCTTTGATTGCCCAGGGTACCGGCCTAGCCTTAAAAAATCTCGGCTTACAACTCTCTTTCAGCACCAGCCCTGCCTGGAAGTTTTTACATTCACCTAGACCCGGTTCAAATACTTCGGAAAACTGCTCCTTCAAATTATTCACCACTGCTGACACTTTATCCTGTTCTAACATGCACACGTTATCTACTATGCCTAACCCAATCTTCTCGAAGCTGTTCAGCCCCAAAATGTTCACCACATCATACCTGTCCACCACAATGACATCTAAAATAGCTTTTCTACTCTTATAAACTGCTGGTACTTTAATTTTTCCCAACACTTTAATGGGGTCTCTGCCGAACCCATACACCGGCTTTTCTAACTTTTTTACCAGTGGATTCCTAGTCTCCTATACGTGTCCAAATTTATCAGTGTCACTGATTGCACCCGTGTCAACTAAAAATTTCACTTCACTTTTCCCTAACTGTAGATTTATTAACAACCCTATTCCGCCCTTTTTCACTTAACAACTGGTTCACAACATTTACTTCCATCTCTTCTTCTTTCCTTGTTTTTCTTCTCTAATTTTTCCTGCTGAGTCCGCCAACACACTTCTCTAATATGTCCTAACTTTCCACACTTGAAACACTTTGCTTGCCTAAATCTACACTGCCATCTTTCGTGGTATCTGATACAGAACTTGCAAGACTTCCTGTTATTACTAATACCGCCGCTGCTTGCACCGCTGCCGTCGCTATCGCTGTCTCCCGTGACCCGCCTGGCCTGCTTCCTGTGATAAAGCCGTTGGGCCTTCGGCCTCGCTGTCCTCGTCACGATGCGGCCTCGGCGAGTACCTGCGCCGGTGCGTTTGCCGTCTTATCTTGTGTTCCGGCTGCTTATCAGTGTTGGCGCGGCTTTCCCGGCGCCTCTCACGATCGATAGCTGTTTCAAATACATGGCTGCTGTTGGCGATCTGCTTTGCCGTATTTGACGTCACTTCATATGTTGTGGCCAACTTCTGGATTTCTTCGAGCGAGGGGTCACTATTCTTAAGGGCCTCAAATCTTATTTTATCCTCTGGGGTATTCAAAATTACTGCATCCCTTATTAAAGTCTCTGCGTACGATTTTCTGCACTTCTCCGATTGACACTTGAAATCGCAACTTCTTGCTAGCCCCCTCAACTCTGTTATCCACTCCGTATGAGTCTGTGTATCTTTCTTCCTGCATTGGAAGAACGCATACCTTGCGGCCACTACATGCGGTCTTCTTTCGTAATGACTGTTTAATATTTCTTTAATTTGTGACCAAGTTAATTTATTAGTCTCTCTTTCACCGCACAATTTCTTTAATAAAGCGTTTGTCTCACTACCGACTGTGCTCAGAAATGCCGCACGCTTCTTCTCCTCACCTCTCGACCCCATAACAGAACCAATGTTGTTCTACTCTTTCTACGTAATCGAACCAATCTTCCGCTTGCGGCAGAAATGGCGGACATGGCGCTGGCGCTTGCTCGCCTCTGCTTGTACTCACGCACTTCATAAATTCCCATTGTGCTTGTAGCTGCTTTTCTTGCCCCGCTGCTAATTGTTGTATCAGTTGTTGTTGTTTGCTGCTGCATAAATTGCAGTATTTGCGCCAGTTCCGATTGGGGTCGGTGCACTCGCCATATTTACTTTCACCTCGTCGCCAATTGTTATGTTCAGAAAAACAAGTCGACTTCGTTAAACCAGTTTTTATTGTACAATCACAACTTTTATACAACAAGTGGGTCTTGCCAGTGATCCAAAAGAAAGTACCGTTTTTACAAGCCAAAATATCCATTAACCCACAAGATGTCCCGAATACTAGCCCAGTCGTCAAAGATACCGTACACAGAATACAAATCACGTCGCCGGGTCGTCTACACAGTCAGCAATAGCACAGTCTTTACACAGGTACTTCGCGTTCTCTTCTACTGCCCAGGTGGTGGCGGTGCCGGCTTATGAAGTCCCCCGGCGCCGCAGACTCGCTCCAGGGGTGCAGGCTCGCTGACCGTCTGCTGGCTGCCTATTTGCCGGCGTCCTCCATGGTCTGTTGCCTTCGCTGTCCGTTCTGCCCGCCGCCGAGCGCTGCCTGTTTGGCGCGCTTTTGAAAGAGGTGTTTTACAAACGCAACAGGTTCTGCTATTAGGAAACCGAAAAATTAGAAAAATGTCAAAAAAATGTACTTTGGGCGGCGATAGATGGCAGCTGGCAAGAGTATGTGTTAAGTCCGATTAGCTAGCCGAGACCAAAGGAAATAGAAAACTAATACGGGAAAGTCCATACCATTCTGGAGTATCACTAGTTAACATTTGTTTTCATTTATTTTATCACGCTGCGTTGTATCATTTATTGTGTAATTTAGAATAGAAAACATGAAAAACCTTTTTCTGAACGCTGACACGCATGCATGATAGTGTATCCGTCTAGCGAGTAAAATAAAAAAGAAACGCTCAGACCATCCTCATGTGCGAGACCTCATGTTCTCAGACCATCCTCAGACCATTTGTGAACGAATCTTGTCACTTGAATTGCAAA
>JAHLJT010009852.1:0-31936 GCA_031308135.1 Acheta domesticus
TTAAGGAGTGTGCCAAGCTTGTTCCCAAGGCGTTCCAGGTGAAGCACAACTTGACAACACTCCCCCAACATCCCTACAGTCCGAACATGGCTCCGGCAGACTTCTTTTCCTGAGAATCAAAATCGTCCCGAAAGGAATCCGTTTGGATCGATTGATGTCATCCAAGATGCTGTGACGAGGGCCCTTGCCGAAGTCCTCCTTGAAACCTTCCATGACGCTTGCCGTGCGTGATAGAGTCGCTGGGAAAAGTGAATGGATGCCCAAGGGAACCACCTCGAAATGTATTAAACGTTTGTGACAATATCTTCAATCAATATATTAATTAAAAAATATTGCATTTCTTTCCGGACACACCTTGTATAGAAAAAGTGACGGAGACTAAGAGGTCTTGAAGAAAAATATATCTTACAGCCTTAATGTACAAACGCACCTCACGGTCATGGTCATGGTAGAGCGTGCAGGGCAGCGCCAGCAGCGCAATGCAAACTCACCGCATGGTCATAGTGGTGGAGTAGAGCGCGCGAGAAACGCAATGCAAACTCACCGCATGGTCATGAAGGGGGAGAAGAGCGCGCCAGCAGCGCAATGCAAACTCACCGCATGGCCATGGTGGTGGAGTAGAGCGCGCAGGGCAGCGCCAGCAACGCAATGCAAACTCACCGCATGGTCATGAAGGTGGAGAAGAGCGCGCCAGAAGCGCAATGCAAACTCACCGCATGGTCATGATGGTGGAGTAGAGCGCGCAGGGCAGCGCCAGCAGCGCAATGCAAACTCACCGCACGCTCATAGTGGTGGAGTAGAGCGCGCCAGCAGCGCAATGCAAAACTCACCGCATGGTCATGGTGGTGGAGTAGAGCGCGCAGGGCAGCGCCAGCAGCGCAATGCAAATTCACCGCATGGTCATGGTGGTGGAGTAGAGCGCGCAGGGCAGCGCCAGCAGCGCAATGCAAACTCACCGCATGGTCATGGTGGTGGAGTAGAGCGCGCAGGGCAGCGCCAGCAGCGCAATGCAAACTCACCGCATGGTCATGGTGGTGGAGTAGAGCGCGCAGGGCAGCGCCAGCAGCGCAATGCAAACTCACCGCATGGTCATGGTGGTGGAGTAGAGCGCGCAGGGCAGCGCCAGCAGCGCAATGCAAACTCACCGCATGGTCATGGTGGTGGAGTAGAGCGCGCAGGGCAGCGCCAGCAGCGCAATGCAAACTCACCGCATGGTCATGGTGGTGGAGTAGAGCGCGCAGGGCAGCGCCAGCAGCGCAATGCAAATTCACCGCATGGTCATGGTGGTGGAGTAGAGCGCGCAGGGCAACGCCAGCAGCGCAATGCAAACTCACCGCATGGTCATGGTGGTGGAGTAGAGCGCGCAGGGCAGCGCCAGCAGCGCAATGCAAACTCACCGCATGGTCATGGTGGTGGAGTAGAGCGCGCAGGGCAGCGCCAGCAGCGCAATGCAAACTCACCGCATGGTCATGGTGGTGGAGTAGAGCGCGCAGGGCAGCGCCAGCAGCGCAATGCAAACTCACCGCATGGTCATGGTGGTGGAGTAGAGCGCGCAGGGCAGCGCCAGCAGCGCAATGCAAACTCACCGCAATGGTCATGGTGGTGGAGTAGAGCGCGCAGGGCAGCGCCAGCAGCGCAATGCAAACTCACCGCATGGTCCATGGTGGTGGAGTAGAGCGCGCAGGGCAGCGCCAGCAGCGCAATGCAAACTCACCGCATGGTCATGGTGGTGGAGTAGAGCGCGCAGGGCAGCGCCAGCAGCGCAATGCAAACTCACCGCATGGTCATGGTGGTGGAGTAGAGCGCGCAGGGCAGCGCCAGCAGCGCAATGCAAATTCACCGCATGGTCATGGTGGTGGAGTAGAAGCGCGCAGGGCAGCGCCAGCAGCGCAATGCAAACTCACCGCATGGTCATGGTGGTGGAGTAGAGCGCGCAGGGCAGCGCCAGCAGCGCAATGCAAACTCACCGCATGTTCATGGTGGTGGAGTAGAGCGCGCAGGGCAGCGCCAGCAGCGCAATGCAAACTCACCGCATGGTCATGGTGGTGGAGTAGAGCGCGCAGGGCAGCGCCAGCAGCGCAATGCAAACTCACCGCATGGTCATGGTGGTGGAGTAGAGCGCGCAGGGCAGCGCCAGCAGCGCAATGCAAACTCACCGCATGGTCATGGTGGTGGAGTAGAGCGCGCAGGGCAGCGCCAGCAGCGCGCTGCAGAGCCAAATGGCGGCCAGCGCCAGGCGCGCGCGCCGACGTGACATGCGGTGCCGCAGCGGACGCACGATCGCCATGTACCTGCGGCACACCCCGCCCCCGCCGCCCGCTTCACCACGCGCTCGCAGCAAGGCAGCTATCGAAGGGGCTGGGACGGGAGGGGCGGAGTGGAAGCCTCACGACTTAAGCGTAAGTATTTCATGATATAATGATCAAATGGTGACTCCAACTTCAGAACGCGTCTAAATCGGTGTTCAAATGTAAAAAAATCAAGTGACTGAAACCAGCAAGCACTAAGGTTTTAGTGAAGGCCTCTTACTATCCAAATAGTATAAAAAATTAATGAACGAACCTCAAATATTCTCTTGTACTCTCAAGTAAAATGATTTAATAATTCATCTTCGTCATCATGGGTTTTTATATTACATAAAGACCATCCATCCAACTGTATAATAAATGCAATTGAAAGGATTACAGTGTAAATCAACGTACCAATATTAAATCTACCCGTTAGTCTCTTATAATCGAAGACAAGTACCCTCAGTAAATTAAAAGTGACGCAAAGATCTGATAGCTATATAACGCGAGGGTCCACCCAATTCAGACTGAATTGGGTCGATTATCAAACATTAGGAGTTCGACTGTTCTTAGCATTCATATTATTATGCATACGGCAAAGGTTGAGCAAAATATTCCCGAGAAATGTCTGACAAAATTATATTCATCGAAAAGTGACTTTCTAATGTGATCTTGGATTTCAGCTGCAAGAAGCGCTTCAATCAAATTTATATTGAAAATTCAATTTAGGGTTGTGCAGCGGTAAACACACGGTTTTCAATCATCAACTACGGATTGATTCCTTTTGTGTTAGGAATGAGCATAAAATGTCGCGAAGTGAAGTATTCTCATATATTCTTGGGACTTACAGTGTTTACCAGCACGTTCAATACGGCAGGCATGATTAATGCTTCTCCTTTGGTCAATGTGAGAGATTAATTTTGATCAATAAAAATTATTTTAAAGTATAATGAACGGTCGCAAAAACATTTTTCACTCCCCTTCCACGCGTACAAACTAAACCGTTGTATGCGACCATTTCATGCGCGTTTTCTATAAAAATGTAATAGATTTTTTAAATAATATTGTTTCTATTGATTTTGATCAATGACAACACTGCATAGTTCAACCGATACGATAAAAGGATAAATGTAAGATTTTTTTGTATGTTAGTATATTTTCATAATTTTTGTCTTCTTCCAAATTATATTAATTCAATATAAATTCAGTGTCAATTCAGTGTCGTTGGTAAAATACTCTTTTTGCGAAGTGCCTAATTACGTTAATTAATTTTTAAAGATAACACACAAATTCCAGGATACATTATTATCCTGGTTTGCATAGTTAATGATATTAATACTAACGTAAATGCAATGGTGTATAGGCAAATTAATGAACCAGCAATTGAACATGGGGTGAACGGGTAACCAATGTATTTGCGTGCGGTCTGCAATAAATTACAATGAGAACGAGTCGTTGTGACGTAATACACGAGGTACATTCATAATGAGAAATATAATTAAACCGAGATTGTATTTTGGCGGAAGTGCATGTTGAATGAGTTCGGAAAATATGGATTTAACATTCAAATGAGGATATCCAAATTCATGAATTACATCACGCATCTCACACCTATCATTAATGAATATAACAGACTCATTAACAGAAGAAATACAAAGAAATAACTTCACTTCTGTTTTGCTTTAATAGAATCTGTTTATCCTGTGCAGCTGTTCTGCGCAGCGGGGCCTGGTTGCAGGCGGAGGAGCTAGTGGGGTCTGGTAGATCAGTAAATAGTTTGTGATTTTCACTTATTGTATTTTGCAGCAAAACAATACATGAACTTAAGATTATCTTAACCTAAATGAAGATGAATGATTGCCTTATGACTATGTACACTATACAATTGGTTTAGCTGAGCAAAGTTTTGCCCATTGTGAATAGATTTGGTAGTTAACATTTACATAAGCTGGAGAATGATAATTAATGATTGAAGTTGATAACAAGTAATTTGAAGTTTGAAATGAATTTAGGTTGAAATAAATCTATATTAAAATTGCCGTGAGAAATTTAGTAATGTCATAGCAATGCTTTTGTGAATTAGGGCACTCATCTGTTGGCTGCAGGTAGATGTCCAACCATGTGAAGAGACGTCAGGCGGCTAGTCTCCGTAGACTCGGTCGTCGTTAATAGATGATTTGGCAGTCCTGTTGGTGCACTCGGAGATCTGGCAGTTCCCTGTAGAACACTCTGCGTTGTCCCGACTGCGGCCCGTGCAGGAACGGTGTAGTTAATCGAATAGCGCAGGAAGCGCGCGCGACATAATTAAGTTGCGGACTGTCGCCGGCACTGCTGGTTTTAGATTTTGATATAGGCCGTGCGCACCACAAAGTTGGCGGCCGTATCAGAACGGCACAATACTGGATTACGATAGTATTTAAGCGTGCGCACCACAAAGTTGGCGGCCGTATCAGAACGGCACAATACTGGATTACGATCAGCGGATCAGTTGATTGAAAGGTTAGAGTGTTCGTGCCTATATACAAATAGATTTCGTTCACTTGCGAACGCGACAAAGATAGTTTGGCTGCACGAACCCGCTTGTGCCCGGCACGGTGGACAGAAGATAAGTGCCTTTCGGCGGCTGAGAACGGTGGGGGCTGCGTGAGAGTGCGTCTGTGTGTGTGTAGCGTCGTGTAAAAGAGCGACCGGGCCTGGCGCGGCCGCGGGTCGCGGTGTTCGGAGGCGGTTAGAGAAAGCGGGGGCGGCTTCCCTATCTTTCTTTGTAAAGTGGGTCATAAATCGGTCGGCAGCGAGGGGCGCCTTTGGGTGCGGCCGCGCGGTCCGCGCGGAGCCGCGAGCCGCGAGTCGGGCCCAGCCGCAGACGAGGGGGAGGGGTAGTTTTTGGGTGTGTCCGTGGGCCGCGCGGGCGGCGTGGGACCGAGCGAACAGCACCCTTGCGCGGGCCGGCAGCGGGCAGGGGGGTCGAAGTGGGGGCGGTTTCCGTGCCCTCCGTAGTAAGATTGACATAAACTGCCCCCGTTTTGAGTTGCCGGTTGGAGGAAATCAAAATAGAAAATGATGGTCAATCTTGTTGGAGTTGAGTTCATGAAGAAGGAACAAGTAGAGTTGACAAAATGAAGTGCTAATTAGCATTTTGATTAAGCTGACAGAATTTGATATCTGATTTTAGTTGTCAGTTGGGAAGGGGCATATGCAATGAATTGACCTTTTATAACGACCCTTTGAGGTTTGGAGTTCTACCACACGAATTTTGTTGTCTCTCCCAGGGAAAACCTGGGTGATACGAGCCGTTGGCCACATAGAAGGTGAGGTATTAATATCCTTAATGAGTACTAACATACCAATTTTAAGATTAGGAGTTGAGGAATGCCATTTTGCTCTTTGTTGCAGAGATTGCAAATAGTCACTCGACCATTTTTTCCACAGAATATTGAGGATTTGTTGAGTTCTTTTCCACCTAGTTGAAGTGTCTACAATTGTTTCTCCTTGGGCATTAGGGAGGGTGGTCAATGATCGTTGAATTAAGAAATGAGCTGGTGAGATGTAATTAAGATCTTCAGGATCTTCTGAAGTGGGTAGTAATGGGCGAGAGTTTAAGATAGCTTCGATTTCCGCGACAATAGTTAGCATTTCTTCATAAGTCAAGGGGGATTAGGCATGATTGTGCGGAAAATTCTTTTGAATGATTTAATGGTGGATTCCCATAATCCGCCAAAGTTTGGGCTTCGAGCCGGAATATATTGCCAATTGGTCTCTAGTTTTTGAGTTTGTCTCCTTACATTGTTTTGAAAGATGGGATTGGAGAGTAGAGTTGACAATTCTCTAAGTTCATTGTCAGCGCCTTTAAATGTGGTTGCGTTGTCGGAGTAAATATGACTGGGGATTCCGCGACGACTTACAAATCGTCGGAAGGCGGCTAGAAAGGCGATAGAAGTTAGGGAAGTGACTATTTCTATGCTTACTGCTTTGGTAGTAAAGCATACAAAAAATGCTAAATAAATTTTGGTAAGGGCTTTAGATCGAGGGTTCCCGTATTTGATGTTGTAGGGTCCTGCATAGTCAACTCCGCAATGTTGAAAGGGTGGAGATGGGGTCACTCTGGTTTGGGGTAACGGACCCATGATTTGTTGGGCTACGTCCCTTTTCTGTTTGAAGCAAGGTATACATTTTCGAACTGAGTTCTTAACATTGCGTCTGAGTGATGCAATCCAATACCTTTGTCTGATTGCCGTCATCACCTGTTGGGTACCTGCATGAAGTAATCTTAAGTGGTGTGACGAATTATTTGACTGGTTAGTGGGTGGTTAGGTGGAGAATGGCTTGAAATTTTGCCTCAAATGGTAATTTAGATTGACTGATTCTCCCTCCTATTCTCAGAATGTCATCATGTTGAAGAGTTGGACAGAAATTGAAAATCTTACTAGTGGGAGAAATGGGTTTTTTGTCCTGTAGAGACCTTATTTCTGATTTATAGGTTTTTGCCTGTACTAATCTGATTAATAGCCTTTCAGCTTCATGTTGTAGCTGAATGAGAGTAAAATGCATTTTCATAGGATTTAAATCTGAGCTTTAACAGAAATTGATATAAACATATCGTTGATCTTAAAGTTTTCATGAATGAGGATGAGTTTTCAATTAATAATTCTAGTTGCTTGGGATGGTGAAGAAGTAAATAATTTGAGAGCAGTTTTAAAATTTCCAAGTTAGGTTGAGAAGTAGTAACTAAAGTAAGACAATTCGCCTTGTTGGGATTTGTTTTGAATAAAGCAAGGACCATGCCACCACAGTTTTGAGTCTTTCAGTTGTGCTGTCGTAATTCCTCTTGTGGCAAGGTCAGCTGGGTTTGATCTTGTTCCTACATGATGCCATGAATAATTACGTGTGTTCTCTTGAATTTCTGAAACCCTAGCGGTTACAAACGGGACTCTCTTTTGAAGCGACAGTTTTCAACCACGCACACACTGTCGTGGAATCAGTGTACAAATGCACTTCATTAATTTGCAATGGTAGGGAGGGAATTATTTTCATAAGTAATCTGCTAAGTAATTGGGCTGCGCATAACTCTAGATGATAGATTGGACGTTCTTTGATTGGAGCTACTCTGGTCTTGGCACACAATAAATGTGAATTGATAGTTCCTGTTTGATCAGTAGTTACTAAGTACAGATTTGCGCAGTATGCATGCGAAGATGCATCACAGAAGCCATGTATTTCTACATTAGCTACAATGGGTGAGGGGCGTACACAACGAGTAACTTGAATAGAATTAAGATTCTGCAATTGAGTTGCAATTTCTTGCCATTGATTAGATAAGTCAACAGGTAGTTCAGTGTCCCAACCTAGATTTTGACGCCAGGTGTTTTGAAGAAAGATTTTTGCCGATATAGTTGACTGGCGCAAACAGGCCTAGGGGGTCGTATATTTTAGCAATACATGATAGAGCTTGTCTTTTAGTGAGCTTCGATTGTGCTTGAGGACCGCTGTAAGTCAGGGACAAAACATCTTTGTTTGTATTCCAAGCTAATCCTAGGGTACTGATATGAGAATCTACAGACTCAATAAGTTGTTTTTCATGCTTTTCTTCATGAAGATGAGCGGGAATAGTCTTCATTAGATCAGGGGAATTTGACATCCACTTTCTAAGGGGAAAGCCTCCTTTCAATAACAATTGAGTAATTTGCTCAACTTGAGTGATGGCTTCGTGTGTAGAATTATTACCATGAGCTAAGTTGTCTACGTAAAAGGATGATTGTACAATGTTCTTAAGTTGATCATTGTGGGGGAGTTCATCATCAGCTAATTGATTAAGTGCCTGAATGGCGAGAAAAGCCGCAGGTGCCGTACCGTATGTTACAGTATTTAGCGTGAATTCTTGTAAAGGAAGTTGAGGGTTGTCTCTCCAAATGATCCTTAAGAGATCCCTATCATTTTGGTCTAGCAAAACTTGGCGGTACATTTTCTCAATGTCAGCTACGTAAGCAACAGGCCAGGTTCGAAAATTGAGAAGTATGTTAAATAAGTCTGGCTGTACATTAGGTCCGACACATAAAATTTGATTTAATGAAATTCCTGTACTAGTTTTTTGCACTAGCATCAAATACTACTCTCGTTTTTGTGGTTGACGAATCCCTTTTGATGATTGCATGATGAGGTACATAATAAGTAGGCACATTGGGGGGTGGCCTAGGGGACGGTGACATATGTCCTAATTGAACATATTCTTGCATGAAGCTTTGATAAGATGATTTGTAATCTGGATCACGTGACATGCGTGCTTTAATGGAATAAAATCTTTGGATAGCTTGCGATCTAGATTCGCCTAGAATATCTACACTTGCTTTCCTTGGAAGCTTAGTGACGTATCTTCCATCTGGAGTCCTAGTGGTGGTGTTTTTAAAGTGGTTTATACAGAATAATTCTTCTGAAGTAAAGTTCTGAAGGGGGGTGATTTCTTCTAACTGCCAGAATCTTTCTAATGAATGATCCTCCTCTGATTTTGCATTGATAAAATTACTTAAAGTGGTTTGAGTCTGAGCATAGGCATTTGAGACTGGATAGCATCCACTTATGGTCCATCCAAAAACACTGTTTTGTAAGATAGGGAAGTTAGTATTAACATTCAATATGCCGGGTAGAATGATTTTTGAAGTTAATCCAGCACCAAGTAGAATATCAATTGGTTTAGACTGATTAAAATCTGGATCAGCTAGGTTTAAATTTGTAGGAATTTGCCAATCTTGAACATCAATTTGAGCTGTGGGAATGTTGGCTGTGATTTGAGGGACAACAATGTAGGTTCCTACTGCCTTCCAATTTGAGTAATTTGAAGCTATTGTGGCAGTAAGAGTTATACTAGCGGGAAAGTTACTATGACAAATAGCCTTAATATTGATACTTGAATATTTAGTAGGAAGGCATAATTTGCTGGCCACGTTTTCAGAAATTAGATTGCAGTTACTCCCTGAATCTAATAATGCTCTAGCTTGAATAAAATTTTCCTTTGTTATCTGCAATTCTTATAATGGCTGTGGGGAGTAATACGGGTTGCAATTCATCATTTGTTCGGCAAGAAGTTGCATTTACTATGGTATTACTCGATGATTGTGCCGCAAATTGGGTGGAATGCAAGGGATTTCCTGAATTGTTAACACTGGATGGGTGAAACTCTGGGGCATTGAGTGTTAAATTAGAAGTTTCATTCATCTGAGGGTCTGAGTTGTTGACAATTAGTGAGTTTTTACTCCTCTGATTAGGATTCGCAATCGTTAAGTTTGTATTAGTTACTTTCTTTACAAAGCTATGATGTAATAGGGTGTGATGCCTTTGTGCGCATTCTAGACATGTTTTCTCACTGCATTTGTGACCTCGAACATTTACTTTACAACAATTAAAGCACAGTTTATTTGTCTTAAAGTGAGTTAATCTCTCAGCTGGGTTCATGGCTTTAAATTTTTGACATTTAAAGATTGTGTGTGGTTCTTTACAAATTGGACATGAGAGAGCTTGCATAGAATCATTTTTATTAGAATTTTGATTGGAGGTTTGATGAGAGGTTGGCATGATTTTAAACGGGATTGCTTTGACAACTTTCTTCAATACGATAGGTTTTTTCCAAAAATCATACATTGATTCTAAAGATGGGGCTTCACTTGAAGCAGAATGTCGCTCCCATTCTTTGACAATATCGCTAGGGCAATGAGCGAGTATTCTGTGCGAAGTAATTAGATCTAGTGTGGGTACTGTGAGTTTCAAAGCCTTGAGTGCCTTGATGTTGGCCATATAATGATCTATGAAGTTTCTAATCGACTGAGGGTGTGACCTTTTGATTTCAGGAGGAGTTTCTAAGTTGTTGATGTAGCTTGAAGCTAACTGTCTAGGATTATTGTATCTTTGGCATAACAAGGACCAAGCTACTTGACAATTTCAGCAGTATTTGTTAAGTTTTGAATTACTGAGCGCGCTTCATTTTTCAAACTTTGGGCGAGATAATGAAATTTTTCAACGCCAGTTAAATGGGCATTTCAACCACAATGTTTGTAAAACAAGTCTCTAAAAAATTCCCATTCGAGAATTTTCCATTAAAGGTTGGAGCTGGTAAGGTTGGTAATCTAATGTTATTAGTATCATTATTCACATTTATACAAAGAGGATTAGATTGCGATGACTGCATGGTCGATGAATTATTTACATTTTGAGGTGAAAATGGAGATGATTCTAGTTTTATTTGAATTTGTGCAATTATTCTATTTTTGTCTTCCTCTATTCGAAATAAGTCATCTAGTTGAGTATCATCATTTGGGCCTAATACCTCTAGTGCTGACCGATATTGATTCCAATAGTGATTCAAAGTTTGTTTGTTTTCAACAAGTTGCTTGTAAGATAGTGAATCAGTTATTTCATGAGTTTGAATTCTTTCACCGTAAGCTTTGAATTGACGTAGCGCGAAATCGCGAGCTGACAATTGTTTGTTAAGAGTTCTACGTTCTGCGTTTGACATATTGCCTGCCGATGATCGTTTGATAAAAATGGATTTGCTGCCCCCGGTGGGCACTCCGGGGAGGAGTACTTGAAAATTTGCAAAACTTTTTAGAAATGAATTAGCTAAATTGCTCACAGCAACCGTAAGTTGACTTGTAACTAACACACAAATAGTACTAACACTTCACAGTTCACCGACACTTTACACTTTGCTGAAATTGGCATTATACACATTTAAACAACACTAGATTGGAATAAACACTTGATGTTTGCTGAATAGTAGACACATAAATAACCCTTGAGAATTTGTTCATGTTTTGTTTTGCATCTTTTGGTTCAGTAGACTTATAATTAATGAATTTTAAAATTATACAGAGTGTGAAAATCACTTGCCCGGTAATGATGGAGGACCAATGAGAATTATTTAAAGGAGAAGAAGTGAACCAAGTTTATGTCCTTGATGTAGGCAACAAAGTGGATTAAAGGGGAAGTACGTAGAGCTCATATTCGGCCGGAGGCGACCAAATGTTTATCCTGTGCAGCTGTTCTGCGCAACGGGCCTGGTTGCAGGCGGATGAGCTAGTGGGGTCTGGTAGATCAGTAAATAGTTTGTGATTTTCACTTATTGTATTTTGCAGCAAAACAATACATGAACTTAAGATTATCTTAACCTAAATGAAGATGAATGATTGCCTTATGACTATGTACACTATACAATTGGTTTAGCTGAGCAAAGTTTTGCCCATTGTGAATAGATTTGGTAGTTAACATTTACATAAGCTGGAGAATGATAATTAATGATTGAAGTTGATAACAAGTAATTTGAAGTTTGAAATGAATTTAGGTTGAAATAAATCTATATTAAAATTGCCGTGAGAAATTTAGTAATGTCATAGCAATGCTTTTGTGAATTAGGGCACTCATCTGTTGGCTGCAGGTAGATGTCCAACCATGTGAAGAGACGTCAGGCGGCTAGTCTCCGTAGACTCGGTCGTCGTTAATAGATGATTTGGCAGTCCTGTTGGTGCACTCGGAGATCTGGCAGTTCCCTGTAGAACACTCTGCGTTGTCCCCGACTGCGGCCCGTGCAGGAACGGTGTAGTTAATCGAATAGCGCAGGAAGCGCGCGCGACATAATTAAGTTGCGGACTGTCGCCGGCACTGCTGGTTTTAGATTTTGATATAGGCCGTGCGCACCACAAAGTTGGCGGCCGTATCAGAACGGCACAATACTGGATTACGATAGTATTTAAGCGTGCGCACCACAAAGTTGGCGGCCGTATCAGAACGGCACAATACTGGATTACGATCAGCGGATCAGTTGATTGAAAGGTTAGAGTGTTCGTGCCTATATACAAATAGATTTCGTTCACTTGCGAACGCGACAAAGATAGTTTGGCTGCACGAACCCGCTTGTGCCCGGCACGGTGGACAGAAGATAAGTGCCTTTCGGCGGCTGAGAACGGTGGGGGGCTGCGTGAGAGTGCGTCTGTGTGTGTGTAGCGTCGTGTAAAAGAGCGACCGGGCCTGGCGCGGCCGCGGGTCGCGGTGTTCGGAGGCGGTTAGAGAAAGCGGGGGCGGCTTCCCTATCTTTCTTTGTAAAGTGGGTCATAAATCGGTCGGCAGCGAGGGGCGCCTTTGGGTGCGGCCGCGCGGTCCGCGCGGAGCCGCGAGCCGCGAGTCGGGCCCAGCCGCAGACGAGGGGAGGGGTAGTTTTTGGGTGTGTCCGTGGGCCGCGCGGGCGGCGTGGGACCGAGCGAACAGCACCCTTGCGCGGGCCGGCCGCGGGCAGGGGGTCGAAGTGGGGCGGTTTCCGTGCCCTCCGTAGTAAGATTGACCAAGAATCCTATTGCACATTTTTTCTAAATGTGCTGTTACATTTTATTATATTACACTCATTGCTGTTCTGAATAAGGGAGTCATAAATTCGTGAGACAAAAAAAAGTGAAGTCCGCAGCCTTCGGGCCCCCCGGCCGTCCCTGAACAGTAAGGCGGCAGCATCCTGTGAAAAAGGCGCAAGCCTGCATACAAGTAGAGGTCCCAGGCACTCAAGCGATCACGATGAAAAAAATGTCATATAAAAAATTACCAACCTATACTTGGGTTTTTTATTTCTTGGCGCGTGGGGTCTTGTCTTCACGATGGAATATCTCACGGTATTTCGCGTCGTTCTCTGTCGTACCGATAGGAGACGCATGATCACCAGTACTGCTCGATACAGTCGCGATCATACAACTCCTGGCGGCACGACGGAGAACGAAATACCGTGAGATATTCCAACGTGAAGACAAGATCCCAAGCGCCAAGAAATAAAAACCTACGTATGAATACTATGGGGCCACAGCGATTGATATTATTCTGGAGGAGAGTTGTAGTGATCTGCTGCCAAACGCGACAGCCACATCGTCCCCGGAAGACCCTCTCTGTCAAGACCAAACAATGCTGTAGAAACAATTCGGCTCTAGGGGGTCAGAACTGCTGGCGGAAATTGCCAGCCGCACTTGTGAAGGAAGGCTGACACAGGGTCCCAAGAAATTGCACTTCCTGACGCAAAGCGCTGAAGCTGTGACATAACTGTTGCCAAAAGTTGCCACAAGGAAAGAGTTGGAGGGCCTCAGAGTGATTCGTTTTTGGAATCCTCGAGTTATACGCAAAAACTTAGCCTAGACTGAATGAACCATTGTAATGTACGAGACACGACCGATGCGTCTGTTCGTTTCGTGGATCTTACACGATTATTCATGCGTTTTCAATTGTGAGCTCGCGTTTTCAATTGTGGCAGGGGGCCAATATAAGCACTCGTCACGACCAGTGGGACTGTGTTGTGGTCACTGGCTGCAGCTATGTCGTCGGGGACAGATGCGAGTTCAAACAGATGTCTCAATTTGGAACACATTAGAGCCGTGGAAACTTTTAAAATATTCGAAAGAACATGGTAAATGACTTATAGCTTGTGTCTGTGAACTTGTTATTTACCATGACCCACAATCTTGTAAGATCACTTTACACCCACTGAATGAGACAATATTAATTTTTAATTTGAAAGAACTTATGCAGTAGAAACGCTGCATTAGCGTTTCTACTGCCAAGACGGAGCAGAACCAGTCGGATGGATTTGGGTGAACTGGCGGGGGAAAAAGTTCATCTTCATTATTTCGAGTGGTTCAATAGCTCAGTGACACTAAGTCAAATGTAAAATACATCACAATAAATACGAGTAATACAATATTACACGTTTCCTCGAAGATAAAGGGCTTCAAGTCATATTTACCTAATCATGAAGAAGAAAAATAGCCCTATGGTTGGATCATGGACAGCGTGCAAGCTTTCTGGGCTACAAATTTCAATTTATAGTCGGAGATAAAATAAAACTGTAGATTACCATTACATTCTTCTCAGTTTCTATCGCTGTATGACAAAAGAAAAGCTCCAAAAGAGTAAGTATACTACACAAGGGAATCTGAGAACATGATCGCCACATGTCTTACTTACTACACGATGTGAGTAATAAATACTAAAAATAGGTCCCAGGCTTGAAAAGACCGCTAGCCGGCAAAAATCTGATCAATCCAACCCTAAAATGCAAAATACATACACAACATAGGAGAAAAGTTTAAACATGCTTTAGGCCTCTGAATGAAGGCAGATACTAAGTAATTTTATTTGCTTTTAATATCGTTATTGATGTACCTTAAACATAATTTACAATACCTTCAGGAATTGGAATGTACTTGTTTCGAGTTAATTAAAATAAACCGTATATATGAAATGTACATCAAAGGTACAGACACACTGTTGTATTACATATTGTATGTATTACATAAGTATTGTGTTGTTATAACTTATGTATTGGACTATATTATTTTCTCTAAGTTAAATGAGCACATAGAATGCTAATCTGTATTACCAGGATATTTTTATTCTATTTTTCTCCCAAAAAACTGTGAACATTATCGAATCTCTCTCGTAAAAAGAATCGAATACCTCATTTTAGAATGTAAATGCAAATTATATTCAACAGAAGTTTCTTTTTTTATAGTGTTTAGATCCCCAAAATCTACATTCTTGAAAAATTAACAAAATGCTAAAATACAGAAAGCCTTGGTATTAGTAAATATGGTATCACGGAAGAAGCAGTTACGAAACGCTGTAGAATGAAGGAAGCGTTTCGAGAACCATTTCCTGATAATGCAAATTGGCTCATTGCGAAGCGATGAGCTTTGGGAGCCTAAGTGCATTAAGTGAGGCGCGGTCTAATTCCCTCCTTTGTGGGCGTTAATGAAATATTAATGAGCGCCCGTAGCCCTGCCGTTGATCTGCGTCGTTTCTT
The DNA here is from genome assembly GCA_031308135.1 of Acheta domesticus. Classification (NCBI taxonomy): domain Eukaryota; kingdom Metazoa; phylum Arthropoda; class Insecta; order Orthoptera; family Gryllidae; genus Acheta; species Acheta domesticus. Next base: position 15,100 of record JAHLJT010009852.1, read on the forward strand.
CTTTGGCTGCTCTCTTGTGGTTGCATGTCTTACGTCACGCTGATTGGTAAATAAAAGCACAACGGTTCTGAATCTTGTACTTTTTGCTATTAGCATACATTTCCAAGCTAGTAAAGTTTTAAGTAGCTTGTTACCCAATTTCTGAATTCTTTTGAAGCAGACTGTAGGAAATTCCTTTGTCTAATAATAAATGGAAATTTTCTACGAGTAAAATAGTTCTTTTTACATTTAATATTTCGACATTTAAAATGTGTCGCAAAGAAAATGTTGCAATGTGTTTAATGCCCTTTTCAGTAATCAATTCCGAAAATCTTTCCGTTATGACTTCCAGATTCCATTTCTTTCCTCTTCATATTTCTAGTCGGGAACATTGCTCTATATTTTAAAAGAACTTATACCGTTCTATTTTTTCAATTCACAAAAAGTTGATGATAGAATTTAGCAGTGATGACAAATAATTTACTGATGAGCTCTTTCAGTAATCGATTCTCGTTCGACAATTTTGTTTTTCGAGGATTAAAAGATACATTAGTACTTAAAACTTTTACATTATGACCACCCTTCAGACGAAATTCGTTTACTTTCTGATTAATTATTAATAAGTTATGAGTATAGGAAAAAGAAACATCCGTGCTCAAGACCAATCCCCAAACCTCGCAGCTCGTAGATGGCGTCTTAACCATTCGCGCGTCGGATATTTTGAAGAAATATGGACTCATATGAAGGGAATGAAATGTTTAATGTACAATAACTTGAATAATTGACCTACGTTTTTGAAATTTGAAATTAAAACTATTGTAAACTGATGAGAAACAGACACAGCTCCCTATGTTCCGATTAAAAGATGTGGTGATTGAGAGTTGCGGGTGGAAGGGAGTGACGTTGACAGGTTACGCACGTGTTCCCGGGACGTTGAAAATAAACACTTGAAATAAATACTTAAAAAAGTAACCAAATAATACACTCATGTTGTATGAAGGTACAGGAAGATTTAATTCTAGAGGGTTCTAAGATCAAAAATGTAAAAGATTTTAAGTATTTAGGAGTAATTCTGAATGAAGAAGGTACGGATCAAGCCGATATTTTATCAAAATCGGAAAAGGTCGACAGATAATCAGCAAATTAAACCCACTACTTTGGAGTAAGGACATTAGAACTAAAACAAAAATCCAACTGTTTAAATCTTTGGTGGAGAGCACAGTAACATATGGCTCTGAAATTTGGGTACTAAACCAAGCTCCGAAAAGAGGATTAATAGTGTTGAAAACAGTTTTGGAGAAGATGCTGTGGAGACACGCTGCTTGATCATGTAAAACAGAGACTACAAAAAGGCGATTAAATATAGAAGGATGTTTAATATAATAATAATAATAATAATAATAATAATAATAAAAATGCCTTTATTAATGGCGAGGCTCAAGCCATAGGCCTGCTCTTCCGCCTAACCACTCAATCTACATTAATACAGAGAAATAATATTTTAAGAGGGGGAGGGCCAGCTGTACATTTACATCTGGGAGAGCAAAACTAGGGACCACCCCGGCATACGCCTTAAGCGATTGAGTAAACCCAGAAAACCTCAATCAGGAGTTTATGTCATGTTAACTGATGTTGTTGAAAAGAAAAGATTGTTATGGTACGGCCACTTGCAAAGGATGGATTCAGAAAGACTGCCCAAAAAGGTTTATAACTGGACACCAGCAAGACGGAGGAAAAGAAGACGACCAAGAGTGAACTGGAAGGATGGTGTAACAGTGGCAATGGAAAGAAGAGATATGTTACAACACTATTGGCATGACAAAACAAAATGGAGCCTTGGATGCGATAAACGGCCAACATAGAGCTGTAAACATCGCTAGTATATGTATGTATAATATGTATATTGTATGAAGCTACAGCTTCTGAAGCTCCCCTGTCAATCATAGAATAGAGACCATAGAATACAGGCCATGGGCTGCGAGTGATCCTTCCCTCCCTATTGTGTTCTCATTGTCAGGCGAAGGTGAGATAATCCATTCTCGTATGTCCAATGCCATTGATTAAGAAAATCTCTGAAAAGCGACATAGATCCGGAAAGCAGCGATAAATGTGTGGGACCCACGTGGCACTGAATATGTCTCGAGGTAAAGAAAGATGAACAAATAACTGAAAATATAATATAGTGCTAATAACATAATTTCTTAACTTAAGAAAAATGGAGTTTTATTAGAGTATACTTGTATTAGAAACTTCATTTATCATTGACAGATTTCCATTTTCCGAACAATGAAGTCAACACAATAAGAACGGCTTTCATTTCAAGAATGATTTATAACACTAATATGTATCTTTCGGCCTAACAATAAGGCACTAGGTGCCGAGTGCAAACTGATCTTTCCATGCAAGTACAAAGGAACTGGTTTATTCGCCTGCTCATTGTTTTAATTTGTAATTGTGATTGTACTTCATGTTTATGCATTCTGCCACCGGGTAACATATGCCCAATTGTAGAATAAAGCTTATACCTAATAATCCTGTTTTTTTACATAAATATATTTTTAATTAATCACAGAAATGTGAAATGCACTCAAGGATCGTTACACCTTTTTAAAGGGAAAATTTCTTTTGCTTTTGATTGTTTATTATTTTATCCCTATATTTCAATGTGTTATTTTATTAAACATTAGCAAAGATTAGATTATAAACATAACCTAGAATCTTTTGGAAAACTTCTACTCATTCAAACTGTCTGCGAATTATTAATTCTTCCTCTAAAATAACGGTAGGTTGAGAATTATCTGAAAGTCCGTCTTAGGAGAAAAACACAAATGAAAAATACTTTCTTGAGACAGCCACTAGTAAAAGCGGCAGTTTCCTTTGGAGCAAGCACAGCGTTCTACAAATTCAATATTTAGCGCTAGCTTAAAAAAAATCAGACGATGCTAAAAATTCAAATACAACTGTGAATGTAAGAAAATATACTTTTGTCCCTTTCATCTACAATTGAACGTAATAATGCAACTTGGTACATAATTAATTGATTTGCACACTTGAATTAGAGTTAAACGAAATTTTAAAGGAAAGTCAGTAAGGCTCTCTAAAAAGAGTGTATTACGCATTTGGTAAAAGTGATTTTGTTTTGCTCGTGGGATTGCGCCATTGCGCGATATTGGCTTTGTGTCACATTTTCTACTCGCAAAACAAAATTTCACTTTTACCACTAGTATCGTTAATAAATGTTAAAATCAGATTATAATTTCGTAAACATTTAATTTTGTTTCACTGTGGGAAGAGGTTACACAAAGTCAAACCATGAATTATTTATTCCTTTCCCTTTCTAATAGATAATTATGATAAATCTACGGATAATGTCAGATCATCATTTCATTATAAGCATTAAGTCATTATTAGCATTAAGTCTTACTGCAGACAATATCGATTTATAAAACATCTTTTAAGCAGTTTTATTGATCAGCAAATTTTTATTCTCAAAACTGTGTTATTTTTTGATCAATCATATTGAAAACAAATCTCCTACATTATTTTGATCTATTATTTATCATTTACTCTTTTAAATTTCTAATAACTTTTACTTACAGGAAAAAGTAGCCAGAAACTGAGTTTTGGGACGATAACTTTTTCTAAAAACGTATCTTTCGTTGTTTTTATTGACTAACACACGTAACAGATAAAACTTGTTATTTTTGTGTTTTATTTTATAAAACAAGCATTTTAAAATGAAACATTTGAAAAACCTCCCCCTTACCAATTTTCTCAATTCTTACTCAACGTGTTTAATGTGTTTAAAAAATTAACAAAACAGTAATTTTTATTTTGCTGGATTTTATTTTCACAAAACGTGATGTTAAACGATTGGTAACCAGCAAATTATTGCAGGTATCGGGAAAACACGTGGCACAATAAAACCATCGATATTATTCCCTTCTTCGAATTACATATTAAATTTGTCAATTTTGTTGATTGCATCTTTATTCAGGTCAGCCCTTCAATAATTGCAACGGAGTTCGTCAAGAAATAGTAGTTTATCGCCTGTGCATTCCGTTTCACACCAATCAGAGAACCATTTACTTTATCTGAGAGTTTCTTGAAAGTACCATAAAGACATTTTGGCCAAAAAGTTAACAAGAAACACATAATAAGACACAAAAACTAGCTTGTTTGAATGCCTATGATGTGGAATAAGGAATCAATCACACTCGAAGCAAATACTTCTAAATAAAGCAATATCTTGCACTTCCCAGTCTTTTGAATGGCCTGGGAGTTTAGCCAAGTTGTCACACAAATTTTGGGGAACAAATTGCAGAGCTCCGATAAACATCGGGGCGACCTTTGCTTTTATGCTCCACATTCGGCTGGTTTCGATTTCCAAACTCTTGTAATTAAGACGTTTTTCTGCTTCCTTACATATAACGTTTTGATCGCATGGCACAGCAACATTTACTAGTAGACACGATTTTTCCTCCAAATCCCGGATAACAATATTCGGTTTGTTTGCCGCTATCGTGCGATCAGTTTGAGTTTGTTGGCCGTAGAATATTGTACACAGTCCAACAGACGTCACCGGTTTTGATGAATGTTCGTACCACTTGGGGCATGTGTTTGGAACTTCGAGGGCGGTACAGATCTGCCAGTGGAGGTCACTACACACTCTTAGTGTCTTTTCAAGTATTCTGTCGTTGCTAGAATTGGACAAGTTGAAACGATGTGATCAATGCTTCCTACTTGTTTCTGGCAAATGCGGCATTTATCACTTAGAGAGATTTTAAGAACCGCTTTATCATAATGTATTCTCAAGGCCTGATCTTGGGCAGCTGCTACAAGTGCTTCATATTCTGGTTTCATTCTTCCCCTTTTAAGCCATATAAATGTTTGACAATTATTGATCTGTTCCTTGTCCATTCTTTTTAAATATTGTCCGTGGAGTGGTTTGTCTCTCCACAATTTCTTTATCACTTTTGTGTCTCACTTTTCAAGTTAAGTAACATTAGAAGTTCACTGTCTGTGTTATTCTGTGTCTCATAGTTTTCTTTGCAATGCTATTTGCTGCACTAACAATGCTTCTGTTTCCCATTCTTCGGCCAGATTTCATGACCTGCCTCATTAAAGGGTCATCTTGATGGCTGACTACATACATTCCCATCCCAACTATTCCATTCTGCCAGGAGGCTTCAATATGTCTGAAACCTCTTCCTCCTTCGTTACGAGACACAAGGACTATGTACATCAGCTCGAGAATGGGCGACATGATGCATTATAGGCAGTTTTCTGTTTTTCCAGTCCATGATCTATTATTATTATTATTCCACTACATCACGACTAAAGATGTAATGAGTCGGCTGAATATAATACCAACTCCAGGTTGCAACCAGCTACCTAAGGAGTAGATCTAGAGACTGTCGGTGCCTCTACAATACTTTGCGCAAAATGCGGGCTGTTCCAAATAAAGCGATTTCTTGCACTTCCCAGTCTTTTGAATTACCTGGAAGTTTAGACAAGTTCTTACACAAATTTTGCGGAACAAATCCCAGAGCTCCGATAACTATCGGGACGACCTGTGGTTTGATGCCCCACATTCGGCTGATCTCGATTTCCAAACTCTTGTATTTAAGACGTTTCTCCGCCTCCTTGGTAACGACGTTTTGATCGCAAGGTACAGCAACATCGACAAGTAAACACGATTTGTTCTCCAAATCCCGGATGACTATCACGGTTTGTTTGCCGCTATCGTGCGATCAGTTTGAATTTGTTGGTCGTACAATATCGTACACAATCCAAGAGATGTCACCGGATTTGGTGAGTGTTCGTACCACTTGGGGCATGTGTTCGGAACTTCGAGGGCGGTCCAGATCTGCCAGTGGAGGTAACTACACACCCTGTCGTGTCTTTGCAAGTATTCGGTTTTTGCTAGGATTGGACAAGCTGAGACAATATGATCAATGGTTTCTACGTGTTCCTGACAAAAGCGGCATTTATCATCTTGGGAAATTTTGAGAACCGCTTTATCATAATGTCGTGTTCTCAAGGCCTGATCTTGGGCAGCTATTACAAGTGCTTCCGATTCTGGCTTCATTCTTCCCCTTTTAAGCCACATAAATGATTGATCTTTATTGATCTGCACCTTGTCCATTCGTTTCAAATATTGTCCGTGGAGTGGTTTGTCTCTCCACGTTTTCTTAAACATTTTTTGTGTCTCAAATTGCATGTTAAGTAGCATCAGAAGTTGAGTGTGTCTGTCATTCTGGGTGTCTTGCATAGTCTTGTTCGCAATGCTTCTTGCTACACTTACAATGTCTCTGTTTCTCATTCTTCGGTCAGATTTCATGACCTGCCTCATTAGTGGGTCATCTTGATGGCTGACTACATACTTTCCCATCCCGATTATTGCATTGTGCCAGGAGGCTTCAATTTTTCTGAGACCTCTTCCTACTTCCTTACGTCACACAAAGTCTACGTACATCAGCTCGGGGGTGGGCAACATGATGCATTGTAAGCAGTTTTCTGGTTTTTCGATCCATGATGCGAATTTCCTGTTCAGTCCAGTCTACTAGTCCGAAACTGTATTCGGCTACAGGCACCGCCAAACTACCTATTGCTGATATTTTATTCTTTGAGTTCAGAGCGGACTGCAGGACAAGTCTCACTCTTCTATAGTACTCCTTGCCAATTCTTTCTTTCATTGTGTCGTTCGAGATGGTCTCACATTCTTCAATGCCCAGATATTTGTAAGTTTTACCAGGCTCAAGATCTTGAATCACAGTGTGTCTATCAACTTCAATGTTCTCTGACCTGGTCATTTTGCCTCTTTTAAGTTAACTTTTGCACACTTGTCCAGACCAAACTTCATGCAGATGTCATTGCTAAAGTCATTCACGACAGACAGCATTTGGGAGAGAATCGCTTCATTCTTAGCAAACACTTTCAGATCATCCATGTAAAACAAATGTGATACTGGCTTTCATCACCATGGAACTTGTAACCAAAGTCAGCTTGCGCTAACTGTCTCGATAGTGGGATTAAACTAATGCAAAACAGCAGAGGGGATAGTGAATCTCCTTGAAAAATTCCCCTGTTAATCTGAATACTTCTTGTTTCTACTACTCCCTTTCTGCTGTGGATTAGTAACCTGGTGCTCCACGACTTCATACTAGCCTTGCAAAACTCAACAAGTCTAGGATGAAATTAATAGATCTCCAGGTCTTCAAAATCCAATCGTATGGTACACTATCAAATGCTTTTGGTAGTCAATCCAAGCCATGCTCAAATTACGTTTTCGTTTCTTTACATCATTCAAGATGACTTTACTCAGTAGCAAGATTTCCTTACAGCCATAAGAATCTCTTCGACATCCTTTTTGTGCAGCTGGCTATAGATGATTCTTCTCTAGATGTCTGTACATTTTGTCAGCTATGGCTGCAGTTATAACTTTGTACAGTACTGGCAGACATGTGATTGGCCTGTAGTTCTTCGCCAAAGAGCTGTATCCCTCTTTTGGTAGCAGATACGTGATGCCGCGTGTGAGCCATTCCGGAAGTCTCTTTGGATTTTCTAAAATTTTATTAACAGCCTTTGCTAGATGAGAATTTAACGCTGTTAATTTCTTAATCCAATAAATCTGGATCTTATCAATCCATAGGGACTTCCAGTTTTCCATATTCTTAATTGTTTGGCATAGGTCCTCTTTCGAGAATCCTTGAACATGTTCCACTGTTTCCACGAGTCCATTGGCAGCATCAACTTCAGATTGGAGCCACGATGCTTTTTTGTTGGAGGACCTGGTTTCCTCCCAGATTCCTGCCCAAAATGTTTCGACGTCATCTTTTGAAGGAGTGGCATCATTGCCATTCGGTTTTTGAGTCAGACTGCGATAGAATCTCTTCGCGTCTGTTTCAAACAGTCGGTTCTGTACACGGAAATCTCTACGTTTGTACCGTCTTATTCGTTGAGCCCATGCTTGAATTTTCTCTTTTAACTTTTCAGCTACCATTAGTCTTGTTGTGTCATTGTCAATTAGGTATTTTTGTTCAACATGGAGTATTTTCTGTTGAACTTTTTACGTGTGGTTTGACTTAGAAGATGCCTGGACTAGGAGTGATATTTCACGCCGTGTGTCGGCTATCCGTTTCATAATTCTTTTCATCCATGGAGGTACGCAGCTTTTTACTCTGTCTGGCTGTCTGCCATTGGTGTTCTTGGCTGGCCCCAAGGTTATCTGAGATACTAGATATCCAGTTGCACACGCGATGTGATAGATTTCAGTAATATCTATCTCTACTTGAGGTCTGTACAACCTCATTTAAGACAGAATTCGCTGTTTCTATCACTCTCTTAGCTTTAGCATTTTCGTAAATTCTCCTCAACGGTGCACGAGATTCGAATGGAAGTAGACGAACTCGTTCTATCTCGCGTCGGAGGTGGTACCGCATCATGTCCTTATCGTGTGACTCATGGCCAGATGAATTTTCACCACTGACGGATGTTTCATTTGGAAGAGATGAACCTTCAAGGGGACCATCGTTTTCAGGGATATTAGATGGTTCTAAATGTTCGTCTATGTGGATAGTTTTGATCGAAGAACATACTCTGCGTTTCTCTGGATGTCCGCAAGTTGTTCTGCTATGAATTTTCCACTGCTGAGTATGTATCGTCGTTGACTGGCAGCTTCTTTTAGTCTTGGGTAGGTCTCATATCTGGGTTCCGCTCTCTCCATATCTAAAACTTCTATTTCTGAGCCCCCATTTTTCACTTTTGCATAGTAAAAGCACCACATCACCTCCTTTAGTTCATCCCGTGTCCATCTCTGACGATGGCTTCGATCTACTGCCGGCTCTGGGTCCCTGGGACTAACATCCGTGGGATAGCCAGATGTCGACAAGGTGACATTAGCTTGGTTTTATGAGCAGGTATGGGACATTGGTAGAACAAGGCACGTTCAGGTTCATTACATTGCTTGTTCTATCCATTTTGCTCATTGGTTTCAAGTGAAGATTCGCAGGTAGCAAATTCGAGTTCACAGATCACACTTAACCTAGTGTTGTTTCCTGCAAATTCCGTTACTTGCGACCCGTAGTGGCCTCGGGGCATCCCCCCGCAGGGCCCAGCAAAGGGGTCCCTCCGATCGCCAGTCGGCATTACTAAACCCTACGGGATTTTCACTGACTGCTTAAGGCAGCCTCCTTCGCTGGGTAATGCAAGGTTCGGGCCTCCACTCTAATCAGTGGCCTGGTGTGCCAACCCTGTTTCTCTCCTGTACCCTCAATGGGCCGATAACAGGAAGTCCAAAGGTTCATGACCTTTCCCTGTCTACTTACTTCCCACTCTCCTCAAAATGGAGTACTTCTTCGTCTGACCTCTCACCTCAACCTATTCAGCAAGGGAGACCCTACCAGTAGCTAGGCTACCACTGACATAGCTCTCAGGCTCATGGGGGTACTCAAGCTCCACCACCAACTGCAAGGTCGTGTACTCCCTAGGTGGATTATTATTATTATTATTATTATTATTATTATATTATTATTATTATTATTATTATTATTATTCCATTACATCACGACTAAAGATGTTATGAGTCGGCTGAATATAAAATCTACTCCAGGTTGCAACCAGCTACCTAAGGAGCAGATCCGGTGACTGTCAGTGCCTCTACAATACTTTACGCAAAATGTGGGCTGTTCCAAATAAACCAATTTCTTGCACTTCCCAGTCTTTTGAATTACCTGGGAGTTTAGACAAGTTCTTACTCAAATTTTGCGGAACAAATCCCAGAGCTCCGATAACTATCGGGACGACCTGTGCTTTTGCGCCCCACATTCGGCAGATCTCGATTTCCAAACTCTTGTATTTAAGACGTTTCTCTGCCTCCTTGGTAACGACGTTTTGATCGCAAGGTACAGCAACATCGATAAGTAAACACGATTTTTTCGCACAAATCCCGGATACACTATATCTGTGTTTGTTTGCCCGCTATCGTGCGATCAGTTTGAATTTGTTGGTCGTACAATATCGTACACAATCCAACAGACGAGTCGCCGGTTTTGGGTGAGTGTTCGTACCACTTGGGGCATGTGTTTGGAACTTCGAGGGCGGTACAGATCTGCCAGTGGAGGTAGCTACACACCCTGTCATATCTTTTCAGGTATTCCGTCTTTGCTAGGATTGGACAAGCTGAGACAATATGATCAAAGGTTTCCTACTTGCTCCTGGCAAATGCGGCATTTAATCATCTTGGGAAATTTTGAGAACCGCTTTATCATAATGTCGTGTTCTCAAGGCCTGATCTTGGGCAGCTATTACAAGGTGCTTCCGATTCTGGCTTATTCTTCCCCTTTTAAGCCACATAAATGATTGATCTTTATTGATCTGCACCTTGTCCCTATCGTTTCAAATATTGTCCGTGGAGTGGTTGTCTCTCCACGATTTATTAAACATTTTTTGTGTCTCAAAATTGCCATGTTAAGTAGCATCCGAACGTTCAGTGTGTCTGTCATTCTGGGTGTCTTGCATAGTCTTGTTTCAGCATGCTTCTTGCTACACTGTACACAATGTCTCTGTTATCTCATTCTTCGGGTCCAGATTTCCATGACCCTGCCTCATTAGTGGGTCATCTTGATGGCTGACTACATACCTTATTATTATTATTATTATTATTATTATTATTTATTATTTTGAAAATTAGATGCCTTTTTACGCATTTAACCTGCTACTTGGTTATACCCCAAAGTGCAGTTTATACACATTTTTGTACTTCTATTATATAAAAGCTGTCCTTTGATGGTGTCAGCGACCCTTTACATAATGGATACTCTCAGTTTCGATACAGATTTCATTGTGATACAAGTTCAATGACCAACCACAGAGAAGTTTTACAAACCAAGTATTGATATTTAATCATTGAGACTCGTTCTAAATGAATGTTTCGTTCGATTGTGTACATTAAAAATTACACTATGCTTTTCAGTTTTAATTTTTTACTAGTAGTAATTTCCTACTAAATTGGATCGTAATTTAACTTGATGCTATTTGGCTAGCGCAGTACTCCTTCGCAGGCGGCTAGATCCACCTGCGGCAGCATGCAAGGGTAGGGTAAGGAGCTGTGCGCTAGGTGGCTTTGGCTGAAACCTGCATGTCAACTGCCACGAAAACGATTCAATTTAATAGTTGAACTTATAAAAAGTCGTAGAAACTCGATGAAATGGGAATTCTTACACTAGTGTGAAGTTTACGATACTCGCTCGTATCGTAATATCGCACTCGTGCATTAGTATCCATTGTTACATCATCGTTTCTTAATGGACTATTATCTAATCTAAACTAAGGTGAAGATTCCTTTCGCAGCGGCAGGGCGGGGCGGGACGGGGCCGTCCCCTCGAGCGCCCTTTCGCCGCGCCGCGTCGCGCCTTGCCGCATTCCCGTCGTGCCTGGCGCGTGTCGGGCGCTCTGGATTCGTGGCTTTTGCGAGAGGGGGGCGGGGCCGCGGGACGGGCACGGTCCGACGGCGGATTGCCGCTCGCAGACAACATCACACACGTTTCACCAGCTAATTGACATTCTTGCTCACAACTCATTCTGCCAGATAGCTGTGTACTACTTCTCTTTTGTCCAGCTAAGGAGAGAAGTTGCAGTTCGTCGCACATTTCACAAACACTCGCACTGAGTGCAATGATTCCCGCCAACAATTCAAATCTTGATACATGATGTAAAATAATGTTTTCAGCGAACCCTGTAAATGTACACACTTTTGCACTTGAATTGAGACTAGTTAATTAAAAATAAACTATCATAAAATAAATCTATTTTATAAAAGTGAAGTTGTTTAAAATAATATGCGACACAAAATTGGTATAACTGAAGTGATTGCTCCCTTTGGCACAAACACTTTTGAGAGACCAGGAATCAAAGAGCGTAGTTGCGATGCAAAAATTAAGTCCAAAATATACTTTTGCTACACAATAAACTAGTCGAAATGCGCAGCAGTAACTATATGTTTCCTACTCTGCGTGTATTACTCAACTTACTGCGTTATTAAAAAAGTAAATTTAAAGATCTACAATTAAATCCATTATGCAGAAACCATTAAGACACAAAGAATCAATATTGGTTGAAAAAGTCTTGGAAAGTTAAGAGGCATATCTTCCAATTTTGAGCAGCAAAGATGCTCACAAAAAATTAGATATGTTTAGAAAAGTTAGAAAATTTAGAAGTTATATAGCTGTAGAAAAGTTCGAAAAGTGCTATGTATTTACTATGCGGAAAATAGAAAATCCCAAAATATTTCATGTCGTTCACTATTAAGTACGGAATACTAAAGAAATAAAGGAAGTTTACAGATTCTAGCATGATACAATTGCTATTCACTATAAACCCCAGTGTTCAACATCTTTCTGAAAATTAAATGGATTTTGATTTACCAAGATTTGTACATGTACGCTGTAGGGAAATGTATGTATGCATTTGTTATTTAGGGCCATATTAATCCGACTATTGCCAGCTAGCGGTGTTTCCCGGGCCTGGGGCCCTGTTTTATTATCCACAAGCACTGGCGGATCCATGGGGGGCAATTGAGGCCAGGGGGCATTACGTACCAATAATCTACGATGGCCCCCTCCAAAATGATCGGCTGGGATCCTCTCCTGTCCTGTCCATAAGGGGCTGTGAGGGACACATTTGGCTAGCAAGACGTATTCTCATCACCGTATTTAGCTTATGAGGTTTATTTCGTTACACGGCTATAGAAACCGAGACGATTTGTATTAGAAAGCTACAACTTCATTTCTACCCTGGTCGGGAATTGAACGCGGCACCCGCTTGACAGAAAGCTATACTGTGAGTTTTCTAACTCTGCCTCTCAAGCCCCTATGGCTACGATGGAACATCACACGGCATTTCGCTTCTTTCTCGGTCGCCGCGCTAGAAGTTGCATGATCGCAAGCACGGTTCGCAATACGTTCGCGATCATACGATATCTAGTGACACGACTGAGAAAGACGCGAAATACCGTAATATATTCCATCGTGAAGACGGGCCTTGAGAGGCAAAGTTAGAAAAACCGCAGTATAGCATGATGTGCTGAGCCACCTGAGAAGCTGATAGGGAAATGACAGAAATTCCGCTCTCCACCTAACCTTAAGTGCACTGTAATAAACCATGAAATTATCCATTGAAATTGGTTTGTGAAAGAATACGTGCCAGACGAATGCTAGACATCGCGTTTACTCACATACAAATTTTTGTTTTTAATCACTCTCTTCGAAAAACTCGCGATAGCTTCTCTCTTCCCTTACACTCACATGATTTCTCGAAGAGGAAATGTCGACTGCTTTCAATAAATCGGTTCCAACTCACATAATGAAATAAGGAACAACATAATGGAAGATAAGCGTTCAATCTATTAATTTTACCATTAAACCGTACCTAAAATTAAAATACATTGATGATCCGGAACGGCGCAACTACGTCTTACTCTTGACGCATTTACAATGGTTCATCTAAAAAGCTTCAAATCTGACCGAGTTAAGCATGGCACAGACATCCATCCATCCAGATATCCGGATTTTCAGGAGCAAAATTGAGTGTATCTCCTCTCACCAACCTTAACCATCTTAGAACAGCTCTAGTCATCCTTAATCTGGTGGATGTGGGAAGTTATAGCTGGAAAGAGCCTTAAATTCGGATTTTCGACCAATACTAGAGAGATCTATATTGTTGAGGTACTTCCAATTCAAAAGTAAAAATTACAAAATTACCTTGGAGTATACGCAGTCTAACCTGGTAGTTTATCTAATGATAAAAGCAAAATAGCAAATAAGTGAACTGAGAACATTAAACTCTAATGTCGTGTTGTCTAAGGCACTTGGAAATGTATAACCCCTTATTAAAAACGATATTTCTACTCGTATAAGCGATATTGAAACAAAAAACAAAATGTGTTTTATTCCTGGTGGTTGGTTGTTTATTTACATTTCAACTGCGTAATGTGAACAGTATCTTTTTTTGAATGGTAAGCAGTAACCAGTTTTTATTGATATTGACGATATTTAAAAACGTAAGTTGGAAATGTATTTTAAACACATTCTAAGAGAAAATGAATTATGAATACTCCCATGATCCGAATGAATGAAAATTGTCATAAAATAAGCAATGTGGAAATAAGTTCATGCTAAACCTGTGGAGCATTGGAGGAGTTTTGTTGGGAAGTTTGCTTTTTTGTATTGATATATATTAAGCTCCACTAAAGTGTTGATGCGAGCAAAAGTATTTTATTTAATTTTTAGCATACATTTCTTATTTATTTTTGTTGGAAACAGAGTGATGTAAATCGGGATTCTGAGTGCGAGTTGGGACGATAGGACGAGATATGGGACGATAGGGAGGAAATGGGGTGAGTTGGGACAAGGTCAAGTAGGGCGGTGATGTATTAAAATAGAAGTGCTGAACAGTGAGGGGATAGCAAGAATTTTTAAGAGACTATACACAACAGAATACTGAAGCGACGTGCGGCACTTCGGTTTGATAGTAAAGAAGCTCTAGACCTGAAAATCGTGAAACATGAAATTTTCCAATTTCAAATTTTCTTCAGTTATTACTTTCTGATTTATTTTTCTTTTAAAAGCTTCATTCTTCTATCGGATTTGGTTTTTTGAGATATTTTATAATTCTTTACTTGCGTATGGTCGTAGCTCTTTGTGGAAAAGGCTTTAATGGCCTTTTCCGCAAATTATATTTTTAAGTCGCAACGTTGCCGTTAAAACCGTTGTCTTCAAAAGTGGATAAGATGATTAAATGATTCTTTATGAAAAGTGTACATCATTGTTTTCTCTAGAGAATGAACATTAACGTTTGATGTAACACTTCACCGTTTTCCAGTAGAAATCATAGATCTCTTGATAATTAAAAAATAATAAAATCAATAAATTGTCTTAAAGTAAAGTAATTATTTAAATATTTCACTAATTTAAGTTAATTCTCAGGAACATAATGTTCTAATTATTTTCCAAATATAATTTAGTTAGTTCAAATATTTGATGAAGTGAAAAGTGGATTTTACGACAGATATTCAAGATCATGTTGTTGAGACGATTAAACAACCTTTTCTCCTTTATTATTTATTTATTTATTTATTTAATTACCCGCAATAGGGCAAAGCCCCATTACAGTAGGCATTACTAGGAAAAATATACAAAACATACACAATTAAAATTATAAAAATTATAAAAAACTAGTGGCGCTAAAACAGCACGTAATTTCTCTCCCGTATTGTCCATGTCCAAATTATATGAGAGGGGGCGGTCTGTAACAGAGGTATAATTTGCATGCGATAATTGGGTTTAAGGGTCCTTTGCAAGAAAAATAAATTCGTTGAGGAGGGGCACTCTTTCAGAGAGGCTTTGCTGTTTATGGTTAAATAGATACAGTATAGTTCTTATATATTTCAATCATGTCGCCATTTACTCTGGGGTCCTCCGATGACCTCCCCCATTAGTGTTCTCCGGGTACGGAATTGGCATCGACATTCGACTGTTAAGTTTCACGTGTGTATTGTCAGACCTGTTTTTTAATTCAAAGATGAATTAAACTAGAACTATTTATGATCGCTACCAATATTAGTGGAGTGCAATGTTTGCATGTACATTTCTGAGAAGAGCGCCTATTTAATATCACAATAAATATAATAATAATAATACACTTTACTTTCTCTGTGAGTACTAGTTATGTATGTATGGAGCAAAGAAAATTATTTTTTAAAAGTGCATTTATTACTACAATTGTAACAGTCTGCCGTCCAAACGCCCGATTTTAATCATGCAAAACATTATAAACCAATTATATAATATAATAACATAAATTAATTTCCTATGTTCTCAGATTTGTAGTGCCCAATAATTAAATTACAGAGAAGAGGAAGTGATAAGAGCCATCAGCGAAATAATTAGTTCCTAATTCCTCAAAATTGTACTAAATAATGTTTAAACAATTGCCAAATTGCAATGACAATTTTTGGAAAATTTTCAGAATCGTACATAAGTTAGTGGTGCTACAAAATGGCACAGAGTTTCACGACGTTTCATAAAAAAAAAACGACTCCAAATTGTCCCATGAAAATTTGAATATAGGTCCATGTCGAGCAATTAGAAGCATTTTAGTTAACATTCTTTTTCAATTCTGATCATTATTAATTACATTGGGAGAAGAACCATCGTCTTATTACATAGAAATTTACAAAACATTGATTCGACTTCGAAAATTTCACAATTTTCCACTGTTACAGTGGAATCAGGATGCATCATCATTACGATAAATCATTTTTCCACTGTAACAGTTACATAAACTATAATAACGTAGAGACACTGGCGTAAAATGTTGTGAAATATTGAACATAGTAATTGAAAAAAGTAGTATTCTTACTTATGAACCTGGATCAACTTATGTATTTTATGAAATATATCCTACAAACATTTATTTTTTCTACTGTAAAATTGTGGTTTTGTTGCGTCGTTATCCCCTTTACTACGAAAGAGTGAGCGCAGTCACCTCCCCAGGGTCAGAGCTTTGACAGTGAGTGTGGAAAAGCTTCGCCCACAACGGTTGCGTAATTTTTCTTCGCTAGAGGAAAAACTTGCATGACTGCGAAACATTTTTTCACGCACGAACTAATATCGGTAGCGGGGAGAAAGCGTAAATGTAGGCCTATTGCACGTTCCCAGGGACTTCCTTTATCTATTCACCAGTTCGGACACGGAAAGTGGATCAAATCAGACCGGAAAGGGCATCAACTGATGTCACTGCAATGCCTCTGACCGGGAGGTCCTAGGTTCTTACTCCCGACGGTGGCAGGGTCTTCAAC
>JAHLJT010009853.1:0-10485 GCA_031308135.1 Acheta domesticus
TCTTGGAAGGCAACGCAAACAAATCCCTACCCTTAGTCTCCGATTCCCCGTTTCAGGGAAATCGAGAATAAAATAAATAAATTTTCCGTTCATTGTTCGACGAACCGACGGGCCGCGCGATCCATGCTGACGAGAGCCGGCAAAAAGATACGGCATAAAACATATAGAAAGTAAAATGGTTGTGCATAAATGAGTATATACAACTTTTTTACTCAATCTTTCTGAATAAATATTTATTTGTTGAAAGATTGACCAATTCAGACATTTATTGGATATAAAAATGAATAAAGATGTGTAACTTTCTTCATTAGATTATTTGGATTATTCGAATTTTTGTTGGTCTCTTCAGCTTCGAATTACCCAAGTTCCATTTAATTGCTTATATTAGTGTGGGATGAAATGAAGTGGCGCAATGATAGTCAAAAGAAATAAATTAATTATCAATCAATAAAGGACGTGTGAAAGTCACTAAAAGTGAGGTTTTCCATCGGTGCGTCGGACGATGGGTTGTGGAGGCTTCAGATGGTCATTTGTTACGCTCCCAGATAGAATACTATTTAAACATCGTGTGGGGTCTTCCTGCGATCCTCACTAGCCTGGTGATCGACATATTGAGTGCGGGGAGGGGCTTTTAGGCGCGTCATTTCGCAGAAGGGATGAATAAATAAAGCGGAACTCTAGATGTGAACACGGAGTCAATAAACACTTGGAAGAGTTTGGTGTCTAAGCGATGCCAAAACCTGACAATGTGCAACAATTCAGCCTTTGTAACGGGGTGGGGGGCACAGGATGTGCATCCGAGGGTTGGACATTATACACAACAACCATACCGCAGGTGTGCCTTGGCGGAAGGCTGGGCGGGCAGGCGCCAATGTTTAGAGCTTCACTGAATATTCGCAGTCATGTAAAAGACGTGTATTGGTCTGCAGTGCGTCAGCCTCGCACTTGTGCTTTTACTAGCGGTGTTCACAATGTAGGTGAGTGCAGCTTCTCTGCACCAAACTGACTGACTAATTGAATGCCGATTCTTGCGCGAAATAACACATCCCGCACAGGGAAGGCAGTTATAAAAGTAGTTAAAAAGACACAAAACACACAACTGTGTAAAAATATTATTCTTAAGAACACTGTAGTACAGACGACTATGGCGCAATACAGAGAACGAACGGCTCGCCTTACCCTTGTGCTCTCCAATATACTTAAAAATCAGAGTAAAAGGCGGCTCAACCTAGCAACTGACGTCTCAACTCGACCATGGCCGGCAACTCACTGCGACCATGGCCTGCAACTCATGTCCCGAACATAAGAAAAGAGGGGCGACGCTAAGGCGGGAGGACGGGGAAAAGGTGTACAGAGAAATCAAAGCAACAATCTTAAACAAGGGAAAATTCACCACGGAGTGGGCACCTAGGCGCTAGCCTCTATCCGCACTCGTCGCAGACATACAAGTTTGCCTTAGGCTGGTACCTAGGTCCCGCCGGAACGCAATTAGCCCCCCTCACGGCTTCCTTCCCATACAATGCCTGGATTTGGCCGCCCTGCCAGCTCAGGGCTCGTAGCTATCCAGGCAAGTAGCGGAGTTTCGACAATACGCCACTCACATGCGCCAAGTCCCTCTTTGCCCAGAGAATCGGGTCTTTGCCACGGCGAAGCCGAGAGCCCAAGAGCGGGCCACCCGAACTAAGGTTCGGGGGGGGGGGCTCGGATCTACCTTCCAGTCTCCTCACCGCTTAAACCTTTAGGGTAATGACGTGATTACTGCCGAAACCTTGGTAACCTCACAGGGTGGCATCTTATGAGTGTCGAATTTCTGTATGTGGGATTCGGTGCATTCCGAAGAACATTCTTGGTCCAATCCTGCTTAAAGGTGGACGTGACGGAGAACCAACTGGTGGATTAGCGGGCAGGGCTCGGCAACACGGAGCGTAGCATCGCCTTCTCACTGCCTCCACCATGATTCTAACGACGTGAGCGCCGCCATGAATCCCAGGGTTCGGATGGTCGTCTACAACTCTCCACCATGATTCGTGGCTTTGGCTCACTCACGTGGAGGCAATGAGAAGGAATGTATGCGGTCGGGGTGGTTGGTGCTCACTCATGTGGTGCTCGATCTCGAGCACGGCGAGGCTAACGACATGAGCACCGCTACGAAAGTCAGAGTCCGGATGGTCGTCTACAATTATCCACCAGAAATCGCGGCTTGGGCTCACTTATGTGGAGGCAATGAGAAGGCATGAATGCAGCCGACGTGGTTGGTGCTCACTCATATTGTGGTCAATTTCGACCCCGGTGATTCTTGCCTATGGGGGTAAAAGCCCCGTGTGCGGTCGGTGTGGTTAGTGCTCACTCATGTGGTGGTCGATCTCGAGCACGGCGAGGCGCGAGGGCGGCTTCTGGAAGCGCTGGGGCGTGCGCGCCGACGGCCACGACACGGGCCACTGCACCTCCACGAACAAGTCGAACACGTCGCGCCGCCCCATCACCGACGACTCGGGCGACAGCGTCACCGACAGAACCGTCACGGCCAGCACGTCGCGCTCCGCCTCCTCCAGCACCGAGCCGTCCAGCGACGTCCGCACCGACAGCGCACTCAGCGCCTCGCGCGACAGCACCTCGCGCACCTGCATGATACAAGAAGAGATACAAGGAGCCCATCATGATACAAGAGGATATAAAAAGAGCTCACCATGATACGAGAAGTCATACAAGAAGAACATCATGATACAAGAAGAGGTACAAGAAGCACACCATCATACAAGAAGAGATACAAGGAGCCCATCATGATACAAGAGGATATAAAAAAGAGCTCACCATGATACAAGAAGACATACAAGAAGAACATCATGATACAAGAAGAGGTACAAGAAGCACACCATCATACAAGAAGAGATACAAGACATACACCATGATACAAGTTGAGATACAAGAAGCACACCGTAATAGAAGAAGAAGCATAATGTCAATGTAAATGTAAATAGAATTAAATGTAAATAATGGAAGCCATGGTCTCCTGTATTATTTCAGTAGTATATCTTCCCTCTGGGGCTCTTACCACGCAGTCAATCTTTATAAATGAAATCTCTAAAGAAAATGAATTTCATGGAGACGTGATGAATTGCACTTTGACTTTAAAATATGAAGGAATTGTTTAAAAACGCAGCTAAATATTCCTGTAAAACGCAACCCGAAATGCACGTCTGAATTTTTAATCTATATCGTTAAATAACTCCTAAGCGAAGCGTTATAGTGCCTTAAAAACTAAAATTGTGAAGTATCAAAAAAACGTTCATCACAACGTAATCTAGAGGATGAGATATTCTTGACCGTTCTATTACATTTTTGCTGGTTCGACGCTTCTCGATTATACCCCACCTGATCAGAGCCTGTAGAATCTGCAACTGTATGTGAAATTACAAATTACTTGATATTATATGCGACTGAATTACACGGGTGTACCTCTTTGCTCGATGATAAAATTAAATAAGAATAGTTTGTATTGACAAAGCTGTATTATATTTTTAACAATTTAAATATGACAGAGTTATAGAACAAGTGACGAGGGATTTTCTTGAAGAAAAGTATATATTACGGGCATAATATGGAAATGGAAAATTAAGGAATAGGATGGGGTATAGAACGCGAGAAGTCTCACGCGAGTACGCTACACTGTTGTTTTTTTATGTGGGTACGGGATTCGTACTCCAGTTTTCGACCCAGGCTTCCTTGAAAGCTTACCCCCGACGCGGTCCGGGGACTTTGATCGAGCAGGCGCACCTCGTGGTGGGGATGAGCTTGGGATTCGACTCTCACTTTCTCCTTCAGATGTCGGTCTCAGTGAACTACATCCGATCTGTCTTGGGAGAACGTGAGATCCCGTTAGGTTGGGATATTGAAGGAAGATTTAATTTTGCCGGGCATCTGCCAGGGTTCTTTCACATGCCCTGAAGCGACATGGCTACTGCGGATTTTCCGCTGTTCCAAAGTCCGCGCCCCTCGGCCGGGATCGAACCCGCGCATTGCGGGTTCAAAGGCCGATAGGCTAACTTCTGACCAACCGAGGCAGCTAGGCCGGAAGAAATGAAAAAAAGCAGAGGCAGGCAAGAGGAAAGAAGAGGTCACCTTGTGTTTCATGCGGGAGAGGAAGCCACGCGCACGCGCGCGCTCCGAGACGACGCTCTCGCCCGACGTCTGCGGTGTTGACTGCCACGTCCTGCGCAAACACCACGCCATGCCCCTGCACCAACACACTCAAACTCGGGCTCTGCCAAAGACGCCATGAGTAAGGATTCAGCCCTAAAGACTATATACGTAGATCACTCCAAAAGTAATGCACATGATTTTTTAAAAATTCATTTTCTTTTCTACGTCTTTTCTCTTCATAGTATTATTCTTTTCGCTTGAATTCGTATTTATTTCAACGTGTTTCCTCAAGTGTTACTCTCATAGCACTCGTTTAAGATAGCTGCTGCATTACATGTTCGTCGGAAGCAATGTGCTGTGAGAACAAGACAGTCACAAACATTCACAAAATGTTAAATATGTGAATGAAAATGATGCTGTTGATCACAGTAGAGTTGGTCGGTGGGATTTCAGGTTATCTGGTAAATTAGGGCAAGTAAATACTCAGAATCTCTCGCTCACAGGCAGACCGCGCTCTTCACGTTTTCCTGACAATGTGCAGCTCATTCTCGAACTCATTTTTTTGGATGACAAAAGTGTAACCGTGAAAGAATTGTCAATGAAAGTGGGTATCGGAGAAGCAAGTATTGGCAGAATATTGAAAGAACAACTGAAAAAGGTTTCTGTCAGGTGGTTTCCAGGAGATAAAGACTCGATCGTGAAGGCTGCTAAGCAGTGGCTCAGACGAGCTGGCCCAATCTTCTACCGTGCGAGTATATTTGCCCTTCTTCAAAGGGGTCGTAAGGCAGTAGGAAGAGACGGAGATTATCTGTAGAAGTGACTTTTGCTCCTCAAAGATGGATCAACGAACTGTAAAAATAGCACTGGTATGGAAAATAAAATGAATGTTCAAAAAGTTGTTGTGCATTACTTTTGGAGTGACCGTCGTAAACACCGGCTAATGAATCGTATTATAATTCACAATGCAGAGAGCAAAAAACTGTTTCTCGCCATTGTTATCAAACACGGAGGAAGGTGGTGGAAGGAAGGAGGAAGGCAATGCAAATTTGTGAAACAATTCATGAACATCTTATTCAGATGAGAACACTTGTGCGAGCATTCCATTGAAAATACCTGGGGAGGAGAGTGGTCGCCTAGGAGGGGACGAAGGACACATTTTCTCTTATTCACATGAGAACATATTTGAGTAGATGCCATTGACAATACCTGGGGAGGAGGGTGGTTGCCTCGGAGGGGACCAGTGCCCTGCAACTCTCCATCAAAACCAGGGACAAAGCTCGAAGGTGCTACTATAGGAGGCGCTAGTGTCGCTGGGTACACGCTCGCCCAGATCCGCACCTTAAAATTGGCTAAGTTGTGAGAAATACGAAAAGTGTCTTCTAAATTTTCAATTATTCATAATATATACATATATGATACCTCTGAAGAAAGCGCGAACATCGACGCTATCCTGTGTAGCATTACGCGCTTGCTTGAGCGTAATGCGAACCTGCGTAGCAGCCACACACATTTGAAGTATCGTTGGCAGCAGTTCGTATTTTAGTTCCTCTTAGAAGGTGCTACAGGAGAGTGCACCACTATAATGGTCACCTCGTTTAATGGGAGTTGAAGGGCCGTGGAGGGGACGAAGGACACATTTCCTCTTATTCAGATGAGAAGATATGCGAGTGCAATCCATTGGAGGTACCTCGGGAGGAGGGTGGTCGCCTCGGAGTGGACGAAGGTGACATTTCTCTTATTCAGACTTTGAGTAGAGGTACCTGGGGAGGAGGGTAGACGCCTCGGAGGGGCGAAGAAGACATTTCCTCTTATTCAGTTGAGAATATATATGAGTGCATTCCCTTGGAGGTGCCTAGGGAGGAAGGTGATCGCCTCGGAGGTGGCGAAGGAGTCATTTCCTCTTGTTGAGATGAGAACAATTTGAGTGGAGGTATCTGAGGAGGAGAGTGGTCGCCTCAGAGTGGACAAAGGAGACATTGCCTCTGATTCAGATGAGAACGTTTTTGAATGCATTCCATTGGAGGTACCTGGGGAGGAGGGTGGTCGCCTCGGAGGGGCGAAGGAGACATTTCCTCTTATTCAGATGAGAACATTTTTGAATGCATTCCATTGGAGGTACCTGGGGAGGAAAGTGGTCGCCTCGGAGGGGGCGAGGGAGACATTTCCTTTTATTCCGACGAGAACATATGTGAGCGCATGCCATTGGAGGTACCTGGGGAGGACGTTGGCCGCCTCGGAGGTGATGAAGGAGACGCGCGAGGGCTTGGACGCGGCAGAGACGTTGGAGCCCCCCGAGGCGCCGGACGCGCGTCTGTCCAGTCCCTCGCTGTCGTCGGAGGCGGCGGCAGTGCGTGTCTCAGCGTCCATGTCGGCGGATGAGGTGAAGGAGGTGTCCGATTGCTCGCCTGACGTATTGCTGCGTCGGCGTCGGCGCCGCGTGGGTGCGGTCTCGTCGTCGCTGGGGGTCTTGGGCCGCTCGGGGGGCGTGGGGGACGCTCGGTGGGTGCGGGAGTGACGGTCGTGGTCAGAGTCCACGTCTCCGTCCGACCCGCTCGTAGTTTCTGGGCCGCTGCTGCCCGACTCCTGCGTCAGCGGTGGCGGCTGTATTTCGCTTTTTAGGGCAGACGCAAAATGAGGCGCAGGTCCGTGACGTGACGCAGGGTAACACATGGTAAGTTTCTGATAACCACTGCTTATTGGACTCACAATCGTGCGCTCGCGTGTGGTTCCAATAAGAAGTGGTTATCAGAAACTTACCATGAGTCAACCTGCGTCACGTCACGGACATGCGTCACATTTGGCGACGAGCGTTACTCGTGTGAGCTATTTAGAGGATCTTTCTAAAGTGCAATTGTGTTAGATCACACTAATAAACGTGTTTATGCTATTATGTAATACATAATAGCACGGACATTAAATATCACACATATCACTCAATTTTTTTCTATATGTTAATGTTTCGCACAGAAATGATTCAGAATGGGCCTGCAGGTTCTACGCAAGAAAAGAGTGCTAATGTCCTTGTCAGCAGCGCAGAGGGAAGCATTTAAAACTGAAGGTTCTGAGCTTGGGAATGTAATACTAAACTGCGACAATTATTTTACATCACGAAAAGTTTGTTCCTAAGGCCACAACGGCAGTAATTTTCAACATGGTTCAGTGAAACATTATTGATTACAAAACTTCCCCTTCCTCTCTTGATGAATGTCTATATTTTTATTAATAAAGCTGTTGTGAAGTGGTGTTCGTTTTGACTGCAGGAAGAATCCATCCAATGAAAAATGAGCATATTTTTTAACCCTGGGGTGTGAAGATGGCTACAAGATATTAGGCAAAACATAGCTAACGCCAACTTATCATGTAATAAAAAATAAATCACTCTGAAGTACAAAATTATGAATGTCTTCAATTAAAGATTATTGATTTATTGTTAGTGATTCCTGGCGCAACGACGACTGAGGTAATTCGCCGTAAGTGTAGTGCATGCTTTTCGGGAGGTGGCGGTGATCTTCCCCGGTGGATGGCGAGATCCAGCGCCAACCTATCGTCGACCAGCAGGGTTGCCCCAACTAGGTGTTTCCCACCACCAGGGACCGCCCTAGTCGGGACAAGCTCTAAGCACCCAACCGGTCTCCCGGCTTGTGTGGTAGTGTAGTGCATATTAGTGTGTGTCTGTAAGGGATGAGGATGGGACAAGGAAGAGAAAGGAAAGATCGCGCGCGATCCGTGGCACGTTTGTGAGGGTACTGCGTGGTGTTGATTGAAGAAACCATGGAAAACTACCGATCAGCAGCCGGATCGCTAGAATTCTCCTCCAGACAGCGACAGAATTTTACCTAGGTGACAAGCTAGAATCGAAAATCCTGCGATCATCGGGATTCGAACATAAGACCTTTCGGTCAGAGGGAGTGCATTAGTAAATGCACTGAGCCACCTCTCCCAATTTAAACCGAAGAAAAACAGTTTCGTTTTTTACTTTCCCGTATACGTACGTATACACGGAGTGATATACGTAGTATAGGGAAAGTTACGTAATGCTGCGCGAAAAAATGGCCAATTTTCGGCGGAAAAAAATTAATTGCCGGGCCGTGAAAACGAATAAGTGGATAAAACCAGTTGCTAAATTAAGAAAAAAAAATCCTCTATCTCGTGGTGTGGTCAAAATCCATGATTTGTTGCTTCTTTATACTTAAAAATCGATTGACGGCATTCCGTCCGTCTGTCCGTCTGTGGTCAACGCTAGCGCCTAAACCGTTCGGTCGATTTTCTTCAAAATTGATATTCCCCAGTCGATCTGATTCTAGTCGAAGCTTTGTGATTTTGAAAAAGATTCTTTAAAATTTGGGGGTACTTTATATGAAGCCCCCCGGGGATTTTCAACATTTTCTCAAAAACGGCTCCAAATTTTTCTTTAAATTTCTTGTATGAATAGAGGAAAATACACTTTTTAACATGGCATAGGTCCGATTTTCACGTACAGCCCTGAATTTTCGAAATTGTGAAAGTTTGAATTTTTTTCGGCGTCTTTCTCCAGCTACAAAATTGAAGATAGAGATTTTTTCTTCAAATAAAATTTGTTCTGCATATTGAGTTCTTTAATAAAGGTCATGCAAATGTTTTTCACAATTTTGGTAGTTTTCGTGCAATATTGCGTGCAATATGTGCAATTTTAAAAAATTACAAAATCAAAATTTTCTCAAAAACGGCTCCAAATTTTTTCTTTAAACTTTTGGTAGGAATAGTGGTAAATGTACTCTATCAATGACATAAAAGCCATTTTGGTCTATCGGTTGGTTTTTTCAAAAATTACCAAAATGTAAATTTTTTTACTTGTCTCTCGCGTCGTTAATATTTACATCATCGGCGATTTTTTTACATTATTATATTTACGAGTATATATGCTTTAAATAATGTCAAGTAAAGTTTCTCGAAAACACTACCGTTTTCTGTGAAAAGTAGCTCAAATTTCGGCATTTTCAGAAATGCTCAAACGTCATTTTCTCGTATATGGCTGCAATTTTTTTCTTGAAACTTTTGTAACGGATAGTGCTAATTACACTCATTAGTATAGCGTGAAGTTTATTTTGAGTTTTTTGTTTTTTTCAAAAATTATATAAATGTAAATTTTTTGAAAGGTCTCTCACATCTTTAATATGCACATTATCCGCAATTTGTAAAGATGATTATATTTGTGAGTGTAAGTGCTTCAAATAACTTCAAATAAAATATTTTGAAAACTCAAAAATTTTCTGTGAAAATGAGCTTCAAATTTAGCATTTTTTGTAGTGCTAAAACGCCATTTTCTCTTAAACGGCACATAATTTTTAAAAGAAAATTGCCATTTACGGCTAGGTTTTTGTGTTCTTTAATATTCTAAAATTAATGTTTCTGTTCTACCAATAGGAAACCGAAAAATTAAGAAAATGACCAAAAAATGTACTTTTGGCGATGGTAGATGGTAGCTGGCAAGAAAGAGTATGTGGCAATTCCGAATAGCTAGCGAAGACCCAGGAAAATAGAAAACTAATACGGGAAAGTCTGTGCCATTCTGTTTCTGTTTTTTGACAAATAAATAAATAAAATAAATACGGTCATGCTTAATTTTTTCAAAATACGAGTAGTTTTTCTTTAATTTTGTGACAAACGTAATAGGCCGCTGTAAATTTACTGCGCTTCGGACAGCTGGATGCGTCGTAAATTAGAATGTGCAATTTTGTATATTATTTCTTTCTTCGTTTCTTACATTCGAAGTTTGTTATAGACTTACACATTAATATTTTAGAAATTGTTTATTTTGAAATATTTGAAATAAGTAAAAAGAATTAATAGCTCTCAGAATAGCGACAATGCAGGGTCTGCAACAATGGAATTCACTTTGCGCTCGCGAATATCTGTGAATTAGTTTCATTGTTGTGACCTAATGGAGCTGTATGAAAAGGAGTTATAATTGTCTAATTTATGTTGATATTTGCAGGCAAATATTTAGTTTTGCACCAAATGCTGTACCATTTGTAGTGAGTAGAGAATTTGTTGCATGGTTTTAAAATACTCTTCCCTAATCATGGCCCAATGGAAGGCATTTCTATATTTCCAGAGTATCAGGCTTCTTTTTCCAATACAGGGTTACAAAACTTTTGCATTCTATTTTTGTGAAGTTGTAGAATTCACATAGTTCTGACAACACTGCAATGGAAATAGTGAGTTCCAAGCGAAGACGTTAGTAGCGCATAAAGTGCAATATTACAGTACTACTTAGCTGTTTCCTCTAATACGGGAAAGTAAGTGCTGTTGTAGCACCACTAGTTTTTTTATTGATCACATTCTTCTATTACATTCTCATTTACA
>JAHLJT010009854.1:0-39244 GCA_031308135.1 Acheta domesticus
AAGATCATTAATCAGGAAAATTTGGATCTCTTATTATACTTTAGTATTATTTTGGAGTTTTGGAGAAGGCTGCAAGAAAATTTGTTCTTTTCCCAAGCATCTTTCATGCATTTATTGATTTAAGAGATAAATGTAGATAGTACATGGGTTCAATTTGATGTAAAATTAAGATAATTTATTTATTACATTGGTGGTGATTATGCCAATTTGTTACAGGGAAATTCAAACAGTGTTGCTACTGTAGACGTGGCATCAGGTTATGTTGGATTGCAGGATTACAATCCGTTTTTGGTGGGATACTACCTATTGGTAAATACTTTTTCAGCACCTGTTTTATCCCTGCTTCTTCTCGTTTGCCAGTTGGTGTGGGAAGCGAAAAGTCGAGGAATTCATTGGTGGGTTAATATTCTCGAATTTCTTTGTGTCTTTGTAAACTTATTTGAATGTTTTTATGAGTTGTAATGTAGAATTGTGATGTATTAAGCATGTTGAAATATGATATTTTAGATGTAAGTTTGTACTTTATTAAAGGTATTTTTATTTCCAAAAATGAAATTCTGAAAATTTAATTTTATAGGTATTCTATTTCTAGAATTTACAAAGAAGTTAAAGCATTTATAATTTGGAAATTGGTTGTGAAATGAATTAATTTGTAATTAATTCTTTATTTGTTTAAAACCTTATTTTATTTGACTTAAATATTCTGTTTTGATTTCTCCATCTTTTCTATTTAGAATTTTAGATTAATGGTACATATTTTTTGTTCGTTTGCTTGTTTGGATTTTTTTCTTATTCATAATTTTATGTTATTATTGTCATATTCATTCTAGGTTACTGGATCATATTGAAACAGCTTTCCATACTGTGATATGTTATAGACTGTGCACAGTTACTGTCTACCTAATGCTGATGACATTCCAGAGACATCATTTATTTGTGTGGTCTGTCTTTTCACCAAAATTACTTTATGAATCAGTATACACCCTTGTGCAATTTGTGGTCATTCTTTTTATATACAGTACATTTTATGGTATACATATTATGTTACCTCCTTTTAAGATGAATAAAATTCATGAGTGAGAGGTTCCTTTTAATGTTACCTTCTCATTTGTTTTTAACAATTCAAAAGGCTGTCGTTGGTTCATGCTTTATTAAATGTGAATCTGATCTCAGAATTGAATATATTTTATTATTGTCTGGCCTGTTACTTGTGATAATTCTCACTTATAATGAATGATTTGTTGATACTGAATGGCAGTACAAGGTACTTTGTGAAATAGTTATTTAAAGAACAATTGGATGAAGTTTAGATATGAGGACCTAGGCAGAATTTGTACTTCATTTGATGAAATCTGTTGCCAACCTAACAATTGAAAGTTTTTATAAGTCATTTTGCCAATTGTGCAATGATTGAGGTTACACATAGCGAAGTGTGAAGTATAACTTGTTCGAAAAATACACACACAAATTAAAATATTTTGGACTAGTTTAAGGATGTTTTATGTTAATTGAATTGGCCCAGGGTCTGAGGCCTCATTGAGAAATTGGACAACATGACGAAGTGTCAATTCAAAATTTCGAGGTTATAAAAATGACATCACTCCTCTTGCAATTACAGTATCACTTGTCATAAACTGTTTTAAGTTTTAAATTACTAGTGTTTTTATTCCAGAATGAATGTTATGAATAATTTGTGAATAGTAATAAATTGTAGTGTCGGAGTCTCATCAATTGCTGGGATTTATCTTGCTTTATGTAAATCCCAAAGGTTGGGGATTCCCAATTAAATTGGAAATTTGCTCAAATTCAATATAAAATATTAACAATGACTTGTAATTCTAACGGAAATACACTAGTTCTGTTATGTTGGGCATGTCAATACACACTTCACATTTCCAATGCATAAGATTGGTAATGTGTCATAAGACGAGCAAAAATGGTGATGAGTCCCTAAGTAAACAATATTCGAAAAATGTTTTAATCTTTTTCTTCATCACTGAATAATGGGAGTTTTATTTCAATCCATTAGCCTTCACTGATTTGAAATTTTGTCAGTACCCTTTCCTTCATTCGGAATGAAGGACACAAATGCCTGTTACAACTGTCACAATGTATGATACCAACTGAGCAAGAAGATTGTTCTCAAAAACTTTTTTATGTGGTAGTGGATTTTAATTGTTTTAATGTACACTAGTATGATGATTTTTTACAACCTCATTTCCCTGTATCATAATTGATGAGTTTTCATTAAAGATTAGATAAAATTGTGTTTTCAAAGTGATTTGTAAAAAAAAAAGTCTCATACCCAAAATTATTTAAAAATTTTATTTATCAGTTTTTTGCCTTATTTTAAATCACTGTAAGCAGGTATAAAATTGAACACAAGCTTTAGAGTCACATAGACAACATAATATAGGGTCATGAAACATCCAAAGAAGTCAATTAATCATGATAATGTTATTGGACAGGATGAATCTCATAATCAGCAGGAAGTTGTCCTTGTTGTGCCAGGAGCAAGTTTTGCATAACTTAGATCATACGCTCACCGTACTGGTTGCTTCAGGCAATGTTGATAAGATATTCATCTGTTTTCCAGTGGGTTTTCAAGCATTTGAGACCTGTTGGGTAGTCCTTCAGAACTGCAGATAGTTCATCAAAATCTTCAGTGTGGAGCAATTGACTGCTGAATCAGTCGTCAGCTCAGGAGTAGGAAATGAATGAACAAATTTTACTCAGCCTGTTCTGGGTTCGAAGCATCAGAATAAACACAAGAAGGACTAGAATGACATGAGAGATCCAGTGTGTAGGGCTGATGTTTGGGATTTGTTGAAACTTCACGAAGGGGATCCTGTCAGTGAAGTGATGGAAGACAGGAGTGAGGTGATAGAGAAACTTCATGTCGTTTCTTCAGCCATCTGTTTCCTTAATCTCAGTCCATGACGATGAGCTCCAGGTGAAGAACATGATTCAGCACATGATGCTAGCAACCGATGAACATAGGTTTGGGGTGACCTTTCTCTTTGAACATTTGCTGCAGCTGAACAGCAAAGCCAATCCTTGCCGGTATTCATGCTTGTTATGTCAGCAACAATCAAGTCAACATAGACATTATAATTTCTTTTGCTTCATTCTCTAGGACTATAACAAGGCCATCAGTGCATTGGCTATTAAAGTGTGTGCTCCACTTCTCCAGAAGAAGCATGCTCACCAAGTGCTTCTTCATCAGAGCAGCTCTTGTATAGAGAGCTTTGTGGATCGCTGACTGCTATGGTGTTGGGATTTCAATGCCCTCATGAGAAAGCTGGTGCCACACATTTGCTGCTCTGAGGGATGACGGATTTAAGCTTGTAACAATGCTCATTGGGTTATGCTTCCTTGTGCTAAATGATGCTTCTCTCTCTCTTCGGTCCAAAGATTGTCTTGACTAGTGTCGGATGAGTCTGTGTAACTTATGGAACGATGAGGTGGAGCTGAGCTGGTAAGTGTTGATGTTGTCACAGTCTCTTCCATTGTCTTCCTTTGCTTGGATGGGTGGATGGTCTTTGCACTGGCATGTTAACCAGTGCCTTGCTCAACCAGACCCTTGCTCTCAATTTGCACTTTGTAAAGGTTCTCATCCCCTTTGCACACATCCACTCGCCTTTCACCTTGGTTACATCAAACAGTTCATTCAATGAATGATTATATCATTTCTTTCTGCATTGCTCACAGTCTTTCAGAAGGTTTGCTAGTTTTGCGCAAATGACTTGATCAGATACATGCAGGAAGTTCAATGTTTTGTGCCATCAGCCTTTAAGCTCCACAGCAATTAGACTGATCCTCTCTCTCTCTGTTCTTTGGCAGAGGATTCAAGAAATTTTGCAGAATCTAATGACATGGTTTTTCAGGGGCTTGCGATTCTGTTCACTCAAGGGCACTTCATATATTGCCACATTGCGTCTTTTTGAAGGCACTTGAAATTGAACCAGGTTTTTTGTCCAGGTTTCTTTGTTCTTTTTGGTGTTAGAAGAGCTCTTCTTGAATGTTATCTTCTACACATCAACCAAAATAGAAAAAGGCCTTAACGTAAATATTAAATAGGTAACAAGTTAATAAATTATAATATTCATACCAAATTATATTAGTATATAAAATTCAAAAATGGTTTGTGCATGACCTTTTTCAGTATTTCAATAGACTGTACTTCATTTTAGCCATTAAGAGGCAATAGCTCAAACATTTGTGCTACAGGAAATAATTTAAAAAAAGTCATTAGCCTAATGTTCACTCTAGAAGTTAATAATAAACATATTTCATTATTTAATGATATCAAGGAAAATTGATATTGCCTAAAAATGTCTAATTGTCCTGGAAAGGCAAAAAAATGCCTATTGATTCATCAATGATTATCGGATTTGAGGAGAATAAAGTTGAAAATGTTCCTGTTCATAAATTGAGACTGAAGTTGAATTTTGTATTAAATAAAAATCCTGGATTACCCCAGATGCCCTATATATCACAAGAGGAGGAGACAATGAATGCATTTGTCTGTTACTCCGACATTAAAACATGCACCAGTCAGAATGTTGAATTAAAAAGACCATTTTTAAGTGGTCATTAGTTACCATTAGTACTGTAGTTGAGTGGCTATTTTTAAGTGTTTATTGTAATTAAGAAAAGTCAAAAATTGTTTAGTATTTGTATTTCTATTTGTATTCCTTTATATATGCTAATGTTTATAATAAAAGAGTTTGAAATTAAATAAAATGTATGTGAACAATTTTTTTGGGGTCAATTTATACTGCAATTTCCACCTTTTAAGATCCCATTTTAAGCTCCAAAAGCATATTAGCAGGGATGTCCAGAACTGAGGGCAGCTGGATTAACTTGCTACAGGCCCCGACTTAATTGGGACCTCAAATTTTTTTCATTGAAAAGAAATGAAAAATGTATTTATCTCTTAAACAAATTTCACACATTATTTCTGATCCACAGAGAAATGAATTCTGTTTATGAATTGGAGGAGGAGGAAATTTCTTGTTTGAAAGAAGGGGTCAACAACCCCAGGCCCCTGGTTTTCTCTGGGTCCTCTGGGTATTAGAGACAAATATTCTGACGCATAGAGGATATTCACAAATTGATATTTTAGATAGAACTAACAAAATACCCAGTGTTGCCCAGGCTTTTTCATAATCATTGTGAAAGAGAAAACGTCTCCGTGTTTTTCCCTCTATCTGCCTCTCTCTGGGTCTCTTTCTGTCTGTTTCTTTCCATCTCTGTTTATCTCTGTGTGTCTGTCTTTGTCTGCGTCTGTCTTTCTCTTTTTTTTTATTTATTTGTTACGAGGGTAGATGGAAATCTTCGAAAGACACCATGTGGCCCGTACCTCATGGTATTTTTACTCACTAGGTTTTTACTCATAGTGTGAGATTTTTACTCACTAAAACCATCTCCCTTCTCCTCCATCCTCCCCGCGGAACCGCCGTTGGGTATTACATCGCGGGGACTGCATCAGAGTGGTTTAGTCACAAGCCAACAGTGGCGGTGGGTGAGTTAAATTTAAGGGTGTTGCATACGCAATGGTCGTGAGGTGGGTCTTCCCAATATTTCCTGATTAATGGACACAATTATTAACAGACACAATTACTATTTAAATTGTTTAAGAACATTTCGCCTTAAATTTCAAATATATTTTAAAATATTTGGATTTTTGACGAATAATTGTAAATGAATGTAAAATCTAAAAACTACTATAAAGAAGGAATGACATGAAAAATTATCCTTTCCATTCCAAGAAACTGATTATAAACTTTTCTCGGTCGCGTCCCCCACGTGTGACAAAGCGCCGTGAGAGTGTGGCCGCGCAGCCGCTCCGAAATCGAGCTGAAGTCAGGGCAAAATCCGTCACCGGCGACAGGTCGGCCCACGCAGCACGTCCGCATATCGCATCCCTTTCAATACACACGACTGTTATGTGGACGTTGGCCGACTGCTTTTCTGCGGTCGAGCACGCAGTCTACTATGCTATAACAGTGACCTGACCAGCTTGTGAAAAAAATTAATACTATTTAATAACTAATCTTCAAAATAAAGCTTAATTTCTCGCTTATTGCTATATATTAATTTTGATCCTTACGCTTCTATACGTAGCCTCAAGTTTCATTAAGCAAAAATCAGAACGAAACATTATCATTAATTTGATCAATCTACCTAGAAATGTGGAAATTATAAACTTACCTTGTTTACTTGAATTGAAAATCCAATTGCCGATGCACAAATTTCCGATCACTAATTAACTTTAGTTACAAATCCAATTGCCGATCACTAATTAACTGAAGTTACAGGTTTCGCGGATAAGTTGCTTCTCTACAGCATTGTTAGGGCGCACAATCGCTCGATTTATTATTTCTAAGAAATAATTTTTATTTCTAAAAATATTTCTAAGAAATGTTTTTATCCGCTTCATTGTTGAAAACGATCGTTCATCTTATATGTCGAATAAATATTAGAGCTGAATCGTCGACGCAACTCTCGTTTTGCTGATTTCACAGTTGTTTCAATTTTCAGAACAAGCTGATCCGGACCAAGTGATCATTTCATTCGTGATTTCAAGAATATCATCGTAGCTAAACTTTTTTCCAATAAGATTAACAATTGTTTATTTTAGAGAAATAATTGAATACCATAACTTAAATACTACTTGAACTCGAGATGTAAAACACATTTTTACACGGATTTTAAGACGGCCCTCACCATCCACATCAGAAGCAAAACTTGCGTTTCGGAGTAACGTATCGAGGACACTGTTTTACTGACAGCGAGCCGGAGACTTCGTCCCGAGTTGGGGTGATTGCCCGAGTGCTGCGCCGAGCGGAGTTCACGGCGTAAGTGTGAACATGATATGATGGAAGCGCCCTGTGATAACACGGAAGCGAACTCACGTGGTACCCAATGGTCCTTATGAAACGAAGTCTGAGCAAGGTGCCTCGAGATCGTGAACAGCCATGTAGACTCATCGGTTCGTCAATGTAATACTGGTATGAAAATTATACAAAGAAGCAGAAAAAAAGTCATACTATTAATGATATTGTAATAACGAAGTGTATATTCTATTTTCTCTCAATTTTTTGGGTGTTGCGTGAATCTGTTGAACCTTATAAAGAACCGCCCCTGCAAGCCACTTTTCTTCCCCAGATTGTAGGAAGAGTCCAAGAAGGATAAGCCGACTTCCTTTCACTCCTTTTCTATTCTCCTGAGCTCAGCTATTTTGGTCTGTGCATATGCGCTCACATGCATAGCAGCCCAGTTGGTTTCTGAGGCGAGCATGCAACCGGCAATTGCTTCGGGTGTCAGCGGGTCAATTTCGAGGATACTCGTAACGTGCCGTCGCTGCACCTGGAATCGCAGGCACTGGAAGAACACATGCTCGGCGTCCTCGACAGCAGGTTCACATAGTGGATAAATATTAGATATTAGGGAGTATCCTAATATAACATAACTATTACATAATACATAATTATTAGGGACATAATTATTAGGGAGTATCCTCCAGCTTGAACCGGTGGAGATATGCCAGAAAGCATCCACGTCCAGGCTGAGTCAGGAAGAACTTTATTTCCCCGTGTTTACGGTTGATCCACGGTGCAACGGTGGGATTGATGCGGTAGGTCCATCTTCCTTTAGTGGACTTGTCCCAGAGGTCCTGCCATTCGAGCAGTGTTGTCGAGCAGTTTGGGTTCTCTTCTTTGTGATAACTAGAGACCGGATTTTTATGTAATTACATATTTTTTGTCTCTCTACTTACCGTTTTCAAAATTTTAATCGTGACGAATTGTCGCCGTCCTAACACAAAATCAGATTTTTTCGTTGCATATTTTTACATATTTGGTACTATATTACATATCGTCTCCTGTATTATTTCAGTAGTATACCTTTCCGTTGCGGCTCTCACACGCAACCAATCTTTAATATAAATGAGGTCTTTAAAGAAAGAAAATTTCACGGAGACGTGACGAATTGCACTTTGACTATAAAACTATGAAGGATTTGTTAAAAAAAAACACATCTAAAAATTCAAGACAAATGCAACCTGAAACACTTGCCAAAGTTTTCGTCAAATAACTCCTAAACAAGCATTCCAGGGCCTTACCTGTAATTGTTGGGGTATTGGATACCTGTAAGAGCTGCTACTATTATCCTTGCCTTGTTTTTTGTCAGCAAAATGTCAGTTCACCACGTTCTCTTTATGTTTTTAATGAAAAATCATGTAACCATGTGCATTACCTGGATATTTATTTTGTATGTATTGTATATTTATAGCCCTGAAGCAGGCCAAATAAATGGCCGAAACGTTGGCACTGTAAGAATAACTGAATTTCATCGACCTACCCTCACGATTACCCATACTATATTTATAAGAAGAGGTCAAGATCAACAGAACAAATGGTATTTAGTACTCAGTGGTGAAAATATTACTTTGATTATTTTTTGGCTCGGAATTGCTTTTCTTGAGGTACATCAGAACGCAGATAATAATCCAATACTTTTTAGTAATGAAATAAGTTTTCAATTTTCGTACCCCAGCAAGGTGGCACTCTGCCTCTCCAAAACCCCCTCTGTTCCACATAACAAATCAAGGAAAGTGTAATAATAGTGCAAAGAGTAGAGTTGTACTTGGCCGATCCGGTATTTTCGCACTACTTTACTTGACCTTCTCAAGAGTAAAAATCTTTTCTAATATTTTTGTGACAATCAAAGGTAACGAAAAGTAAACTCTTGAGGAAGATAAAATAATTTCTTCAACTGTTGTTTTTTAAGAAGTATGAATTTTTCCAAGAACACCTCTTTATAACGCTGAATAAACCTTGATTGAAAATTTGTTTCCAACATAAATTGTATTATTATTATTATTTTTGTTTGATATTCTGTAAGTTCATTAGAAGTTATATTTATACATTTAAATAAATAAAAACGTTTCATCAACAATAGGTCCTGCTTAATAGAAAGGATAGACAAAGGGATAGGGAAAGGATGGAGTTTAACATGCGAGAGTTCTCGCACGGGTACGCTAGTTTTACATATTTCGCTATTTTCTCAACATTTTTATTTTATCAATTTTCTTACATATTTTTATGAAAAGAAGTGTTTTCAAAAAATTCAGCTGATTTTCCTACATTTTTACTGCGTGCTACTGCGTACTGTACTAGAGGTATGCTTCGTGAAGACGCGGTCGAATATTCTCACAGTCCGATGTGCCTGCTTCAGTTCTCACCTTTAGGTGTGAAAACATAAGTTTTTTTTGTTTTTTGTTTCGTTTTTTTGTTTTATTTTTGAAGATCTCTCTCACCTTTAATATGCACATTACCAGCAATTTGTAAACACTATTGTATTTGTAAATTAAGGTACTTCAAATGAAGTGTTTCGAAAACTCAACAATGTTCTGTGAAAAAGAGCTTCAAATTTCGCATTCTTAGTAGCGCTTAAACGGCATTTTCTTAAAAACGGCTCTAAATTTTTTAAAGTAAATTGCCTTTTAGGACGAGGTTTGTCTGTTCTTTAATATTATAAAACTAATATTTCCGTTCTACCATTAGGAAACGGAAAAATTAAGAAAATGTCAAAAAGTATACTTTGGGCGGCGATAGATGGCAACTGGCACGAGTATGTGGCAATTCCGAATAGCTTGCCCAGACCCAAGGAAATAGAAAACTAATACGGCTAGTCTGTGCCATTCTGCAGCACCACTAGTTTACTGTGCTTGAGCGCATTTAAGTTATTGTTGTGAATTCTATTACGCCGACCACGCCAGTGCTCTGTTTATTCTGTAGAAATTGTTAGTGACTAGACTGAACTTGTACATCTACTGGTAAAACGGCGAAAGGCTACGGACGTCTGGCGAGAGGTCTATTCCGGCATTGTTTACTGAACGATTTGGATTGTGGAATTTTTGTAAAGCTGAAAGCTCACAAACGTATTTTTGGTACTCAAGTCTTCCTACTTATTCCATACATTTTATCAATATCACAGGCCAACACAGAAAATGGTGCAAACGATTTTAATGCTGTTTTTAAGTATATTTGGGGCGCTGATTTCAAAAATGACATTGTTTTTTTTCTATGAGCTTTAGTTTTCAAGTTATGATATATATGATATATAAGGA
The DNA here is from genome assembly GCA_031308135.1 of Acheta domesticus. NCBI lineage: Eukaryota > Metazoa > Arthropoda > Insecta > Orthoptera > Gryllidae > Acheta > Acheta domesticus. Next base: position 10,139 of record JAHLJT010009854.1, read on the forward strand.
ATGAAAGTACAAAATAGTAATTCAATTCAGAATGTTATTTTAATGAGATATGCCTACTCGTACATTCGGCCTTAGTTGGGACATTAGTTGACACTGTGAAAAGTTCTTTTCCGTGACGACCTAGAATGGATCTGGTTTCGGCAACTTCTTTCCAAGTTCCAGCAGTAGTCCGCCATCATGTGGGTATCCCATCTTCCTTGAAAACGATCCTCCATGGTCTTCATGTCTTGGTGAAACAGTTCTCCTTATTCCTCACTAAAATCGCCAAGGTTGTGAGGGAAATGGTCCAGGTGGCTGTGTAGGTAATGCACTTTTATGCTCATGTTGCATCCCAGCCTTTCGAAGTTATCGAGCATGTTGTTGACAAGCTCAACATAATTGTCAGCTTTAATGTTTCCCAAAAACTTTGTAATAACTTGTACAAACGATTTCCACGCTCTGCTTTCCACGGGACTCATAGAGTTCACAAACTCTGGATCTTTCACAAGCTGTCTGATTTGTGGACCATCAAAAATGCCAGCTTTAAGTTTTTCTGCGCTTATTCCAGGCATCTTACGACCTATATAAACAAAGCATGGACCGTCCTTGTCGAGAGCTTTCACAAACTGCTTCATCAAACCTAGCTTTATATGTAGTGGAGGCAAAATGATTTTATCCCTAGAAACTAAGGCTTCGTTAATCACATTTCTTTGCCCTACAACCATTTCTTCTCGTTCAGGCCAATCTCTTCTAACCCAATGGGCTTGTTTAGCTCTGCTATCCCACAAACACAAGAAGCAAGGAAACTTTGTGTAGCCCCCTTGCTGTCCTAGCAAGAAATGTACCATTTTTAGGTCAACACAAATTACCCACTGATGCTCATTGTACTTAATTTTGTCCAAGACCACAGCTACGTTGTCATACTCTTCTTTCATTTTCGTTGAATGGGCAATTGGTATGGAACCATATTTGTTCCCATTGTGCAAAAGAACACATTTCAAACTTCGTTTAGAACTGTCAATGAACAAAACGCCAATCTTCGGACAAGTACTGAGATAGACCCAATGCTAGTAATAAACCTTGGACATCGTGACAAAATACTAAATTGTCTTCATTGTTGAAGAATGGCAGCAAAGATTGTTCTCTCTTACGGTAAAAAGTTATTGTAGTTCCCGGGTCAAGTAAGTTCTTCTCATTAAGTCTAGATGCTAAAAGTTCTGCAGCTTCTTTTGAAAGGCGCAGGTCTCTTACTAGATCACTTAACTCATTTTGGTTGAAACGCTGGGGACTTGAGCTTGTCACCTTCATAGTCACAATCACTAGTATCACCTACAATCATGTAGGCCTAGGGCATCAGAATAATGTTCTTCATCATCACTGACAATGGGAAGTAGATGAAAAGTAGGAATGGGCACTTCATCTGAATGAGAAATAGGACGTCTTGCAGAAGGAAGATCAGGATAGGTCCACTTGCTATGATTTTTCTTGTTTATTCCTGTGATTCTCACCAAAACAAAAGTAACAATCATCAACATGATTCTTTGGTTCCCTCCAAACCATGGGCACACCAAACTTAAGATTCCTTCTCTTGCCATTAGTCCACTGCCTTAAATGTTCATTACAGGTTTTGCACACTGAATGTGGAGCCCATGTTTTATCTTGGTCGCCTAACTTAACACCAAAATAAGCCAAGTACGCTCTTTTCAAGAAATCGGAGATAGGTTTTCGGTTTTCCACGAATGTATATTCACCACAAACATAGCAAAATATCTCAGGATGATTTACACAACTTCTTCGGTGTGAAGCCATTGCACTATTTTAGGTTAACTGGTTTGTTTATATTGCGAGCATCATTAAACAAAACAAACTCAGCTGGTACTGCCAACTGTAAAAAATTAAAATATTTACCTAACATTGAGTGGTATAACATGCATATCTGCTACATTATACTGTATAGGCCTAAATAACTGAAAATGATACATGATGTATCTCAAAAACTAGAGCTGATACAAAAAAAATGGTTGCAGATTTGAAAATCAGCGCAAAAAATACTATAAGAATCAGCTCTAACATTTGATGCACCAAACAAAAATTTTTTTTGTAGGCCTGTGTATTTACATTATAATTACATTTAATTTACATTTCCCTATACACAACCGCATTTATGAATACAATTGCTTCATATAATTTCTTACGAAGCTTCTCGAAAATTGGAAAGTTTTGAGTGAAAAATATTTTGAAGATTTTTTAGATCTTTTTGAAGGCGCATTTTCAGAAACGCTCCAACATTTTATTAAAAATGACTTCAAATTTTCTAATGAAATTGGGCATATAATACCAGATTTTACCCTTTATAATATTCTTAAAAACAGACTTTAATTCTCCTATTATCCGAAAAAATTGAGAAAACGAGAAACAATATTATTTAGGCGCCAGTAGATGCGAAACTGAGACCTTGGTTCAAACCGAAAGATGGTGCAGAACGATGAATAAGGAAAGTAGAAGAAACGTCTGTGGCCATTGTAGCTCCACTAATTCATTAATGTAGCCCAGTTTAGGTACTAATGATCATTCTGGAATAGAATATTGAATGTGGATATGAGAAGAGACATCATGATTAAGGATAGTGTGTTTACGTGTATGCGAAGAGCATGGAATAAAGAATAAATTGAGCATGGAATAAAGAATACAATTAACATTACATTTTCATACGTTTTTACTTTCTCGTGTATGCAGTAAAAAAATTGAAATGCTGCAAAAAATCGACATCGAAATTATAACGGAAAGCCACAATTTTTGAGCCACTGTTACGAAAAAAGGTATTTTTTTTCAAAACGTCTGTTCGTCAGGCTATCTTTAACAACAGCGGCTAAACTGTATTCACTTTTTTCAGCAACACTGGTAATCCCAGTCGAGCTGACTGACAACGAGATAGAAATCAATAGTAATTCAGTAGTTAGATAGTAATTCAAGCTCGTTGCTGACTGATGTCATAACCTCTTAAATTTGAAGCATTTTATTTTTTGGAGGAGCGGGAAAGCATTTTATTTTTTTGGCGGTGCGGTGGGGAAAAAAGTCTCCAGCGACTTTTTCAAAGTTTTCTCTAAAAAGGCACCACTGTTTACTTTCTCCCTCCTATTTCGTAAGAAGGGAAAGTATTGTATTCTTATACCGGATACCGTGAAACTTCGATTGACAAACCCCTAATTACCAGGCCTTGGTAACGAAAAAGTGAATAACCCATGGAGAAGTGGTCTTCTTCCATAGATAAACCTAGTTCCTGTATATAGTAAATTTCTTCTCCCGTCACGTGTACAATTTTACAAGAGAACAATTTTAATTCATGCACTTACTCTTACTACAGAGTTTTGGCCACTGATAATTGTATGCATATAACACAGGCGCGCGCTGGATCCGAATCTGAAGCCAGAAGTGCGCCATCACCCCCCATTTCTTGTATACGTAGTATACGGAAAGTTATGTAAAGTTGCGCGAAAAAAACTGTGGATTTTCGGCAGAAAAAATTCATTGCCGGGTCCTGGTAACAAAAAATGGATAAATACAGCTACTAAATTAAGAAAAAGAAAATCCCTAACACGTGGTGCACCCAGAATCCGTATTTTGTGGGGCCTTCATACCGAAATACCAATTGATAGTAAACGTCTGTCTGTCTATGAACAAAGCTAGCGACTAAACGGTTCAACCGATTTTATCCGAAATTGATATTCCCCAATTGATCTGACTGTTCTCGTGGCCCCTTGAATTTGAAACCGATATTTTAATTTTGAGTGGTATTTTACATGAAGCCACCGGGACATTTTCAAATTAAAAAAAAATAATAAAAAAATGACGCCAACAATGTTGGCAAAATTTTGTTGCTGAATAGTCTGAAGGTTACTTAAGAGAATAGCGCAGGTCTGATGTTGGTTAAAAACTCTCATTTTTCAAAAATTGAAAAAATTCAAAATTTGTTTCGGCGTTTTCCTACAACTACAATTATGAAGATAGATTTTTTCCCAATGAAATGTGTTCATAAAAAAATCTTCAAATAAGGTCATGTTCAATTTTTCAAAAACATGAGTATTTTTTTGTGCAAAATTTTGTGTCAAACATAAGCAATTTTATTTTCTTTAAAACCATTTTTTCATAAAAAGCTGCACTTTTTTTAAAAAATCGTAATCTTAGATAGTATAAAAGAAGCGTCAGTCAGATAGTATAAAGGAAGCTGAGTCAGTCATGTTCGTTGAAATGCCTGATTTTGCAAAAATTAAAAAGAAATTAAAAATGTTCGGCCTCTTTCTACAACTAGTTATGCAGATACATTGTTTTCTTAATGAAATATGCTCATCAAAAAACGATCTTCAAATAAGGTCATGTTGAATGTTTCGAAAATGTGAGTAGTTTTTCTATAATTTCGTGACAAACATAATAGACCGCTCGAATTAACTGCGTTTCGTTTCGGCGTTTTCTTACAACTACAATTTTAAAAATACAATTTTTTCTCAATTAAATCTATTTATCAAAACTACATCTTCAATAAGATCATGCTTAATTTTTTGAAAATACGAGTAGTTTTTCTATGGTAATTTCGTGACAAACGTAATAGCCCGTTGCGCTTCAGACAGTTGGATGCTTCGTAAATTAGAATTTGTATATTATTTCTTTGATCATTTCTTACATTGGAGATTTTGTTATACGGTTACAAATTTATCTTTTATAATTTATTAAAAACCCATTTGATATATACGAAATAAAAATTGCTCTCAGGGAATATCAACAATGCAGGGAATTCTGCTTCGCGCTCACGAATTTCTGTGAATTACGTGTCATTGTTGTGACTTGATATAGCTGGATGAAAAGGAGTTAGTATGTTGCTATTTGCATGAAAATATTTAGTTTTCGCACCAAATGCTCCACCATTTGTAATGAGTACAGTATTTTTGCAAGGTTTCAGAATACTCTTCCCATTCATGGCCCTATGAAATGCATTTCTATATTTTCTGGAGTATTAGGCTTCTTTTTCCATTACAAGTTTACAAAACTTTTGTATTATATTTTTATGCAGTTGAAGAAAAAAATGTTGTTCTAGATCATATGTGAAGTTTCCGTTTCAAACAAACGGAATACTTCCACACTTAATATGAAAATAACTGTTTTATTATACGCGTTATGTTCTAGGAGGTAAAATAAATATATGTAAAAAATATTAGCGGTTGCTGACACTTTTTGTTTAACGCATATTCTTAGTTTTGAGTTCATATGTTGGCTATTTTACGTCCATATATTGCCAATTTGAAGTGCATGGTTGCATGCATATTTTAACTCTTTTGGTGCATGAAGTTTCGGGATCTAGTTATATACCATATAATATCATCTGATCCTTAAAGACATTTACTGCGTGTTGAATAATAGAAAAACGAGAAATGGTGTCGGAACTGTTATAACGAAAGGCAACTCACGAGGGAGCAGCCAGAATTTTCGTAATTATTTTGATGTCAATTGCATATATTCCAATTACTGTATTAATATTGTTAGCCAAGAGAATTCACATAGTTTTGACAACACTGCCATGAAAACAGCGAGTTGTTCGCTTCTAGGTTGAATTGGACGTTTCAAATAATTGCTAAAATATTAGTAGTGCAGGAAATGCAATATTTCAATATTACGTAGCTGTTTCCATAACGCGAGAAAGTATGTGTTGTAGCACCACTAGTTTTAAATAGCAAGAAACCATCGTGACATTGTATTTTCTAATTTTGGGGGTTGTTGTCAGAACCAAAGACTTGACACATGTTTATCTATGTATTTCGATGCGCTGAATCCGATGCGTTGAATCCGACGCCAGAATTGCGTCATCACCCTCCAATTTGTTTTAAAACACGAAAAAAACCACCGTGAAATGTATTTTTTTTGTTTTCGAGGGTTGTTGTCAGATCCAGTCTTGAAACATGCTTCTTTACGAAAGTCGACGCGCTGAATCCGAATCTGAAGCCAGAATTGCGTCATCACCCTCCAATTTGTTTTAAAACACAAAAAAAAAAACACAGTGAAATTGTATTTTCTTTGTTTTCGAGGGTTGTTGTCAGATCCAGTCTTGAAACATGTTTCTTTACGAAAGTCGACGCGCTGAATCCGAATCTGAAGCCAGAAGTGCGCCACCACCCTCCAGTTTTTTAAACGAGAAAACCACCGAGAAATTACAAGCGTGACGTACCGTGACGTACATCTGCTCGCAGGTCCTAGGGTTCTAGTCCCGTCGGCGGCAGGGTTTTCGACAATTGTTAGATAGATCGAGTTCAACCACTGCAGCTGTCTTGTGGAGAATTCTAATGGCCGGCTGCTTTGAGCGGAAGAAGCGCTTTCAGTGGTTACTCCGATCAACACCTGGCGAATGCCGAAGCATGACCCTAAGAAACGGGCCACGGACCGCGCGCGACCCTTTCCTTCTTTCTTATCCTATCCCCCCCCCCTTACTTACACACACAATTACATGCATTACACTACCACAAATGTCGAGAGATCACTCGGGAGTTTAGAGATTGTTGGGCGGTGGATCCGGCTGGGGCGGTGCCTCGGTGGTCGGAGATACCTGGTTGAGAGAAACCCCCTGCAAGCAGACGGGGAGGTCAGCGCCGGATCTCGTCAGCGGAAGAAGATCACCACGCGTAATAAAACATGTACTACAGTTACTGGACTAATGAAATTAGTAGTTGACACGCTTGGAATGATCAATGAATCGTGTTGGCTAATACCAACTTCATCCGGCTAAATTCGAAGTAGACTTCAAAGCTGTTTCCATTTCGGACTTTCCACCCAATTAAGATATGTGAACATTGTGCGGTCGGTTCGGATATTTGCCAGATTCGGACATGAGTTAAAATGCATATTAAGGCAAAACGTAACCCGTCCGGCTGCTACAACTCTATAAGGACTTCCTTAATACAAATGCTCTGTTTTACACTGTAAAATAATGTACCGTAAGTAGACCTAATTTATAAAATATTATAGAATCAATTCTGCAAAAACTAACCAACCGAAGCGTTTATTATGGACATGAAATCAATGAGAAGCAAACGTTTATAATTAGAGACCGGAAAAATATGTAATATTTATTAAACATCGAAATATGTACACAAATATGGAAATAGTAAGAATATGTAATAAGTATGTAAAATCTGATAAAATATGTGATAGTAAAATTCTCTAATTAAAAAAAAAGTTAAATAGCACGGAATTACATTGAGAAAAAATGTCTTAAATAATTTTAAAAATGAATACAAATATTTTAAAAACATTTTGAAGCGCGCAAGTTGAAGCACACTTTGCATCATATAGCTTTCTTACCAGTAGTAAAAACTTCTTTTATTGTTGTCGAGGATCGTAGTTTAGCAGACATTCTAGTAGCAATGAAAGCCATCGTGAAAACTGGCGATATCTAGGACCTGCAAGCATACATTGCAGCATGCAACATTTTCATCGAATTGTTACACGTCGGTGATCACAAATATTTCTGGAAAATTAAGGTTACAACTCACAAAACGCAGTGTCTGATACTTTTCACACCTAGATTTAACTGATAATGCTGATTAAAAAAATACTTTCATATAAATTAAATTATTTTCGTAAAAATACGTAATAAAATTGAAGAAAATTGATAGAATAGGAAAATAGGCTGTTCTTTACCAGTTGGGGGGATGGCGAATTTCATTCTTCATATGTCACTATAAGTATGCCAACACAACAAATGTACATATTTGCGGTTCGTTCTGCCAACCGTCTAATGAAAGTATGTATTAGCAAATACTATAAAGATACTCTACTCAAATACTATATACTCTATAGTATTTGGTATTACTACTATTCAGTGTTGTCGACATGAACCACAACATGAACTGGATGAGTTTGTCTAATATTGTGGGAAATGAGGAAATGAGTATACAGTGGTGTCGTGAACATCGACTCGTTCCCACCCAAATGCCGTGTCCGGATTGCGGGGCATTATTAACCGCTGTTGGGAACAGAGGGAAGGGATTTGGAGACTTCTGTGTGCCAGAAGAATCACCAAAGGGTGAAAATTCCTGCTACAAGAGGTACGATTTTTGCAAGTGTAAAATTAAGTGTGGGGCAAGCTCTTCGAATTGCTTTGCGGTATAAGTATTCATACGAAGATACTGTGATCCAGTGCTCCGACCAAGGGAAACGATGGTCGCACAAGACTGTTGCGGAGTGGCAATCATTTCTGCGCGATGTTTGCATGGATGCAATGGACGGAAGGTATTTGGAAGCACCGAGAATCGACGGACCGAACTCGGTTGTAGAAATTGACGAGTGTAAAATCGGACGGCGAAAATAAAATAGGTCGTGTAGTGGAGGGTAACTGGGTGCTTGGCCTCATTGATCGCGAAACCAAAGAAGTGAGATTGCAGATTTGCCCTGGCAATAGAAGGGATTCTAATACTTTGTTGCCGATGATTCAACAGCATGTGCAACCACAAACAACCATAATCACTATATGTGGAGGGGTTATCAAGTTCTAACCCAACATAATTTTGTTCACATGACAGTGACTCATGCTACGACGAACACCATTGAAAGCCAATGGCGCCCCTTACGACATCGCCTCGCACGCGGTGGTTTACGGCAGAGTGATTTGAACAGCCACCTCGTGGAATATTTGTGGCGAAAAGATTGCAAGAGGCTGGGTAGAGATCCATTTCTGTTTCTCGTTGAACATTGCAATATTGCTTTTTGAAACTTGTGATTTTTTTAAAAATAAAGTATTTTATAATTTTAACTGTTTTGTAAGCATTCTGTATAATTTTTCCTTTGTGCTAGAGAAAATAACGTAATACTACAAGGTTATGCTAGGTTCTTTTCACGTGAATACAAATATGTGTACGTTTTCTTAAGTTGGTAGTAGCATGGTGCGGTACGGCAGTACTTGTTCGCAGGTTGGTATCATGACAAAAGACTAGTGCAATGCGCTGCGTCCCCCAACAGGTAAAGATTATCCGGAAAATATATTGCGAAAACTGCAAAATATGTAATATAGCATTAAATATCTAAAAATATGTAACGAAAAAATTGGATATTGTATTAGAAGAGCGATCATTCGCCAAGATTACAATTTTGAGAACGGTAAGTAAATGACAAAAAATATGTACGTACTAAAAATCTGATCTCTATTTATAATTGTCTAAGAGTTAAATTGTATAATTAGAGAATATATTAAAGTGATTATACGCATTGTATGCATGTGTTTCCCTTCGTTCCTTTTATTAAATATTATGTAATTCTAAATTATTAATTAAAGTAAATTATGTATATTATAAATTATTACAAAGTTTGAAGAATTTACATGCAAAAATCTAAAAAATCTATATTATATGAGCGTGACGCCATTATAATTACCCAAGCTGAGTCTAGTGCACCACACGGAGAAGAGAAGAACTAACCTCAAATTGGTTTCACAAAATTCTGGAAAAAAACAACAAGACGTCTCACGTATTCTCTTGCATCGTGACCTCGGTGATCTGTATAGTAGGTTTGGGCGTGCAGCAAGCTCTGCTAAGCAAGACCAACACCACGTAGGCCTACAGTACGTGTTGGCAAGATTCGCCAACGAACTTTCGTGTGACGTGAAGACGCCACTATCAAGTGCTATCCTGATATTACGGCTTCGGGAGAGATACTACAATCGCTAGTGGAGAATTAGGATCTGTTCTGTCTTCACCCATGCTACGATTCGAGTGAAAGGAATTGCACAAAAGAAAGGTATGGGAGAACATTGGGTGTAAGGTTGGAATGTGTCGTTCGATTTCATTAGCATTCGCTAGAAAAACTTCCGTCATATATGTGGGACATGAATGGAGTCTTTAAATGTCTATTTGTTTGATAAGAATGCAATGTAATATTACATGAAGGAGCGAACCGATGTGATAAAGTACACTTAAAAGTGGGGATATTTAATAAAATTGTGACAGCAGTATCTATGTCGAGAGTAGAGCAAAAGTTACATACTATTCATTAACGGAAAAGTAGGAATATCTCGACGAGGAGAACAACGCATTATCAAGATTCGGAGGAAGAAAGAAGAATTTGTTATGAATGTAAGATATTTTACAAAACAAGCATTTCAAATGAAGCATCGTGAAGTAACAGTTAAATCCAAATACGCGCATACCTTTCAAATTGAAGAAATAAACATTTCATGAAATGGTTCCATATTCTTTATCAATCAAGCATTCAAAGTAATTCTTGTATTTTAAAGTAAGAGATCTTTTAAAACAACTATTAAATAATGCATCTCCCTAAACTTCAAAAAACTTCAGTAATATGTTTCGTTGGTACACACCCTCTTTAATAAAAATATAATTTTTACTAGAGTTTGAAAGTCTGGTAAAATGCTTTCACATTACGATTATGATTTCACAATAGAAATCACTTCACTGCACTTCTAGAATTGTTTTAGAAGATTTTCATTTTGCTTTTTATCACTTATTTAGATTGCAATGTCCATTTTAAGTAATTTGTCTTTTTGACCTTTTTCTTCCTTTTGCGTTGTTATTTTCCGTATTTCTCCAGCACTTACCTATCTCAGAATGGAAACTCTGGAAAACACGAAGGACCTTGCTGCATTTTGTCTTTCTCTGCAAACGGAACACAATATTTGGTCATATGGAATCCCATCTCACACTTTTCCGAGGACAGAGATATATGATACGCGATAAGTCGCGGCTCATTGCTGCTGATTACACGTCACTGAAGAACGAAAACATCATTAGTATTTTTAATTAGGCTAGGACTGACAAATTTAATTAGTACTGTCAAACCGCGCCCACACGAACAAATTGCCCGCCTGGGAAGCCCCGCGCTCCTTCGAGCATGGGCAACTTCCTATCTCTGCTCTCATTTCCCTTCAAAAACCAGAAAGGGGTGTACAAATGCAAGTTAAAGCGGCGCGAGGCGAGGAATAGTGGCTTTATACGACATGCTTGCCACATTTATTTCTATAAAAAACAAAAACAAACGAGAACTGCATTGTTTTTAATCTTCACTACTTACTCTTACTCATGTTAATTTTCTTTTAAAATCTTCCTTGAATGAACACGCCAAGTAGTAGGAATATGTTTGAAGGACGAATTTTAGTGAAAATAAGTGTTTTTTGCAACCTATTTCAGACGGAATAAATGTTTGAAGTTATGGATAATGATACTATTATATTTAATTGGAATTACCTGTAAATATTATTGTACATGTTTTCTACAGTACTTCTGTATTTTGATAACAATGTTCATTAGTAAGTGAGCAGGCTTTGGCATTGAAGGTCGGGTGCCGGGCTAGGCTAACGGATTTTGTTAAATATTATTCACATTCAATTGAGCTAAGAACGATTTTCTGTCTATTAAATACAACAAAAGGGTAAATGTTCACTTGTGAAATAGGGATTTAAGCTTGTTAACACTGCTGCACTTGTTAACACATTTTATGTTCTGCTTGAAGCATTCAATACTGTGAGATTTACGAGAGATCATTTATAGAATTAAACATTTATGTATTTCAATATATGAATTATAATTTCATAGTGTGACCATTAAAGATGCTACGAGATAGCATTTGTTTTGTTGCTGCGCCAGTGGTATGCATTTATTGAACTCTTTTCTCTTTGCAGTCACTCAGTCCTTTAGGTCTCGATTGAATGTATCCTACGAGAAAGGTATCTGTCACTTTCAATAATACACATTTATTAAAGGTAGAGGAAATGTTTTATTTCATATTTTTACATTGTGCCAAAAATATTTCTGGTAGAGAGACGGAAATAATCCAAACGAGGGCAAACGTCAACATTTAAGCAAAGAGATCAGGGTGGTTCTTGGTGAAGGTTCCTTGAGGATCAAATTTGCCGCTAAGTTGCTGCCAAATGTCAGGCTTGTTCTTGTTCAAAAATTTGATTGCCTTCACAGCACCAGACTTCTGCTTGTCAGTGCACTTCGCACAATCATTCTGGAGAGCTTCAGCAAGAATGCCTGCAATATAAATTGATTTATTAGATACAAACAAGTAATTGTGAAGAGTTTTAGATGGTTTAAAGATGTTTTGATAAATGTGGATGTTATATTTTTCACAATAAAAATGGAAATAACACAATAAAAAATGGACAAAAAATGTGTCAGAAGTAAACAATGAGGAAAGCTGTTCATCAATAGTAAGATAGTAAAAAAATAAATAAAATAATGCTTAGGAAGCGAGGGTTCCATTACTGTAATTTCAAAAGTTCTACTTTTATTTTTATGACAAATTTATTAAAAATATGTAGTGAAGACAAAAGAATGCTACTAGGCGATGTTCTTTTCAGTGAGTTAAGACAGGACAATCTTGTCCTAGAGGATATTACGGGACAATTAGTACACTTTCTTGAATTCGAATGATTGCCGAATTTATCAAATATTTTTAATTCTTCAATTGTAATATATGAAACTTTGGTCAAGAAAGTAAAGTACTAACACGCAATAATTAAGGATGAATTGATGGATATGTTTCACTGCAACTGAAATATTTATATTTCTATATATTATTAAATATGAATATAAGTTATAAACATTTTATTATTAATATTAAAATTACATAATGCAAAAAATATGAAGCTTGAATTAGCACAGGAAGAATAAATATATTTTTGATGTATATCATTTTAAGGATTCATATGAGGAAAAAACTAGAGTTTTGAATGCTCCAAATCCTTATTACAACCATAGCGGTTCCAAGCCCATTTAAACTTGCCAACTAAGTACTGGAATATTTAGATATTAAAATGACTCAAGCATGGAGCTATTCTTGTTTTTTCATCTGAGACTCCTTGACCCAGTGGAGTCAAGGAGTAATTCAAAAACTAATTTTGATAGGCAAACATTTCGTGCACTACATCTCTCCTTTTAAGCTTGGTCATTTGACTCGTATGTTTTCTGAGCTTTCGAATCATTGATAAGACGAAGTTGTTAAATAGGGAAGAAAGAAGAACATTTTATTTTCAAGAAAATTAATTTTTAATTTAAGAAAGAAGATTTAAAGGAAGAGTTGTTAAATTTATTGGTTTCAGAATATTAAAATGTCTATATAATTATCTAATGATATATTTATTATTATTATTATTATTATTATTATTATTATTATTATTATTATTGTTGTTGTTGCTGTTGTTTACTTCACTGGTTTAATTTATATGGGTTTGTGAACAAGTCGTGTAGGAGAAAATGGAGTCACTTGAATACTGAAATCAACTTCGCAAACTGAAAATGGAACTCTACAACATATTTTGCGAGGTGTTATTTTGTAAGGTACTATTATGGCTTAATATTGTTGAGGTAGCATTTGTGAATGATTATTACAATATTACGTACCCAATTACACACAATGATAGAACATGCAAAAATGGAATCGTAGAAAATCCTAATCAATTTAAATTCGGGTTTAATTTCATCTATGTGTGTGAATAGAATCGTATTACACAATACTTAAAATGATTTATTGTATTTCTAGTGTACCGGGGTTTGGGAAAGAGGGAGATTTAGCAAGCGCTCTGAAGCAATGGATAAAACTTAAGTCCCAAACTGGATGAAGTAGCATGTAAAAAGGAGGATGAAAAGCGCTCGCCCAAGTGGCGAGATGACTGAAACTTTAGAGAAGCATCAATACTCACGCTTGAGTGCCTTGCCCTGTTCATTGCACTTGTCGTCGTCGGCGTCCACCAGGCAATCTCTGTACTGGCCCAACTGCTGGTCGTCGTTCAAGATCGCATCCAAGTTGATGGTGCCGTCGAATCGGTCGGAGTACTTGTCGTCGGCGGCGAGGCAGGCGGCGACGAGGGCGGCGAGCAGGGCAACGACGGCGACGGAACGGCTCATGGTGGCGGCTTCTGCTACGAGAGGTGAAGCTGACGAGTGCCGATTCCCGATGATCCCGGTGCTCTTATACCCGAGCCGGGGACGCCAGCGGCTTACGTCAGCGTAACCGGGGAGCTCTCCGACCCGCCCCGCTCCGCCCCGCCCTGTCCGTGCACAGGGTCCGCCTAGTCCTTGGAACTCCCATTTTCATTCCATGGAAATAAGTGCTCTGTCATGGCAGCCGCCTGCTCATTTGCACGAGTGATTGCTGCGGTGGAACGGTCGGACAGAGGAGAGACGAAGGATGAAACTCATCGTGGTACGAGGAAAGAGCAGAAGAGAGAAGTGGAGGATCGAGAGGGCAGAAGTGGAGGGACGAGGCGAGGAACCGCCGAAATGACCCGGATGGGGCGCGAAGGAGCTGGGTGAGGGTGAGAGGAGGGGAGGGCGCGGTACCGCCGCTGGTTGGGGCCTGGTTCGTTACGGAGGCCCTCAAGGTCCTCGGCGAAGATTCGGCGCTTCGTCGTTCCCCCACCTGACAGGACATTGCCTTCCAGCCGAATCTCTTGAGAAGGTTGTGCCCCCTTTCTCATTATTACGCCGCGCACTCCGTGCCGAGGCGTAATTTTTCATCACGTAGTCAAATAATGTTAAGTATATTTTATAATCATGTATTTGAAAATCACAGAGTACTTAGTATCAAGGCAGATTTATCCTTGAGATCAATTCAAATGATTCAGTTGAGCATGGCGCTAACTCAAAGCCTGTCATTCAAATGATTTGGCCACAATAAGCTCTTTCGATCATGAGCGCGTTGTGCTGAATAGGTAAAATTCATTAAAAAATCATTATTTCGAGAATAGTTCCTTGTCAGTCATCATTCCAAAGTCAGAACCATCGGACAGATGTTCAATGATTGAGCGTGCGTAGGCATATTTCTGATACTTTTAGTCAGACATGAAAATCTGAATAATACGTGTCGGGAATATGGATCCTCAGAGTGAAATTGTTCATTGTTCACAACTAATTAGGAAATACAAATCTCACATATAATGAATGTATTCACGAAATTTTTGAATTCTGAAGTATGCCTCAACTATCTAAACTAAATCACCGAATCTAGATATTTGCAATTACAGAACTTCTCTTTTGCTGTAGAGGATTAATTTAAATGTAAATTATACATTTATTATATACTACAGTAATTATTGCCTAAGAATTTTTTTTTCGTTTCAACAATATTCCTCATTTCTGTACAATTTTAAGCGCGGAGTTTCAACCTATTTTCAGAAACCCATTATTGAAAAAAAATGTTTTAAGCATTTTTACTTTTTATTATACTTTCAATTTTACTGGTTTAGACGAAAAACCGAGTGTTTTTCATATACCATTTCAGAAGAATTGTAAATGTCATTGCGACCATTTTCTGTGTTCCAGTCATTATGTAAGAACATTACTCATATTTTTCAGAGGTTCGAATGAAGACCTTTGGTCGTTACCTCAAAGGACTTCGGCCATCGTCGAGCCGTTGTCAAAACAAATTTACTTCGCATACACTTGGCATTAAAAGGAGGTAAGGCATTGCTCTCAGTATCAATGAACTCAGAAGATCTCCACAATGGATTCGCGAAAATTAATTTGCTTGTAGACCACGTCTTCTTGCATTACACACTTTATTTAAATTTTCGGTACTTGAAAAATATGCTTTCAGGGTTTTACATATCTACTAACTTCGCAGAATTGATTATAACCGTTACGGAAGAATTGAATCGTTTATTTCAGACACCCGTCAAACGCCAAATTCCTAATTTCGAAAAAAAACTAAGAAAAAGTGTCCTAGCCTTGCAGGTTTGGTTTTTCTGATTTTAAAATATTTTTTAATATTCTATCAGTTAAAAATGAAGATTTTCGTGCAAATATTTTTTTACTGATCACATCAATTTTTCAGAAAAATTTAAAGTCGTACACTTGACGTGTTTCTGCAATAAAAGATCAAAAATAACTTGTTTTAATTTAAGATATCAGTTTTCATAGAGTTATTATTTGTAATGAAATTATGAGTGTTGCTGTTTATTATTTACTAGTTGAAATACCACGATTTGCTGGGGTATTTATCACAGGTAATACCACGAGTGCTCTGGAAATTATCGATAAATACCCGACTCGCGAAGCGAGGAGGGGATTTATCTGAGAATTTCCAAGGCATGAGTGGTATTTAAGAGGCCTATTCTACGAGTGAAATTACGTCCAACAAAGTTCCAAAATGCGCCAACTATTGAAAATAACTGAAATCCGTGTTAAAGTCAATGAGGTTATGTTATAGTACATACGCGGTTTATTGGACATCACATAGCGATCGATGTGTACCGCTTCCTAAGACAGATGATACATAGTTTATGATTGGCCAGTAGGGAAAAGAGGTAAGCAAAATCGGATAGAAAAAGCGATAAAGTTTTTGAGATACACCGCCCTGATTGTGGGTTTTTGTATGTACATTTAAACACTATTGGTTTTAATTTCACGAGTGGAATAGTCACAATAATTTATTAGTCAGGAAGAACCCGCCTTGCCCTATTCCCGCCCTGCTACGGAGCCTACTTGTATTTATGCTATTGTATCTCCGCACCATCTTGCCCAACCTGTCTTGCTCCCTCCTGTAAATATTCTGTCTTCCTCACTTTCTCACTAAAAATATTAATATTTTTTTAAAATTGGGCTTCCCGCTCCCAAACTTCACGCACTTTACGACCAAAAATAATAAACAAATCTAAACAAAAATAAAATACATGTATTCGCGTATTATTTTTGTGGAATTGTATATATTTGCCCATACTTTCAATCAATTTCCACATTGTAAAACTCATTCTTTTTCATATTTTTTCTCGCGTATTTTTAAAGAAAATTTTGAAATTGATCTTTGATCCCACGCCGAGACCATTGAAATATAATTATAAATAAAGTGATTTTAATTGGATCATGCACGCGTTTTAGGATCGCTGATAAATAGTGGCATTAACCACTTAGACAATAATAATATCTCCAAAATCCAAGATCACACAGTGGATCCCGGGTTGACCAAAGTTTCTCTGTTATCTACAAAAACTCTTTTGTTTTATTTTGAAAATCTTGAAAAACAGTGTAGACTCACATTCAGTTCATGTCGAACTTTCAACAATTTAAATTTAACATTCAAACATTTCATAACATCGATTTAAAACATTTCAAAACAACACTCTAATAGATGCTTCTTACAAACAAGAACAACAATGTCCTTAATTTTAGAAACGCAGCAAGGGATCACAGCCACACTTCTAACTAACCTGTGGGGTGGTGCTGATAACCCTTCAAAGTCGCTAGGATTGTAATAATTAGTTTAATGATTAGACGGAATGATTATTCAAGCGGCCGTTCGCACGAATGTCCGCATACGGCTACTGCAGGGGTAAAAGGAAATTTCTTTTTGGTTTAAAGCAGAAACCTGTCACTCGACGTCGCTTGGTGGGTTTCTATTCTAAACACGATTTTTAGTCTTTCAAACTACATTGTGAGAGTTGCACATATTTGATTTATACATTAAACGACGTGTCTATCCCCGTGGAACAATATTTCGCCACTAACACATTTTTTTGAAGATACGAGTATTTGGCTTTCGACGGGTTTTTGAAATAAACGATTCAATTGTGGGCGAAACTCGTGATTTTTTTTTTGGGCGAAATAAAACTGTAAAACAGATTTATGACCCACAAAATAACACTCCAACGTCTGAACTGTTATCCGCACAGATGCAAACCTTGGTAAACGAGCCCAAAGTGAGCACCGAATTTATGCCCCTGCCCTCAAAATTTTGTTCCTTTAGTGTTCTTTAAAGCAGTCTTTAGATCAGTATTAAATTATCTTAAAATTTGATAATAGGCCTCCAATTGCAAAATCCTTTGAGTTTGATACATTATGAACATCCATTTTATTAAAAAATTGTGTTCATTCAATTATTTTTCGTTTTAAGTTTATTTGCACAATATTGACCATTGAGTTCTTTTTCACAAATGTTGAAGTATCACGGTGCTCCTTGTCGTTAGCGCATAACATATGCAATACCCTGTACTTACCATTGCACAATTTATCTGCCCTTTCCCATGTTCTTGTTATTACATAAGCGGATCGTGTGAAAGATCCGCCTTATTGGTTTAATGTTTATCGCTCCATCGAATACAATTAACAAATAATTTATGTTAAAAATAGCATCGAATAACATTATTTTTTGATTGACGTATCAAGTGTGGTGTGTCTAAAAAAGTGAGGTGAATTAAGGTATCAGATAATCGAATTATAATTATTAACTGTACCCAGCATCGATCGATTGTTTTTTCCGAACGCGTTAATAACTATGGTAATTATTCCTGTAAGTGTAGTGCATGTTACAACCCGGGAGGTGGCGGTGTTTCTCCTCACATAGAACGGGAGAGCCGGCGCCTATAGTGCGATTTTTCTAACTCTGCCCCTCAAGCCCCTATGGCCACGATGGAATATCACACGGCATTTCGCGTCTTTCTCCCTCGTGCCGCTAGAAGTCGCATGATCGCAAGCACTGCTTGATACGGTCGTGATCATGCGATATATGGCGGCACGACGGAGAACGAAAGACTATGACATTTTCCATCGTGAAGACGGGCCTTGAGGGGCAAAGTTAGAAAAATTGCAAAACACTTACCCCTTGTAAGGTTCCCCCCTCCAAAAATCTCCCTCAGCGGGGCACCACCCCTGCCGGAACAATCTTTAGCTCCCAACCGACCTTACGACATGTATGGTGGTATGTTGCAAATAAGTGTGTGTATACGAGTGTAGGGGAGAGGAGGGACGAATGATGCGACGAGAGCGATGGAGAGCTTTCACTGGCCTGTTTGACAAGGCGCTGCTCTGGAATTCGCCTGGAATTGATTGGAGAACCACCAATCCGAATAATTCTGTCCGCTCTCCTTCCGACAATGGCTGAATTCGACGGAGCGATCCAGCTATTGTCGAAAACCCGCCACCGTCGAGACTTAGGGCGTCCGGGTCAGTGTCACTACAGAGACAACGGCAATGACCAGCTTATCTAAAACAACAACAACGAATTAATGGATTCTCTAACAAAGGTTTTTATAAATTTTATCACAAAGAATTTAGTTACTTCGAGGAAGTATTAAATTATGCAAGATGCAAATTTAATACTTCCTCGAAGTATTAAATTTATTATTACGAAAAATTATGCAATTTGTGTCGGTGAGTCAGTGATCCTTTCATCAACTTCCTTAACGTTTGATTGATTCGGTGTCACGGAAAATGACGAGTAATTGTCACTCGTCAGCGAATTTGTTTCGGTGTTCGGCTCAGCCTTTCGTTCTCCGCGGCCTTCGTCCTTTGTTATGGCGCTTCCTGGGCTTCTTCAGCGCCGCCGGCTCTTTCGTCGCGCTCGCTCGCTCGCCCGCCCGCCTCCGCTCGCCTCGAGACAGGCACACGTGACAGGGCAATACGCGCTGAAGGTGCAGTGCGTCCAGCAGGGAAGTAGCGTGGAGGTACGAAGTGTTGTCCATTCTAACATATATAACTAAACTTTCTCATACATTCTTCCAAAATCTACTCTCAGTTATCGATGCATCTCATTTCAATCTAGGTAAAGAGCATCCCATAGAACCTCGTCTAAGAAACCGACTCCCCTTTCACATCTTCCTCCGTAATCTGGCTGATATAAGATAATGAAATAAACAGTCCTCCCAATACCAATCAACAATATGTATTCCTCCACTCAGATACTCGTACTAACCACCGTAATGTTACAGGGAGATCGCCGTAGCTACCCCCTTCGTATATTTTTTCGTCTGAAAATGCTCGCTCCTAACAACTGAAAAGCCGTATGGCTGAGCGTTGTATAATCGCCTCATTCTGCAAAAAGAAAAAAAACACAAAAACAACGAAGTGTTGTCTATGCAATAAAAGGACGCTGTGATATTTCCAGGCGAAAATAAGTTTAGTAATAAATATTAGGTATATTTAGTTTTTTTTTTAACGTGGCGTCTCAAGGTCACGCACGAAAATGGGAGAGGGAAGGGAGACTCCAATGGGGAGCTGACATGTCACTACCGCTCCCAATTTGATGGCTCCCTATTGGAGTCTGCCTTCCCTCTCCCTTTTTCCTGCGTGACCTTGAGTCGCCACGCTAAAAATGACTGCTGAAGTATACGCATTGACACGGGATATTGCCCAGTGAATAGTTTAGGTAATAATATTTGAATAAAAGATATTAAGAGACGCGCTATAATGTCAAGAGAACTGATAAAATAAAGTATAAAAGATCCTGTGAAAAGAAGTGTGTGCAAGTCCGTCGTATCACCTTGCCCACCTTTATATAAAATTGTAAAATGTTGTTAGAGCAAGACAATAAGATAGAAACAAAGTAAAATAAAAGTGACAAGACAAATGAAGAAAAGAGGTAAAGAAAATGTAAAAGTTTCATGTGTCAATACACGTAATGGTGGACAGGCAGACGTGACAGAGCAATATGTGCTGAAGGTGCGGTGCGTCGAACAGGGAAGTAACGTGGAGGTACGAAGTACACGAAAAAATGCATATCACATTGTTTAATAATGTTAATCAACCAGATTACAGATCAGCCTAATTACGCATCAAGTTGTTTTGATAATATTAATGAACATTATACATCGGTGTAATTGTAGATGTAATTTAATGATTTTGATTCGTTGGATCCGTGTGCAAATTCTGCGCTTTGTAAATATCGTTGTTTTAAAAGTTAAAAAAACGTCATACTGGAACCCAATTTCGAACGGCGAGGCTCTAGACTGTACGTTACATCCCGGATGTATGCTTGGGTAAACATTCTTGCTAAGTGTTCATTAACATAATGACTTAGACCCATGAGATTAAATTGTACAGAACATCAAAAGGTGTGACGGACAAGAAGATAAGTAGATGAGGAAATGCATATTATTTAAATAAATTAAATGTGTGAATAACCAAAATATCTGTTTAATATGACGTAATAATTATGTCAATGAGTGAAACCATAGTTAAGTTGAACAAATTGTTGCAAGAACACGTCATTGGAATGTATACAGATTTAAGAGTATAAAGATGTACTTGATTAAGGGGTAAATTAGTTTTGGTAAACAATCTGATGAATGAAAAGGTAATTGTAAATATATATTCCGTTTCATATGCAAGCATATTAGTTACATGTTAATATATAGATGTAAGAAATATAGTTGTGAAAATTATGTAGTGTGTTACATAGAAAGAAGCGAAGGGGACTTGGAATAAGAGGAGATGATTCAATGGAAGCAGTATGAATCGCCTTTGAAATCAATAAGCAGAATGATGTGAACAGTTGTCGAGGTAGAGCATTTTAGAGTCGTCTGTTAAAGCAGTGTACGTACGAAAGAGTGAAAGTAAGTTGTATAGTGGTCTTTATGAGCACCTTGTGGAAACTATATGAAGTAATATTCCAGCTGGTCGAATTTTCCGAGCGACCTCGACAATAACCACGAACATTGTGAACATTATGCCGGTGACAATTACCTTATTATAAGTAGATGTTAGTGACAAAGTTTTAAGTTGGCATTACGAACAGAAAACTAATAGTGCTACAGAATGGCATAGACTTTCTCGCACATGTTAGTTTTCTAATCATTTTAATTCATGCCAGCTTTCTGTTATTGACCCACCCACTTCCCAGCTGCTACCTATCGGCCCAAAACGAAAATTGTTCACGTTTTCTCAATTTTTCAGTCCTCTAATAGTAGAATTGAAATGTATAACTGAGAATATTACAGAAGAATAAAACAGTCCACTATGCAAATTTTCATTGAAAAATTTGGAGTTGTTATTGAGAAAATGTTTGTGCGTTTCTGGAAACGCGCAATTTTGAGCTCATCTTTACAGAAAAAAAACGAGTTTTCAAGAAACTTAAATAGAAGTCATTTGAAACACTTGGTTTCGCAAACGCAATAATGTAGAGATAATGCACGTAATGTAAATATTAACGACGTGAGAAATATTTAAAAAATACACAGGATTATTATAAAGCAGTACACTGATTTTGAGAATTACATTTTCCTCTAATATTTTATTGAATGCATCAATAACGTGTTGAATTTGTGAACTGCATTTGAATTCAATATTTTCCTCAATAAGTTCCTGATCTTTGAATTCTTGTGCTAGTTGCAGACAGCTAGGAAAGTGTGTCTAGTTTTTGTTTGGCAAAGCATGGTTGAAATATTTTAAGCTTATTCCAAAAGCCATGTATTATTCCAATCAAATAAGAAACCGTCTGGTTATTCCTTGAAGTTTCAAATTTAAACTCTTAAGGCGATTACTCAAATCTGTAAGAAATGCTAACTGCCTTTAAAAATTCTGGATCTTTTGAAACTTCACTTCCAGTGCAGCCATGTCAGATGCAGCGGTGGCTAGTGCTTTAATTAACGGAGGGGCAGCACGAAAAAATAGGGTACCCACCTCTTCGGATTTGACCCAGTCTCTCCGGGTTTCAGATGCAATCTCTTGGGCTTCGTGTTAGTGTGGAAAATCTCAGGGAAATACGAACAATTAAATTCGTTGTGAAATAATATAGGGAGTTTGTTTGGCAGAAGTACGTGATGTGAAACACATGATTGGGGTATTTGTCTTTGGCTGATAAAGGTAGTCCACCCTCGAGCGTGGGAACAAATAACCAGTATTGTCACATTAACATTCTCTCTCCTTCATGAAAATTATTGTAACAGCAAATTATAATTTTCAATACATAAAATTTCAAATTCAACAATAAACGGCGCCAAAAATCGATGCATCTCGAAAGCCGCCATGATGCGACATAAGGCAATTCGAGCGCAGGTGTCTCACGAGGTTTTTTTTTCTCTGTAAGATTCTCTATACCAGGGTTTTTCCAACTGGCCGCCCGCGGGTCACATGCGGCCCGCAGGATCTTTTGTGCGGCCCGCGACTGCTTAGAAAAATGTATTATGCCAACCAAATACAGTACAGTTGCACAATTCATCTTATTTTTATTTAATGATCTATTAATGTTCTCGTTGTATGTACATTAATCATTAAGTCGAATAAGATTCGTATTTAATATATATTTGTTTTCAGTAGGAATCTCAGTAGTTAGGGAAAAAACATATTCGATTACGGTGCGGCCCGTGGCTTAACTAGAATTTGAAATAAGGCCCATAAGCCCTTCTAAGATTAGACAGCAGTCCTAAACCTTTCAGTATTTTCTCCAATATTGATTTCCTCCGATCGATCTGAACGAACTTTAGGCTTTGCGAGTTTGAAACGGATATTTTGATTTTTGAGGGTGCTTTACATGAATCTTCAACATTTTCACCATTTTCTCAAAGATGACACAACGTTTTTGATAAAACTTTGTCTTCGGTAGGCGTAAAGAACGACTCTCTTAGTCGCAAAATGAGATGTGCACTATCCTCTTGATAGTACAGATCTCATTTTCTATAAAGTCACTGATTTTCGAAAATTGAAAAAGTTCAATACTTTTCTACTGTAACAGTATTAACGTTTGATCTGTCCCACGTTGGGCTGCTACTGTAACAGTATTTCCCCAGTATGTCCCCACGTTGTGACGACACTGTAACCTTAGTGCCAAAAACCTCTTACTTATGGACGTCACCGTAACCCAGTGCTTCCAAAATCTCTATTACAAATCTTGCAATAACACCTTCTAAGTGTTGATTCCTTCCCACACGTGTACTTTCGCCCCAAAATATGACGTAACAGAAAATTTATATCAAGCGGGTCGTGGCCGGTTCCATACGGATAACCCATGAACTGTAATGCAACGTTGCAGGACAGCCAGGTTCCTAACTACAAAACAATGAAACACATTTGTGTGAGAGAGCACAAACTCGGTTGGCAGTCTGCCTTCCGACATTTAATTTATTGAAAAATATATATCCCCCTTGAACCACGTATGGTGGTACACTCAACAACTCATCATCACAAAACTCGTCGGAATTCTTACTATCATTCCCGTAAATGATCCTGAATTATTACACTACGTCTCTCCCCAACTTCAATTTTGATTTTTTTTCTGAATGAAAGCTTTTCTTTAAAGATAAATGTGAAATAAGGTCATGAACAATTTTTCGAAAATCTGATTACTTTTCGCTTAATTTGGCGTGAAATGCAGGGAAATTAATTTTGTTAAACAATTTTTTTCTAAAAAAAGAGTTTTTCTTTAAATTTTAGTATCGCATTTATCAGAGAACGGTAAAGAATGTAATGCTATTCTCGTTTCTGACAAACTCTCTGTATTTTCGAAAATTGCAAAATTTTATAATTAAAAAATTACAAAATTGATGATAAAATGTTTACCTTACACAAAAATGTTTTAAAAATTCAGCTCATTAAAGAAGGTAATGAACAATTTTTAAAGAGTTAGTGGTTTTTCCGTTAATTTTTTCTTGAAATAAATGAAAATATATTCATTTAGTCCCATCAACTCACCACGAGAAAAATTCTCAGAGAACAGGCAGAATCGTAGCTAGATTGAGCGCCCTAGCAAGATTTGAATTTTTAAGCCCCTAAGACTTACTTTCTAGAAAAAGAACAACACAAGAAGTTTGAAAGTCTAATTTATCTTCTAAGTTATGTATGCTTTTAAGCATAAAATTAGTTCTTACTTAATATTATGTAGAAAGGGAAACAATACAATTGGTGTTCGTTTATGTAAGACATTATTTTGTATCTCTTAAATGTTTAATTTTCAGACTTTTACTGAGATCAATTTGTCAATAATATGGTCTACATTAATACATTTGCAACGTCGTACTCAATCGACAGTATAGCGTGATTACTCAAACGTTCTTGACGTATCTGCGATCGTAAATCATTTTTATTTATTTCATTTTCCTGAAATATCTTTCACAGCTGGCAGATGTCACAGGGTAGTGTCAATACTAGGCGCAGTGCAATGTTGAAATAACTGGTTGCTAAGCCATATTCTTCATGGCAATTAAGAAGTGCAATGTAATCTACAAATTTTAAATCAGACAATAATGATTTTATTTGATGTTTGTATCTCTTCAACTATAAAGCTCTCAATCTCTCTCTCTCTCTGGGCATTTAGTTTCATCTTTCTTTTTTTAATCAGCTCAGCAAGATAAGCTGCGGATTTCTTTAGATTTTTAGTGGAGGTAAGGAAAGTCTTGTAAGAAAGGCCAAATCAGAATTTACGGCAGATGAACTGTGAAATCTCCATCCCATTTGCTGACTAAGTGTGTCTAGTGCGCAGTAAAGCTGAATTTTCAACTTTTGAAGTGAGTCATTATGGCCGCATCATCCATGTCCCTTTCATCGAACTTTGTTCTTTTAACCTTTGCTTTTCAGAAAAGTTCGATTCGATCGATAGCTCGTTTAGCCAGATTCTTTATTGAATCAATGTACAGCTCTATTTGATTATTCTGAAATCATTAAAAAGTCCGCAAGGCCCTGTAAGTGTTTTGATGCCATCTCATTATTACCGCTATCTTGTATTTACAACAGCAATTACAACCGAATCGGCCTCCTGTTCTTGTGGAACGCGGTACTGAGCCCTAAAAGTACCTACAAGTCCTAGGGACTCTACACTGCTTCAGAGATTGTGTGCTTGAATGCCTCAGCCAATCAGAATTTACTTGACAAAGCGCTGTAAATTATTGAGAAGAAAGCAGACTTCGCCATTTTGTAAGTGACCTGCGCCAAGAACGGTTGTATTACGAGAGGACGGACGGCAGACGAAAGACGACGGCAGCCGATCGCAGTCCGCTAACCTTGAGCGACGAGGGACGACAAATCTTTACAAGACGTGCGGGTCCGACCGTCCAGAGATGATCGTGAGTCAAAACGTTCCGCTGAGAACTCTTTCGTCATGTTCCCCCCTCCTTCGTAGAGAATCAGAAAGCCGCTTGCCAGTGTTGTGGTGCATAGAGAACAGATCCTTTGGTTACATAGGATCGAGATTTCAATATCATATTTTATTGAAAGAATTTACTGTCGTATTAGAATACAGATAGGTTCCAATTGCAAATTCTCTGTTTTACTATAAAACGAAAATTCTATAGAAAAAATGGCCATTTAAAAAGGTTAAAGAGGTAACATTCCATGTTTCTTTGAAGTAATTTAAAGAATGCTTCTAGATTCTAGAAAGTATTGATTTGCATTGCATTTAATTCCAGTGAGAGAACAGAAAAAAGATAAAATTAATTTCTAAAAGTTAACTGAGTTATTAAAAACATGATGAATGTGAATTAAAGTAAAGATTGATCCACCACATCTTCCAATTGGAACAGTTTGTATATAATATTTCCCAATTTATGTTTTCTTTGTTTACGTAGTGTATATAAGTGTATCTGCACGTGTATTTTTTTTCCAGGAAGTGTTTAATTTTTCATCATTGTATTATTTATTGATATTGTGTGTGTGTGTTTAGGGCTTTTATTTTTGAAATGTTATGAAACATTGATCTGGTAAACTAACGAATGCATATGATTCAACAGAGTTTAGTGTATATTTATGAAAAGAACATACTCTTGTAACGTCGGCACATGCCAGCCAGATTTTCAAACGGCCGGGCACGGAGGCTACTGGACACATGGGACAGACAAAGGCACTGGAAAGTGGAAATTTCCTTGCTACCCCCCGTGACGCTAGAGGAGCGGGCAGGGGCACAGTGCGCGACATGTGGTCGGCCGGCCTTTAGAGGGCGGAAGCGACCGCCAAAGTAAGTTAACGGAGGCGGCAAGTTCGTTGTCAGAGCACGGGAGTAGAGTGCATGCTCGCCGAGACGGGAGTGCGGTCCTTGAGGCACGGCGTGTGCGAAACACGGTGTCGGCCACCGGCGCGGTAAAGCGGAAGGTAGGGGATGCACTAGCCCTAGGGACGGGGAGCAAGGCGCGTGGGAGGTACTGGCGAACATAACCCCAGAGCTGTAAATTTGTACATTCTGTAAATAAACAATTTGTACATAGAGCTCGTGTCTGTGTCGTTATTTAGCTACCACGACGCCAAACTCTCCTAGTTATATAGGGTGCCCGGGGAGGAAACGTCGAAACTTGAAAAATAAGTTCTTAAGACAATTCTAAGCATATTTGTCTATAAAACTACGTGGATATTCCGAATGGTTCAGCCGCAACTCAAAAGTGGTTGAAAAAATGATTTCTAGGCAAAAACTTTGCATCATGCTGTATGCAAATTCTAGTGACATCATCCAGAGGCGTATCTAAGGTATGGCAGACATGTCACGTGCCATGGGCGCCCTCACAAGGGGCGCTATTTAGAGTATATCCTCCAAAACAAATAACAACCACCCTAATTTGAAGTATCCTGACGGGCACAAATTCCGTGCTGCCATGGGCGCCTGAATGCCTAGATACGCCTGTGCATCCATCGACGCCACTTTCTCATCGAGTGGAAATAATCTGCTCGTGTCATTCGATCTGATAGTAAAAAGAGATATCGGTGACAATCATTGGAAACGGTTTTTTTATATATAAAATGCGATTT
This sequence comes from Acheta domesticus, assembly GCA_031308135.1. NCBI lineage: Eukaryota > Metazoa > Arthropoda > Insecta > Orthoptera > Gryllidae > Acheta > Acheta domesticus. The sequence continues at coordinate 37,546 of JAHLJT010009854.1, forward strand.
ATAGAGACTTCTCAGTCTAAGAATATGATCCCATCCAACCAACAAACAATTAAATTTAAAATTAATAATTTTTAAAATGATTTTAGCTGAAGAAACAGAATCAGCTTTTATGTCTCCGTTCATCAGTTCCTTATGCAATGTTTCCATTATTTGCAGTAGTTCAGTATGCAATGTGCGAATTGAATTATATTTTGAAGACCATCTCATATCAGAATGAACCTTCAAAGTCAATTTGAAATTTGATAAAACCTACCAGCTCTCAATCGATCCGAAAAAATAATTAAAAATATTTTGCCCTGTGCTGAAGAACGTAGTCATTTCTAATGTTACACAGGAGGCTTGATTCCATCTAAAAGTGAGGGAATACTACATGGTAAAAATCTGACATGTTCATTTAGTTGTAAGATTAGCGCTTGAACACACTATTTTCCAGCCAGACTAGTGCCATGTCCAGACTGTCCGTACAGCCTGGTAGTTTGAACATCTTGACTAAATTATTTACAATTTCGTCCGTAACTCCAATGCGGCATTCTTTTATCACTTTTTATAAAAACCTAAAACAGTTTTCTCCAACCATACACTTTCCATTTTTTGTTTCTACATAGCATACACTTTCTTATATTTGTTCTTCGTGGCTGTTATCTGCAGTACAATCAAATGAGGTACTATAATTGTTTTGCTTGCAGTATTTCGCCAGAATTTTAATTTCGACTGCTGATCCTAGTGCAGAAATTATTTCGTTTTGTGTAGTTGGTGAGAAATGGTTTGAAAGGCTTCCTTTTGTAATAGAGGACACATGTTCTTTCATTTGTGGATTGTATTTGACCAGAATTTCTACTGTAGCCAAAAATATTCCAGAGTTAGGATGTCAATTTGTTACACTCCTCCTCTGAGTGCAGGTATATGATTACAAAAACATTACTACAGATAATAATACTTTTAGAATCTATCTCCACTTTCTTTTGTGCAGATATACAAATACAAACGCGTTGTGTAAAGTTTTACCATTTATGAGTCTCAGGTCCATTTCTTTCTATATTACATAGATTTTCTGTATTCTGCAGTGTTTTCTATTCTTGGATGTTCAAAAAATGTTTCTTCCGTACTCAAAATAACAAAAAAATGATTTGGTAATATACAGGCCATTACGGATTAATAAGGCGATTTACAAGATGACCTTTAGTTTTGGATGTTCAATTTATAAGTGAATTTGTATCCTTACTTGGGTGAATAGTGTGCTGCAAATAAAGCAAGCAGTTACAAATAATGAGAGAAAGTATGTGATGTTGTATCTCATAAGTATTAAGTTAGAAAAATAAAGATAAATTAAAAAACAGTGATTCACTTCTCGACTTTTTGCTATTTAATGTTATAACAGTATATAAATCTGTAGCGGCTCTTGGCTTGTGAATTGCGTTGACAAAAATATGTACTCTCAAAAATCTCATGTGCAACAAATTAATGCTTATTTATGATAAAAAATAAAGAAAGAGAAAACTCATTACACAGCCAGAGCATTACTGGAAATTAATATTATTTTATTATTATTATTCCTATATCACGACTAAAGATGATATGTGTCGGCTGAATAAAAATCTACTCCAGGTTGCAATCAGCTACCAACAGATCTAGGCACTGTCGGTGCCTATACAATACTTTGCGCATAATGTGGGCTGTTTCAATAAAGATATTTCTTGCA